>SOPF01027772.1:11599-120373 GCA_012979155.1 Hypericum perforatum
CCATATATACACATATATAATGTGTATATATATAAAGACATGTATGGCTAAAAACTTAACCTCTATGTATATATCAACTGTTTCAATCAATAGGCAATTTCTTTCCTAACATGAAAAGCGAAGTCAAGGAAACTTCTTTATGTTTAATCAATTTATGGAAACTTCATTATTGTTAAAAAAAATTATTCAAATTAGTTTAAACATAAATTTGGTAGCTTCCGTTTTCAAGTCTTTTGTTTTGTTTCTTTGTGTTTCCGTCTTTATTTCATATGATCTTAGTTCTTAATGAAAGAGTTCTGGCCTTCCAAGGTCAGATCATCCGTTGCGAGGGTTTGGATCAACCTCTCTAGTTTATGTCTTAAACACTTGCACCCATTGATCATCCTCGGATTTGGACAATTTGTACGAGTACTCGTGGATGTGAAACAAGCTAAGAGCAATAAAAAAAATCATAATCATCATCATTAATTAAACTAAAATCACATCTCGTTGAAAGAAGATTGCCAAGAACATTGTCTATAAGCATTCCAACAACAATAATAGCAGCAGCTTCATGACAAACTCTCGAATTGTGTTTGGCTTTCAAGATTGATGAAAGAACAGACAGGGAATCGTAAAAACTGATGTTCAATTATTTCCCAAGATAAAAATCAGCACTTCGCATCTGTGTGGGAACTTTTCAGTCGCATGAGGCAGGAGAACACCCTGCCCAAACTCCGCAAACTTCCTTCTGGTCTTCACAGTTGTCCGTTTTTAATTTATTTTTATATCCATCTTTGCATCTTATGGTCTTTGTTGATCTTAGTTAATAATGTAAGTTTTGTTGGTCGTCGGATGGTATGTACTTGATTAGGATCGGACTATAGTCGAGGCAAGTGTTGGACACTTTCTCCGTAAGACGAGATTGTCCCGTATATTTCAGTGCACCATGGGCTACGGCAATCATCGCCAAGATACAACAACTATTCGGGCATTTCCAAGAACGTTGCACACGTATCTCAAAACTTTCAGGCGAACCCTTATATACCCGAAACTTTCAGACTTTTTCTAAAGTTGGGAGGGAGAGAAGACAACTATGGTAGGATGATGCAAATTGCTCGGATGGAGAAAAATGACAAGTGAAGTCTCCTATTTATAGTGTGTCAATGGATATGTTAAAAATGTCCAAAGGCCACTATTAAATACAAACTCCAGAAGTCATGTCTCTTTTTTACTATTTTATTTTTCTAATCATTAATTATTACCAACTTGTGTCTTTTGATTTTGAGTAAATTGCCCTCCCGTCCCTCTCCTTTGCTTAAATTACTATTTTTTTCCCTACTGTTTCAAAAATGATGATTTCGTCCTCCAGATTTGATTTAATAGCACTCTAAGGTCCCTGATGCCAGAATCGAAAAAAAATTCTAGCGACCGGAGACCTGAAATGACCAAATTGCCCCTCCCTCTCCCTCCACTCATCTTCCTTCTCTAACTTCTCTTCCTTCTCCGGTTCTCCACGTCGATATGTAGGAAGAGGGAGGGGCAATTTGGTCATTTCAGGTCCCCGGTCGCTGGAGTTTTTTTCCGATTCCAGCACCAGGGATCTTAGAGTGCTATTAAATCAAATCTGGAGGACGAAATCATCATTTTTGAAACAGTAGGGAAAAAAATAGTAATTTAAGCAAAGTAGATGGACGGGAGAGCAATTTACCCTTTGATTTTTGCTACTTAAAAAACTAAAAGACACCAACAATCCCCCACTTGATAATAATTTAGTCTACCAATAAATGATGATCAATGCATGCAGACTCTATTCGAAAGTTTTGACATGTTGTTATTACATCGAGATAGCTTGCAGCTTTGAACCTTCTCTAGTAAGATGTTATCAGATTTACTCGCTGCTCGGTGAATGTGATGTCTTGAACTGTCAGCTTTTGGCATAATCCAAGATTTTACACAATAATAATTCTAGTATATTTAGGTTTTCACATTGTGTTCATTTTGGCCATGGACCATATCTTGGATTCATAAGTGTTTTCTCATTTGAAGTGGCCTCACTTCACACTTACATAGGTTATCTCCTGTCGGAAGTATCCTTCCATACTCCACCTTTAACAAGGTATAGGAATCATTGAAAACATAATGCTTAACTTAGCCACACCTTTACAGGTCAATACCTGTATAGCTTCTGAGAATAAGATGGGTTCTAGGTGATTAACTAAACCCTCCATAACGTAGTTGTCTCATTGAACCAAGTTTGTGAGATCTCTACTTATCATGGTTAAGTTACTGCTATGGAAATCCTTTAGTGTATGGACTTTAATCTCATTCCCTTTACTGCTTTGTATATTTGTACATTATACTTTGTGATCTCTTGATTTTAGACATGCTATTACAATGTATTAATATGGGAGGCACCAGTTTCCCCCAACACGGAATATCTTTTAGGAAGTTTCTAAGCCATTTAGCTTCTTCTCCATAAACTCTGACTATATTATGGATCGAGCTATGCATGTTTGTTTAGAGGATTTCCAAGACATGTCTCCTCCTTCTATGGTGAATATGTATCCACTCATAAATTTGGAGTCTTTAGTGTCTGATATCTAGTTTGCATCACTGTATCTTTCTAATACAGTTGGATATTTAGTATAGTGTATGTCATAGTTTATGGTATATTTTAAATACTATAAAACTTTCTCCAGAGCTATCCAATGATCCATTCCTAGATTACTTGTGAACCTACTAAGCTTACTAACTGAGTACATAATATCGGGACGAGTGCAATTTGTTAAATATATCAAACTCCCGATAATTTGCACATACCTCAGTTGAGATGTTGGGTCTCCTTGATTCTTGGCTAAGTATAGATTCAAGTCCACTAGAGTCTTAGCTGGACAAAAGCTTCGAATTTCTTGAACATGTTTTTCACATAGTGGGATTATGTCAGGATAATTTTGTCAGCTTTCTTAGAGATCTTTATCCCTAGTATGACGTCTATCAGATCTATATCTTTCATGTCAAAGTGATTCTGTAACATATTTTTAGTTTTCATAATAACCTCGTTAGTGCTTTCCATAATTAGTACGTCATCCACATAGAGACATACAATTATGTAAGCTTCAGGTGTGCCTTTAATATAAACACATTCATCACATTCGTTGATCTTAGAATCTATTTGATATCATCGTCCTATCAAATTTCTCATGCCACTATTTTGGCGCTTGTTTTAGCTGGTATAGTGACTTAACTAGCCAGTATACATTTATACTCTTGACCAAGAGCCACAAACCTTTCAAGTTGTGTTCCTTGATTCTGTTTAGGCTTAGGTACTTCGACCTTAGCTAGGTACCTCCACACTTTAAAGTAACCGTAGGAAGACTTTCTTTCCATATGTCGTATGAAGTTTTGTCCCTTTGTGTGGCAGCTTGTTTAGAACGTGGTTAGTTAAGAGCACAGCTTCCTCCCACAATTTTGGGTAAGCCAGAGCTAATTAATATAGCAATCATCATCTCCTTAAGAGTTTGATTTTGGTGAGTATGAAGTAGTCATCTGATAAATAATACCGTGTTCTCAGCAGAGTTCCTCAAATGAAGCTACATACTCTCCTCCTCGATCACTTCAGATCATTTTGATTTTTATGTTGAGTTGATTTTCAACCTCATTCGTATAAAGGCCTCAAGAGTTTCGTCTTTGCCTTTAGGAGATATACGTAATAGTATCTCCTGTAATCATTGATAAATATGATAAAGTATATCTTCCTACCTTTAGTTTGCACATGTTACATATCACAACTATCTGTATGAATTAACTATAAAGGCGTGGTACTTCTTTCCACCAAATGGAAAGGTACTTTGGGTATTTTAGCCTCTATACATACCTCACATTTATCGGAAAGGTTGAAATTTAGATTTAGTAATAAATTTAAACTTAATAATTTTCTTAGCAAGTTTAAATTTATGTGTCTTAATCTATCACGTCATAAATTAGAACACTTGGCCCAAATAAAAAGTTTTAACTTTATTTCACCCATCATAGGTATGGTGTATAGTTATTATATTCATCTTAAATAACCCTTTTTTTAGGTAACCCTTACCTACAAATTGACCTATTTTGGTCGTACAGACTTATCAAATACAAACAGTTTGCTTAACAGTCAACTTTCGGACCACCTTGCCTAGTCTGACAATGAGAATATCCTCTTGTCCGAGCAGATGTACTAGGTAACTCCTCTGTCCCCTCTCTTGAATTGTCCACTAGGTCAACTTCAAACACTATGGCTACCAGATCCATCTCAGACAGGTCCTCAGCTAGGTTGGCCATTCCTCTGTCGTCCTTTTTCTATTGGCGATAGTCCTTGGCCATGTGACCAGATTTCCCATAGTTGTAGCAATCACCCTTGATCTTCTTGGTGAATTTCACAGTGCTCTTAGAAGGGGTCTTGCCTTGCTTGACTTTGGACTTTTGGTTGTATTTCTCGATCCGAAGCCTCACGAACAGGTCTTCTAGGCTTATGTTCTTCCTCTTGTGCTTGAGGTAGCTCTTGAAGTCCTTCTAGAGCAGGGGGAGCTTCTCGATCATCATAGCCACTTAGAAAGACTCGCTGAGTTATATCCATTCAGCATAGATCTCATGAAGGATCAGCTATAGCTCCTATACTTGGTCGATGACCTTCTTAGAGTCCACCATCTTGAAGTCGAGGAACTGCTCGATGATGAATTTGTTCATCCCAACATCCTCCATTTTGTACTTCTTCTCAAGTGAACTCCACAGCTCTTTAGCAGTCTTGGTTACCATGTAGACATTATAGAGTGTGTCATCTAGTCCGTTCAGGACATAGTTAATGCACAGGAAGTTGCTGTGACTCCATGCGTCGAGGGCATTGATCTTTTGTTGATCTGTCTTGTCCTTCGCAATTTTTGGTGCATCCTTTTTTAGGAACCGATTCAAGTTGAGCATGGTCAATAGAACGTCATCTTTTACTACCACCTCTTGCACTTGATATCGTTGAACTTCGCTGGCCTTTCAGCATGGACGATTCCTGAGTACCGTAGTCAATAGGATGGTGCTAGTCGATGCCATCTTCAAGTACACGAATCTCGTCTTACAATTGTTGGATGTCAGATGGTGTGTACTTGATTAGGATCGGACTATAGTCGAGGCAAGTGTTGGACACTTTCTTTGTAAGAAGAAATTGTCCCGTATATTTCAGTGCACTACAGGTTACGACAATCATCCCCAAAATACAATGAATATTCGAGCATTTCCAAGAACATTGCACACGTATCTCAAAATTTTTGGGCGAACCCTTATATACCTGGAACTTTCGGACTTTTTCTAAAGAATGGAGGGAGAGAAGACAACTATACTAAGATGATGCAAGTTGCTCGGATGGAGAAAAATGACAAGTAAAATCTCCTATTTATAGTGTGCCAATAGACATGTTAAAAATGTCCAAAGCCACCATTAAATACAAACTCTAAAAGTTATGTCTCTTTTCTTGTGTTTTATTTTTCTAATCATTAATTGTTACTAACTTGTATCTTTTAGTTATTACTACTTAAAAAAACCAAAATACACCAACAAGTTTTCTAAGACGTCTTCGCATCAGATAACCGACATTCTCGGTGACGGTAGCTAACGTAGTTACAAGTTTCGTTCTTGTAAAAGTGTATAAAATTCACTTCTTAATTCCTTTTTAGATTTTGGATTAGATACGTAACTCATCTACCCCAAAGGTTGTTGCCTAAGGGCGCCAACCCAGAAACCATGTCCTAAACCTCTGAATTTCTCTAAATATCAAACATTTAATATCATGATCTATATCCCATCCTTACTATTTAAACGACGTCGCCCATTATCATCGACATAGAAGTACCAAAGAAAATGCTAAACACAAACGGTGTTGGATCTCTGATACGTGTGCAAAGGTTTTATTTTATATTTATTTTCTAAAGGTAAATAAGTCATTTTCCATCATAAAAATGATTAACGAGTTAGCCAAAAAATCTAATTGATGTCGGCAGCTAGGAATTTTAGAGTACCCAATTATAAAATAAAATTTGAAAAAAACTAGGAACGAGAGAGTGATTTACCCAAGACAAAATCGTGAACATGTGATGTTTCATGAAGAAGACAAGCTGCTTTCATTTATTTGGATTGAAAAAAAGGAATACAATTCATTATTCTATTTGGAGACTCGACCATCAACATCATCAACTACATGCTAGATATATCAAATGTGTGAAACATAATGGGACTTCTAACACTGTGGAAGCCATCGGACCAGATGAGTGCTGTAGAACTATATAAGGATTGATAATTTTCAGCCGAGATGGTGACATTAAATGATTTCTTCTCATACAAAGACCGAAAAGAGAGAACTTCAGGTTCTACTATAACCTTAAAATCCGCTGGAGGAACCTGTGCCTTATAAGTAGAATTGGCTAGTCCGACATTGGTCACTGTTCTTCGGAACTTCATCGTGAAAGAACTGCTGAGGTTCACTTTACCACTAAAGGAAGGATAGTTGAAATCCATGATCGGATCCTTTTCAACTTCTTCTGGACAACTTGTATTCTTATCTCCTGTGATCATTCCAAGCTTTTTTTCATCAAATCCCATACGACAAAGTAGCTTTACGTAATCTTCTTTCTGTGCTTCGTAAACAAGACCAGGGTGAACCGCTTTTATGGGATTGACTTGTCCGGATCCATATGCTAATTCATGGTCTGTATTTGTCAAACGATCCAATTCCGTTGCTGCAGAAAATATCAAAGCAAAGTAAATATCCATTATGTTTCTTGAACTGAAGAATAGGAAGTATCCAAAGTTCCAATCACATCTTATGTATAAATTACCTGTTGTCATGATAGCTGATTGGATGGCGGAAGGAGACCAATAAGGATGGAATGATTTGACATAGGCAGCAATTCCAGAAACATGGGGACAAGCCATCGATGTTCCGGATATTATGTTGTAATGGACACGTCGATTGTCATGCGGGGAATCTGTGACTGGGGCTATAGGAGAATATCCTGCCAGTATATCTATTCCAGGGGCAGTCACATCGGGCTGCAATACAATTAGTTAACATGGGAGTTTTAATATTAAAATACTTCCGTTCCCTCACTTAGGGCCAATTTTGCAACCAATGTCAACGTATTTTTTAATCTACATAAAGCAAAATACCTTGAGAATTTGGTGAAAAATAGAATTTGGTCCTCGTGAAGAGAAGGTTGCAACAACAGGTGCAAAACTATCGTTATATGCTTGGCTTTTCAGTATGGTTCCAACTGGAGTTCTGCTTGGTCACATGAAATTGTTAACCCATTAGAGACGTAAACAGTGTAATGGTTTATGGGTCCGCTCTTGCTCCTAATTCTGTAACCAAATGTGAAACAATGCAAAGAACATGTAACCAAATGGTAACTTACTTAGTCGAGTTCATGTATTCCTCCAAATATTCGAAATCAGACATACTTAGAGACGATGCGGGTAGCGGTTCAACAAAGGCAACAAAGGGATCAAAGAGGACACCCATGTAGATGGCTCCGACAGCACCAAGAGAAACACCGGTGGAAGCGTCACCTTTGTTATATACAGCTATTTTCCCCTTGTATGATTCATCGACATGTGATAAGGAACGCCTATTTCAAAATAAACAGAGAGTCCAGAATTTATTTAGTCCAACAGTTTTCTTACTGAGAAAATGATGGTAAGCATTACCAACGATTATTTGCTCAAACTGTTCAATGGAAGGGTATCAAATCATCGTATCAGGATTTAAATCATAGAACATGTAACACATTCTATATACTAAGAAATGCTTCGAATAACATAAATAAGTGTTACTTGCCTAGGCCGAGAACGTCGACTGCTTTCTGATAGGTTGCCATAATATGCGAGCGGATACATGGTTCCGTTTAAGTCGAAAGAATTAATTGAGATCCCCTGATGAAGAAATAAGACAAGTTAAATCTGATGGAAAAACTGCAAAAACATATAGCACACTCGATATGCAATTCTTGGAAAATGCTTTTGCCAACTTGCAGATGAGCAATAGTGAGGTAAACAGCTTTAAGCAATATTTTTCAGAATCTACGAGGCAAGTATTCAGTGAAATATTTATCTTTTTAAAAATATGTAGTGAAATATAGTAGAATGTTCTGTCTGCGATCAATTATTTGTTCTCATAATGGTTCGAGTTACCGTTAAATATGATTCTGGAGTTGATCGAAAAATCTTGTAGCTGTATCTAATGACAACTTTTTTATGTGGTTATAATAAATAAAAATACATATATACACACACAACTTGGTATAATTATTGGATCATTTCCTAGATTTATGGTGGCTTAAACATAGTTACAGTTTTCATCTATTAGATCTTATTGAACTTTTATTGGGTCCTACCATGAGTAGTCAATTAGTATGTAATGCGTAGAGACTGTAATACCTAAATGTCGCTTATATCACCTTCCATAAAACATAAAAAAGCTAGTATATATACAAGATAAATTGAGTTCATACCGTTGTAATCCTTCCGTTCCCAAGAGAAATCCTATCAACAAGTCGACGATCAGTGCTACTTGCTGCAACAGAGATCATCCACGGTGCAACACTTGAAATAATTCCAAAGGCATTACCACTGTTCCCTGCAGAATTGGAGGTAAGAACTCCTTTTGCCATTGCATGGAAGGCTCCGATGGCAATAATATCCTGTTCGAGAGGCACGGGGGCTGTCGGATTCAAAGACACGCTTAAGATGTCAACTCCATCTGCAATAGCATCGTCAAATGCAGCTAAAACGTCAGCTGTGGGACAATTCTTTTGATCACAAGCATTATATACAGAAATCCTTGCTGATGGAGCCCCTCCCCTGACTGTGCCGTGTGCCAGCCCGTAAAATGATGTATCTTTTACGGCAACACCTGCTGCAATCGAAGCAGTATGAGTTCCATGGCCAAACTGGTCCCTCGCCGAATCCCGCTTGCCGTAATATCTAGCTCCAATCACCTTACTGCGAAGAAACAATGGTTTGAAATTGTGAATATATATTCTGAATGGTTTGTTCATGAAAAAACGATTAGGAGATACATCACTTGTTGCAAGTAAAGTTATTGCCGCCTTTACAAGAGCCCTTCCATTTTCGGGGAGGAGGACCGAAACCTTCATCACTGAAACTTGCAAGTTCAGGCCATATTCCACCGTCAATAAGTCCGACGATTACATCACTCCTTGGCAGCGAGATCCGATTTGCAAAAGTCTCATTGAAACCCAAAAAATCCCAAGATCTTGTTGTTGAAAGCTCATAATTCTCTTCTGGAAAAATAGAGACTACACCTTCCACACCTAAATTACATAGATACATGGTAAGAATGACATAGAGGTACAATCAATTCTTATTCCATGATTCACAATTTTGGAAAAATAATATTCTCTTTGGCTTACCAGATAATTCTTCAGCCTCGTTGCTAGTTAGCCTCGCAGCGAATCCGTTGAAACTTCTGTTGTAACTTCTAACCAACAATTTCTCTGAGAAGCTGGACACACAAAAAGGAGACAATGGCATCAATGAAACATATAGGGACCAAAAGAATTCAAAAACCTATTGATATACACACACACCTTTGTCTTGCTATCTTTTGGAGCAGACTAACATGGTGAGAAGATGGTGTGTATAGTTGATCCCTCGGAAGTGACCCCATATACACAATATAAACCTGCAAATCATTGAGAATTTGAGATTATATAGAACAATTAACGAAAGCATGGTAAGATCAGAAAGTCTCTTCGTGCTCAAACTTAGCATGTGAAGCAGGCACTAGGTTCCTTTTTATGGTTTTGTAATGGTGCCCGCACTGCTCTTGTTTTGCAGAAAAAGTTTTGTATCTTTTTAGTGGGAGTCATGAGATATCATCCAATAAAACATATATAATAGCAGGGTAAACTAAAAGAAGCAGTATGAGAAGAGTGGTATATGTATTTGGAGTCGTTTCTGGGTTAGGATAGTATTGCCTTTCTTTCTTCATCGGCGCGAGCACGAATCAGGTTTGTCAATAGCATGAGTGAATAACAGACAAGCAACAAATGTAGGACTTTAGCCATGTTTATGATTGGTCTTGAGTAAGTAGAAAAAAAACCCATTTTAATGGTCTAATATATAGATGTAATAGGGGGAGTGTACATGACAAACAAAACCAACTGGATTCATCATATCATTTAATGGACGTATGATCATATCGATTTTCATCCATATAAGTAAGGTTGTTTTGTCACCCGTAGCTGTGTTTCCATGTATAAATTGTTGTAAACAATAGGCAATTTCTTATTTCCTCAAATGAAGCAAAGTTTAGGAAATTTCTTAATTTTTGCTTCATGAAAAGAAGTTTCCCTAAATTGATTTTACATCAAACAAACATTAAGAATTCATGGAAAGTCAATTTATGGAAACTTCCTTACTGCTAATGGTTTTGATTCAAATTTGTACAAACTCTAATCCGGTTAAAAATACTTTGCGCACTTTAAAAAAATTCATCAGTTTTCCAAAAAACAATGCCCTGACATGCAACAAACCACCACTCATTGTTAGTTGAAGAACAACGAACAAAGAACCTTAAAACCATAAAACGGGAATGCGGATTATCATACTCTAGTCGTATAATCTACTATCAGTTGAGAACCATATCTAACCCTAACCGCAAAAGCTGTCAACTCATCACCACCTCATAAAAAAGAAAAAAATTACAAATTCTAGTTGCCAATCAGGGACGGAGCCATGTAATACCATGTGGAGGCAATTGCCCCCACTAAAAAACATTTATGGGTATATTTTTAATAGAATTTTTTTTATGGGTATATATTTAATAGAAAAAAAAGATTTTGCCCCTATTAATATTAACTAATTGGCCCCCACTACGATTTTTTTTGTCAATTACGTAAAGTACATAAATATTTTGCCCCCATAATATAAATTTTTTGGATCCGTCCATGTTGCCAATCAATACTTTGTTGAAATAATTATATTGTTAGTTATGATTGCTTTGAAATTGCTCGTAGCGACTTATCAAGGCGTCGCCTCGGCCCTCCTCTTCAAGGCGTCGCTATCATGTGACAACCTTGCTCCCACCTCAATGTACTCGACACATTCTTCTCGTGTTTCGACTAGTCTGATCGGATATTTTTTTTATCAACATACAACCTCAATGGGAACGTGTCTGTTCACTTTGACTTTACATTTTAGTTCATCTTTCCCTTCCCAAATGTAATGACACTCCGCCACCCCTCACACTTTCCTAAATCTCTCACAAGTCTCAACATCAGTTACTTTTTAAATTCTTGTCCCCAAGAATTCAACTCCACGATCATCGTTCCATATCACTTTTAAAAATTTAAGGTCAGCTACATTGATGCTTCGAATATGGTCTCTCGTGAACTCTGAACCTAACTATTTTTAAAAATTAATTTGGCGTACAATAGAGTATCAAGTTCCAAGGAGGAAAAAAAATTCAATATATGGGTAATAATCTGATTGACTTACAAACCCCGTCAGCCACCTGCTTTTGTAATTTACCAATTAACTAAGCTTACAAAGAGATGAGAATTTTATTACATCCCTAAGTTCCTCCAAATGTCGAGTCCTATGTGCCTCCGTTAGAAATCCTCCAAGTCCTCCCATTGTCATCCATCAAACGGGGATCTGACTTCGGCCCGCGGATTTGGCAAACCAATCAATCCATCCTAAGTTTCTTCTGATGGATATTAGGGCTTGTCTACTATTTAGCCAAGTTGGGCTCGGATACATATCAACGACATTTCTATTTAATTTCATTCGTACTTTACAATTACCCTTCTCAATGTTGCTGAAGGCTAAGTAAAGGGGCATTGTCGCGGCTGAGACTGACCAACGATTCTCTTCGCGGGGCAGCAAATGAATTCATACTTTGAACGATCAATCGTTTGTTAATTGATTGTATACGCTAATCAACGAAAGGCCCCGTCACGATAAAGGGTACGAGAAGGAAACTCAGGATTTGAACCCAAAACAATATATTTACACAACCCGATAGAGCAAAATGATAAGGAACGAACTAAGAAAAATAAGCGATAACAAGATTTGGTAACTTGGTTTGGCCTAAAATTTACGTTCGGTTTCGT
This sequence comes from Hypericum perforatum, assembly GCA_012979155.1. Classification (NCBI taxonomy): domain Eukaryota; kingdom Viridiplantae; phylum Streptophyta; class Magnoliopsida; order Malpighiales; family Hypericaceae; genus Hypericum; species Hypericum perforatum. The sequence goes on from SOPF01027772.1 coordinate 23,734, forward strand.
AAAACACAAATCCAAAATTGCTCATAAATAATATCTCATATTATAATTTTATTATACTAATTTTCATAACCGTCTTCATGTAAATTTTAATATTAAAAATTTTCTCATCGATCGCACCCTTCACATACAATTACTTATATAAATAATTTTTTAAAATCAATTATAAAAAATATAATTTGTAGACAACACTTTGGTAAGTTTTGTTGAATGGAATTTTCCCGAGAGCGGTTTGAAGGAAATCAACTCCACAGCGAGCCAAAACATTGCAAAGTTTGCGAGATAAATCTCTTAACAATAACAAAGTTTCATTCAAATGGGACAAAAAAGCCAACATTGTCTCCGACTTATATCTATTTTCCACTTAACTAAACCTAGGAACAGGTGGGCTTTTAGGAAATAAAAAGGAAAACAGCTTCGCTTCGGCCCAAGGCCTTACAACAACCAAATTAATAATTAGTTTGGCCCAAGACCTCTCTTTATGGAGATTTCTCCTTCGCTTGGCACTTTGGCACACTCTCCCAAGACTTGGCGCCAAATTGGATGGATGCCAACTAGGGATAGCGATGAGTAGGGTCGGGTAGGGTATCGGTACGACCCTACCCATACCCTAGTTTAAAAAATCAGACCCATACTTTACTTTAGACCCTTAAGATTTTTTATTACTAGATTCATACCCTTACTTTTAGGGTCCGTAGGGTCTATAGAGTCTTACAGGGTTCGACCCTCGAATTAAATACAATATATTTTTTAGTATAAAATTTAACTAAATCATAATGAATATATTAAAAATTATTAAGAAATATCTTATAGATCACTAAAAATAATTAAAAAAGTCAATTTCGTACATTATATTTCAAAATATTTAAGAAATATATTATATTTTATAAATAAAAAATAATAATAATAAGTCTAATTAGAGTTTAATTATTATTTAATTATGGTCTAACCCGTCTCCTGGAACTTAAAGATTAGTGATGTTAGCCAGTTAATGGTCACTGGAAGTGATGGGGTGTGTATGATATATGTTCCAAAGACACTAATAAATGACCGTTGGGCCCACTTGGTTCGAGTCGGACATAATCTCGGAGAAGTTGCAGCCAGATTGAGAACCAGCCGCTACTTGTTGGGGGGTTAGGCCAAGTCGTGGTGGGAGGGAGAAGGCTGCGTTTTGTTTGGGTCCTATTGCCAACGGTGTCTCAGAGTTTTCGTAGGTAAGGTGTTCGACGAAACCTCCGTCTCAATTTTTCCAATGGCTTTTCGCTCGAATTTTTTTTTCAAGTATATGACTTTAAAAGCATTTTATTAAGCCTTCCAGTTACTGTTTTATAAATTTTGGATATGGTTTTCAATTTAAATTTTATAAGAAACTACAAAAAATGAGAATTCTGGTTCGGCAAATCGTTGCAAATAAAAATATTATAATTTTCTTTTTCGTAACAAAAAATTCATTGTGTTTTCTTTTTTTAAGGTAGCTCTACAACTACTTTTCCTTGAGCATGTCTACCTATACTTAACATCCAGTCCAAGTCTTCCTTTCCGGGTCTGTTGAAAAAAGTTTTTATTTTTATAAGTCAATTATTTATTTGTAATATTAATATTTATATACTATTCGCAGAGAATCTCTTTTGCGAAGTTGCGATCGCAGTCTTAATAAAGAGCAGCAAAAAGTTTTCGTTTTCAGTGGTCAAACAGGAATACTGAATTCAAATGTGGCCCACTATTAAAATTAAGAGGTTTTTTTTTTTTATGTTGATCATTGTCCTTGTGCACTAATTATTTTTATAATTCGAAGAGACCACCTTGGCTTCTTCCCTTCATTCTTTTCCTCAACTTTATGGAGGGTAAGAACTCAGCCATTCACATTGCAAAGTTGCAAGAAACTTGCATTCTCGAATTGACCTCTTTTTTGACCAAGTTAGAAGAACGTGGACCATCAATGAAGAAAAAAAAAATATGATTGGAGGCATTATACCAACCCTGCATTTTTTTATATAAAAGTATACGAGTAATGTGAATGACATTGCCACCTACCCAGAAAGCAAGGCTAACAGCCTAACACCACCGTAGTTAAGTATTCTGCAGATGTGTGAAGAGGAAGGGTAATATAAAAGTCTGAGAAAGCTGCAAGTTTTTTTGATAAGTTTTACCACCCATCAAAAGACTACGCTTATTGTGCACTCGATAGTGTCGTTAAGCAAATGGCTGAGACAGCACTGGGTTTAGTGGTTGACAGATTGAAGTCGGTGCTGAACGAGGAAGGAAGCCTGTTCAGAGATGTCCATCAGCAGATAAGGTACATAACGAACGAGCTCGAAGCCATGAAATCCTTCCTCAGTGAGGCTGATGTGAAGGTGGATGTAGGGGAAGAAGAAGAGGGTGATAGTAGCTTCAAGGGATGGGTGAAGCAGGTCAGAGACCTTGCTTTCTGTGTTGAAGATGTTATCGACCGATGGACGCTGTTCATGGCTCAGCAGCACGTTGATCATTGCGGGTTACTGAATAGGCTATGCCGGTCTGTCAAGAGATTGAAAGAGCGCCATGACATAGCCTACGAGGTTGAAGAGATCAAGAAGCAGGTGGTTGAAGCCAAGGAAAGATGTGGGAGATTTAGGACAAGTTTCTCCCTTTCCCACTCTGGTAATGGAAAACACAAGTGCAGTGTCACTTTTGGGACATGGCATGACCCTCGTGTGGCTTCCCTTTTCATCCTAGAAGACGAGCTTGTTGGCATTGAACGGCCTAAAGATGACATAATGTGCATGTTGGTGGAGGGGAAAGATCAAGATCAAGATACTATGAGCAGAAGCAATAAAGTTATCTCCATTGTTGGGATGGGAGGGTTGGGCAAGACAACCCTTGTTAAGAATGTCTACGACGATCAGCGAGTGAAAATGCACTTTGATTGTTATGCTTGGATCACAGTTTCTCAGTCATACAAGACAGATGAGCTGTTGAAGAGCATGATAAAGCAGTTCCAGCGGACGACGAAGGTGGCCACAACGGGAGCTGTACTGGAAGGAGGACTTGATAGCTTGGGAGAGGTGCCACTGATCAACTTCCTTAGAGAGCTTCTATTAGAGAAGAGGTACTTGGTTGTCTTTGATGATGTGTGGAAGATTGATTTCTGGAGCTACATCAAACTTGCCTTGCCTGAGAACAAACGTGGTGGTAACATCATATTCACAACTCGGAATGAAGACGTTGCTCCATCGTTTAGGGAGTCAAGGCTCTATCGTGTTTATAAACTTGAACCTCTGCCTCATGACAAGGGCATGGAGCTGTTCTCCAAGAAAGTCTTCCATTGCGAAGGTGGATTTTGTCATGATGGATTGATGCATTTGTCACATGCCATGGTTGAAAGATGCGGTGGTTTGCCGCTTGCAATTGTGTCAATTGCAGGGCTATTGGTGACCAAAGACAAGACTGTATCCGAGTGGCAGAAACTCTACGATGGCCTTAGTTCTGTTTTGACAAGTGAGGTACAACTCGCAAGTGATCAGAGGGTCGCGAGCCTGACGAGAGTCTTATCGCTGAGTTACCATGATCTTCCCTATCATCTCAAGGTATCGTTTTTGTATCTTGGCATGTTTCCAGAGGACTATTCCATCAACTGTCGAAGACTCATCCGGATGTGGGTAGCTCAAGGTTTTGTGAAGCAGAGACGTGGCATGTCACCAGAAGATGTTGCAGAGGAGTGCTTATTTGAGCTTATAAGCAGGAATCTGGTCCAAGTGACAAGATTCGGCCTTCTTGGGAAAGCAAGAGAATGCCAAGTTCATGATCTCTTGCGCGAGATCATCATCCTTCCCAAGCTAGGAGAGATTGGTCTCCATCACATGACAGGAGGAAGGGATCAGGATCACATATATCACGATGGGACCTGTCGCCATCTAGCCATTAATGGCTGGACAGGCAATTTTCCATCTGGTTTAACCGTGTCTCAAGTTCGCTCCACTGTTCTGTTTCATAAAGGTGAAACTTCTTTTTTTCATAATTACCAATTTATTAAGAGAAAAAGAAAAAGTGACAAAGATAGAACACGAGCCCGTAAAATCCTGCTGGCCAACAGTCCTGGCAGTCAGGAGGGGCAACGATACAAACTTAACACCGACGAACCCACAAGTCGGGTCGTTCGGTGGGGTAAATTAGAGAAACAAACCCTTTGCAAGCCGCCAACTGTTTAAGTGTGGCAGACTGACTTAGGGTACCACTACGCGGCCAATAAAAGCACGCGTTCCGAAGCTGGCCGAAGGATTTGCATCCCCCAAGCCAAACTTGCGAAGCTGGCGGACGGCCAGCTCAGCATAGAAGTGCCTCCGAAAGGGGCCGAGACGGTCGAGACCGCGGCGAATGAAACGGTGGCCCGACACGGAGGCCGGCGATTGCCGGAGGTGGTCCGACGCGGTGGTCGGTGGTGGCCGGAGGTGGCCCGACGCGGTGGTCGGTGGTGGTCGGTGGTGGCCGGAGGTGGCCCGACGCGGTGGTCAATGGTGGCCGGAGTTGGTCCGGCGGGAAAACGACCGACGAGCACATCAAAAGATGCGCCTCGCCGAGCCCGTTCCCGTGGTGTGCTCGGATCCCGCCGGAGAGCAAAACTCCGACCGGGATCTGACTTTGAACGGTCGGCAGCCAAATGGTCGATCCGGCCATCCCGGGTGGCGCTGGTGACGGGACAACCACCAACGGGAGCGGCTTGAGGAGGCCGACGTTGTGATGGCTTTCGATCTGGCCGGAGAGGTCCGTGGTGGCCGAGATCTGAGAAGAAGCTGGCGGTTGTTTTTGGAAACCGGCGGCAAACTGACCGTGAATGGCATCGGCGGGTGCGGTCTCGGACGACCGACCCGATGGTGTGGGTGCCCCGCCATGGTAACCGGCAGCGAGGCGTTGCCGACGGTCCTCCCGAAATAACTCTTCTTTTTCTCTCTCTCTCTCTCTGTTTTTTTTTTCCTGCCGACTTGGCTCCATCTATCCATGTCCCATAAAGGTGAAACTTCTGAACTACACTCACTAGTCTCTTCACTGTCCGAATATTCTCGGCTCTTGAAAGTGGTAGACCTGCAACATGTTTCACTAGATTACCTTCCAGAAGCAGTGGGAAACCTGTGGCACTTGAGGTACCTCAGCCTTAGGCATACCAGCATAAATTTTCTTCCTATTTCCATTGGCAAGTTGCACAATTTGGAGTTTTTGGATTTGAGAAACACTCTCGTGTATGATCTCCCAGTCGAGATTGCTAATCTCTTGAAGCTGCAACATCTTTTGGCCTACTCAGACAACTGCCTTGATGATTACAATCCCAATTCTAGAAGAGGGTTGAACGTATGGTGCAGAATTGGTTGCTTGGAATCCTTGCAAAACCTCAGCTTCATTGAAGCAAACGGCCCAGAGCTGATCAATGCAATGGATAAACTGAAGCAATTGCGAAAACTGGGAATCAAAAAGCTCAAGGCCGAAGATGGTTTCGCTTTCTGCAGTGCATTAGAGACGATGAAACAACTTCAAGTACTTAAAGTTTTCTCAGCCACTGAGGAGGAGCATCTAAATTTGCACTCAATGTCCAGTCCACCACAGCTCCTGGAATGCCTTCATCTCTGTGGGCCGCTGCAAAAACTGCCCAGATGGATTTTAACATTGAAAGATCTTGCTAAGATCAATTTGAGATGGTCAAACTTGGAGGAAGATGTACTTCACATTCTCCAAGCTCTACCTAACTTAGAAGTCATCTGGCTTTACAAGGCATGTGACAGTAAGTTGCTGCATTTTCCCAAAGGAAGCTTTCGGAAAGTCAAGGTCCTAGGAATAAGAAGCTTGGCTGGACTAAACAAACTACTGATCGAAGACGGAGCATTGCCATTTCTTGAAGAGATGCAACTCGGGCCGTTTCCGGAGCTGAAAGAGCTTCCCTCCATTAACTACTTGAAGAATCTCAAAGCCTTGAAGTTCTACGATCTGCAAAAGGAGTTCACCTACAGCTTGTTACCCCCCGTAGGTTGCGAATACTGGAAGATTGAGCACATTCCAAGTGTACTTTTCCGGTACAAGACCATCGGCTTGCAACACGATACGTATAAGCTCGGAGATCCGGACCTTCCAAAACGTTTGGATGGGTCGTGCAAGGGAGTTGAGAAACAGAGGTCAATTCAGCTTGGTTGAAGGTTGCAACTTGCATGTTGGTGCATGCTGCCACTGTGCTATAGAGTTCTAGTAATCAGTTATAACTATTTGTCAACATTATATCCTTCCATCCAAAACTCAGTCAGGGTAAAGTACAAACTGGTACCCAACTACTCTTAATTTTATGTGAAGCACATTCTAATGAGTGCTAATACGTAAAACACGTAAATGGTACAATCATTATCTCCAAATCTTCAAAATCTGTGGAAAAACGTGTCATCCATAAGCAAATTATCTTCTTCTAATTGATCGGCTAGAGAAACAAGACAAAAGACGTGTATCTATTTTTTTATCATCGCAATTAATTAAACTATAGTCACAACTTTCTATAGTTTTAAGATAATTATTAGGTGTTTAATTAATAATAAAATAATTATTAGGTGTAGACGAAAAGAAGAGGATCCGGAAAGGAAGAGACCTTGTAAGATATGGGATCGTTGACTTCAAGCAAGAGGTCAACACCAAGGAAAATAAACAGTAATAAGCTTTGGTTCGTAGTAACTGAAAGGAAAATTTAGCAGAAGCTTGGCGCCAAATTGGATGCCTCCCACTCGCCAACGAGAACGCGCCCTCTTCCACGCGCTCCTCGATTACACCAACCAACGATCCTTTCTTGCCGGGAAAGCCCTCCACGCGCACCTCCTCCGTACATCCACGGGCGCCACCTACGCCCACCTGTACAACTGCCTCGTTAACTTCTACGTCAAGTGCGGCCACCTCCGCACCGCCCGCCACCTGTTCGACATTATTCCCAAAACGGATACCTTCTCCTGGAACTGCATCATCAACGCCTATGCCCGCCACCCGGGTGGGCCCGCCTCCGTGTGGGAGCTTTTCAGCCGCATGAGGAAGGAGAACACCCTGCCCAACCCCCACACTTTCTCTGGTGTGTTCACAGGGTTGGCATCGGGTTCTGGTCTGGACGCATCTTCGGGCACGTGGATATGCCGCCAGACTCACGTTCTGGCTGTTAAGACGGACAGTTTGGGTGATGTTTTTGTTGGGAGCTCGCTTGTTAATGTGTATAGTAAGTTGGGGCTTTTGGTTGATGCTGGGAAGGTGTTTGATAGAATGCTTGAGAGGAATTCGGTGTCCTGGAGTGCAATGATTTCTGGCTATGCTAGTCGGCGAGTGGTTGGAGAGACTTTACGGCTTTTTGGGTCAATGAGGGTAGAGGTTGGTAAAGATGAGGTAAATGAGTTTGTGTACACTAGCGTGCTGAGCGCACTTGCTAGCTCGGAATTTGTGGGTATCGGGAAGGGGGTGCATTCTCTTTTGGTTAAGAACAGTTTTCTGTCGTTTGTGTCGGTTGTTAATGCTCTGGTTACCATGTATGCCAAGTGTGGAAGTATGGATGATTCGCTTAGGATGTTTGAGTTATCCAGCGAGAAGAATGCCATCACATGGTCAGCGATGATCACTGGGTTTGCTCAAAGTGGGGATTCTCTTAGTGCTTTGGAGCTCTTCTCGAAGATGCACTATGGTGGGATAGTTCCTAGTGAGTTTACCATTGTTGGGTTTCTCAATGCATGCAGCGACGCTGGTGCAGCGCACGAAGGAAAGCAGGGTCATGCATATTTGGTGAAGTTGGGGTACGAATCGCAAATCTATATCATGACAGCTTTGGTGGACATGTATGCTAAGTGTGGTTGTACTGTGGATGCTCGAAAAGGGTTTGATAATCTGTTGGAGCCTGATATTGTTTTGTGGACTTCGATGATTGCTGGCTATGTACAAAATGGGCAAAATGAAGATGCTCTAGTTCTGTTTGGCAGAATGAGGATGGAGGGGATTTTGCCCAATGAGCTTACCATGGCTAGTGTGTTAAAGGCCTGCTCAAGCCTGGCCTCTTTGGATCAAGGGAAGCAATTCCATGCTAATGGAATCAAGTATGGATTTGGTTTGCAGTCTCTAATTGGAAGTGCTCTCTCAACTATGTATGCCAAATGTGGCAGTCTAGACGATGCAGACCGTGCATTCAGGAGAATGTCACAGAGAGATGTCATTTCATGGAATGCTATGATTTCTGGGCTTTCCCAAAATGGTTATGGCAAGGAAGCTCTGGACCTGTTTGAGGAGATGCGAAATGAGGGCACCAAACCTGACTGTGTCACTTTTGTCAACGTTTTATCTGCCTGTAGCCACATGGGTTTGGTGGATAGAGCTTGGGGTTACTTTAAGATGATGAACGACGAATTTGGGGTGGTTCCGAGGGTGGAGCACTACGCTTGCATTGTGGATGTGCTGAGTCGAGCAGGGAAGTTGAACGAAGCAAAAGAATTTATCGAATCAGCTACAATAGAACATGGCTTGTGTCTATGGCGCATCCTATTGAGCGCTTCGCGGAGTTACCGAAACTACGAGCTAGGAGCCTATGCTGGCGAAAAGCTGATGGAGTTAGGCTCTCAAGAATCATCAGCTTATGTCATGCTCTCCAGTATCTACACTGCCTTGGGACAGCCCGAAGATGTGGAACGGGTCCGGAGCGTGATGAGAGCTCGAGGAGTGAGGAAGGAACCTGGGTGCAGCTGGATTGAGGTCCAGAGTCACATTCATACGTTTGTCGTCGGAGACGAATTGCATCCTCAGAACATGGAAATGCGTGATCATATACGAGCACTGGGAAAACAGATGAAAGATGAATTTTCCCGCCCCATTCATGATTCGTTGGTGATGAATGCTTGAAGTCAATAAATTAACATCAGTTTTTTTTTCTATACCACCTGATATCCAAAAAATGTTCATTGCATTCATTAATTAGGTTTAAGTTAGGTAGGAACTTCGGAATATCATTCGCATTTATATAATGCAGACTCAAAAGTTCGTTTTAGTATACGACTCAAAAGTTATTCAGAACGTTTTTTTCTGTTCTAGGAACAATATGTTTTATGTCAAAAACGGGAACACGTTAATAATACATTGCATAATGGAGGATACTATTTTTTTGGTTAAAATGGAGGGACTAGCCCTTATGTATTAATGAAAAGCGGCCAAAAACAATCTACTTAGTGCAAGGCTCCCTCTCGGCCTCTTGTGAGATTACGATCGCCGGCTTCGTTAAACCCCTACCGCTCAAAACCCGTGGGAAAAATCAGTGGAAGGGGAAGAGTACCCCGGGAAGGAAGATCCTCCCCTTGGCGTTTGAGATATCGCAAAACTCGGCCTTGCACCGTCAACTATTATATTCGCCCTAGGTCTAGAGTCAATTACATCAATATGTCTTTGCATAATCATACGAGGGAGGGCCACATCACTCATATCTTGAAGCATAAGTGTCGTAACTTCTTGGGGTGGATCCTCTAGTATTTGGAGACCTAATGGATTTTGGAAACCCATGTTTGCTAGAAAGTCCGCACACCTATTCCCCTCGCGATAAGTGTGTATGACCTTGATCTCCCCATCCCATTCCAGCTCCTTCCTAATTTCGAACAGCAATGTGCTCGGGGTTCTTCGTTGTGACATCGGCTTGGAAAGGAGTTCCTTGACAATCATAGAATCCACTTCGAGTAAGATCCTTCTATAGCCCTTAGTTTTAGCCAATCTGATTCCATGGTAAACTCCCCACAACTCGGCTCCCACACTCATTACGGAACCTATGTTGCAGGTAAAGCCTCCAAACCAATCGCCCTTCCTAATGGAGGATACTATTGCCAGTTTATGAACTCAAATTCTCACGAGTTGAACTAAACACCAATCTCCTATTAAGTGTCAAAGGCGCTGAACTTGTAATTTGTTTGGTAGTATTGGAGGATACTATTGCCAGTCTATGAACTCAAATTCTCACGAGTTGAACTAAAGACCAATCTCTCATCTCTTATTCAGTTAAGTGTCGAAGGGGCTGAACTTGTAATTTGTTTGGTAGTCAGAAAACTATACACGATTCTTTCCCTTAAAAAACATAGCTTTCTTTCACCAAACTAGACACTATTACCAACATTTGATGAGTAAGATATTAACGAATCTTATCTTTTCTTTAAAGGTCGGAGTCAATGAAATTTTTTTTTATGTAGAGGATAAGATTTAAGCGGATTCCAAGAAACTTATGTTGCTAAACCCTTAATAAGTTTACCAAAGAAAGAATCATCCTGAAAAAACATGGGGAGGGGTCTAAAACCCTAACTAGGACCATCGTCGTGTTAGTTAAGTTATTATACCCAACTAAAACCCTTCCCCTTCCCTCCTTCCCCATTCCAAGAAATGGCACAATCTTCACTATTCTCCAGAATCCTGAACAAGCTCCAAAAGGGTCTCACTCCAGCTGTGGCATTGTCAAGAGCGTACCACAAAGCCGGAAACTCAAAGGGAAAAAGCAACAATCTTTTCCAGAAGATCGTCCCGCTTGGAGACCCAGCTACCCGTCTGGGCACAGTTATCGACCAGTGGGTCAGCGATGGCAAGAAGGTCACCGACTCTCTTCTCCTGCTCACCATCAAAGGTCTTCGTGCCCGGAGACGCTACGCACACGCCCTTGAGGTCTGTTTTCAACCTGCTTGCTTTTGCTTTTTTCTCTGTTCTCTGTTTTGCTTGTTCGTTTCGGCCCCCCGGAAACCGGATCGTCTAGGTGTGTGGGTTCCTTTTGATGCTATGCCATGGATTCGAACCAACCCTGGAAATGTCTACTTGGGTTTGCTTTCTTAGGCGTTTTTCTTGAGTATCGCTAGCTAGAGTGTGGTGGGTTAGCAATGCGGTGATTTGTTTATGAGTGTGAAAAGCTCACTTACTGGTTGCGTTCGGGTTTTGTCTTGGATATGAAGGTTCTAAGTTCTAACAGGAGGTCAACCAGTTTGTTTTCCTGTCGGATATCGAGCATTGTGGTTGAGAGAAAGTATCTATAGCTTCTTTGGTGGACAAGTTTGAGTGTTAAGATGTCCCATTGCTGCTTATTGTATGCCTGGATCGTTCTCGGAAGTTCAAGTGATTTGTATTTGGCATCATTGCTAAACAAGTCAAAACACTTTCGGGAGAGCCACTCCTAGTATTCGACTCTGGTATACCATAGAGCAAAAAAAAAGTGATGTCCTGTGTATGGGGAGCAGATGATCGCAATCTGGGTATCAGGGGTCTTGTCGATAAACTCATTACATTAATGCTCCTATGTTATGGATTTGCTAATGCTGATGAGGTCTAACTTGTTCTGCTCATTTGGTTCAGTACCACTGTTTTCTTTTCTTTTCAAAACTATTTGATTTTCAACTTATCAAGAAATCCATGATGTGAATGGCGGAAATCGTAAAGTTGGATCTTGTATAATGTCAAGGTTATGCATACATATCAGAATTTAATTGTTGTGCTCGGGATGGTGCAGGTTTCTGAATGGATGAGCTGCAAGTGGTCTCGTAAGTTTTCGTCATCTGATCATGCTATTCAAATGGATTTGATCAGCAGAGTTCGGGGATTGGAATCTGCAGAGGCCTACTTTGCGAGCTTGAATGACCAAGATAAAGATGACAAAACGTACGGCGCTCTTCTGCATTGTTACTGTAAAGATGGTCATGTTGACAAAGCGCTTTCTCTATTGGATAAGATGAAGGAATTGGGATATGCTTCCACTTATCTTGTCTACAAAGACCTCATGTCCCTCTACATAAATGCTGGCCAGCCAGAGAAAGTACCGAAAGTATTTATGGAGATGAAGAAGAATGGTATATCTCCTGACAACTTCAGTTACCGAATGTATCTGAGCTCATTCGGGGAAAGATGTGATCTTGATGATGTGAAGAAAGTCGTGGAAGAGATGGAAAGTGATACAATATTTTCGATGGACTGGATAACCTGTGCTACGGTGGCCAATATCTACATTAAAGCTGGTTCAGCGGACTTAGCTCTTGTCTATCTAAAGAAATGCGAAGAGAAGATAGATAAAGAAGCAATCGGCTACAATCACTTGATATCTCTTTACGCCAGTCTCGGGAACAAAGACGAAGTGATGAGAGTGTGGAGCCTTGCTAAATCCAAATGCAAGAACCAGAACAACAGAGATTACATCACAATGTTGGGTTCGCTCGTCAAGCTCGATGATCTCGAAGAAGCAACGAAGCTGCTGAGCGAGTGGGAATCAACCTGCCATTTCCACGATTTCCGTGTCCCTAACGTTCTCGTCATCGGCTACGCGCAGAAGGGACAAGTCGAAAAGGCCGAAGCGCTTCTCCGCGAGGTAATAGCAAAGGGCAAGACCCCGATCCCCAACAGCTGGGCGATCATCGCGTCTGGCTATGTCGGTAAGCAGAACATGGAGGCGGCTTATAGGTGCATGAAGGAAGCTCTAGATGTGCACGCTGAGAATAAAGGGTGGAGACCAAAGCCTCAGCTGATTTCCCGCATTTTCGATTGGCTTAGAGCTAATGGTGACACTGAGCAAGTGCAGTCCTTTGTGACCCAACTGAAGACTAAGCTTCCTGAAATTGGGAAGGTGTACGATCCACTGCTCGAAGAATATCTCAGGTCTCGGAAAGAAGCGGATGGGCTGGCAGCATCTTCAACCTAACCTTCCACCTTTGATCCGAAAATTAGTGCGTCGGTTAATCTAAATTCTAGTCGGGTTATTTAGAAAGATGTAAAAGAAAGGAACTTGTCCACATAGAAGAGCCTCTAATCAAATAGATGTATTTCATTATTTTCCTGTATTTGTAGTGCTACTTGTTAATTTTTTTTTTTCGTCACGATCTTTTTATCTCCTTTACCATTTGCATTTTCCAATTTCTTTCTTAATAATGGCCGGAAATATTTTTTGTTAATTAATCCTCCTATTTATTGTCAAATCATTTCTGAATTCCATCCCATTCTTATTTAGTAAACTATTTAAACTATGCGGTACACGAACAAACGTACAGTTGGGTTTTGGTTAGACCAGAAATTTTTGGTTGGACCAAAATTGTCCCATTTAAACTATGCGGTACACGAAAAAATGTACAGCCGAGTTTTGGTTGGACAGGAAATTTTCGATTGGACCAAAATTGTCCGCATTTAATTTTTTTATAAAATTTTCGAAATGGTAAAGGTGAGAATCAAACCTGGGTGAGAGGGTGGAGAGAGAGAATTTAACCATTTTACCACATCAATTTATTGATTACTTATTATGATTAAATATATTTAATATGTAAATTATGAATATTAAAGAACAATTTAATTTATTTGAGGTTATTTAGAATGAACTTATGTTATTTGTCATGAATTTTGATGTTATTAGGTTTTTTATATGTATATATATGGTGAAATTATTTCAAAAAAATTTTAGTTTGATCACCGGTTCAATCGGTAATACCAGTAGAACCGAATTCCAGACAAAAACCGACATGACTACTGGAGCTATATTGAAAACTATGGTAAAATATCGTATTATGTCTTTGCATATATGTTTTGTTTTATGTTATATAATAATTTGTAATTTATGTAATATTTGTATTTACTAAACCGGTTAATACAAAATGGGCTCGATAGTGTCCGAGGCTAGTACCAGAACATAAATCTTCCTCTCAGCTATAGCTGGCGGCGTAGGAAAAGAAAAAAAGAAAGGATGGGAAGGGGAGATCGAAACGGCAGCGTCTCGGAGGAGGCCGACGTAAAAAGCGACGACCAGAAGACCTCCGATGATGAGCACCGAGACCACCGCGGGAAGCGGAGGATCAAGAAACGGGTAGAAGATTCGGATTCGGAGTCGGAATATTCCGAATCTGATTCAGATTCCGGGAAGAAGGGGCAGCGGCGCGGGAGAAGCAAGGAGGATTCAGATTCCGGGAAGCTGCGGCGCCGGAGGAGCAAAGAGGATTCGGACTCGGACTCGGACTCGGAGTCTGGTTCGGATAGTGAGGAAGGGAGCGAGGACGAGGAGGAGAGGATGAGGAGGAAGAGGAGGGAGAAGAGGAAGAGACGGAAGAGGGAGGAGGAGAGGGACAAGAAGAGGAGGAAGAAGGAGAAGGAAAGGAAGAGGAGGAAGGAAGAGGAGAAGAAGAGGAAGAAGGAAAAGGAGAGGAAGAAGAAGGAGAAGATGGAGAGGGGTAAGAAGGGAGCGGTTACTGATACTTGGGGCAAGTATGGAACTATCCGAGAAATCGACATGTGGTACTCCCTCTCGCCCTCTCTGTGTGTTCTTTTAGCGGTTCGTTTCCTGCTTCATTTAGTTCCGTTTAGTGCATTTTTGTAAAGGATTGTCAAAAAAAAATTATGTTGTTTGACCGCTGGTCGTGGAGTATCATCACAAATCCGAGGCATACCGTTTGCATTGGAGTGTGAATAGCGTATATTTTTGTAGTGAATGATATTGGAGATATGATATGACGGAGCAAAATTGGGTGCTGAAGTTTCTATAGAGCTTGCATCATCAGATAGGACCAAGAGAACTAGCTGCCGTTTGTTTTCTTTCATTGATCTTTGTTTCTTAACATTGTCTAATTAGGCTGTTGGAGATGAGAAAGTTGTGAATACGGTCAGGGGAGTTGTTTGTTTTCATCATGCTTGCAAATGAAGTTCCTGATGAACGGCAATCTGTTGTCGAGAGGATTCGAAGAGCATTCTAAACCTCTCTTTCCTGTTTTCTAGACTTTTATCTGGGAGCCATTTGATTGCTTGCAACTTCATTTTCAGTTCTTGTTCATTTATAAGTTTCATAAGAGGTCGTTCTTCATCTTTTATAGCAATAGGGGCTAAGAGTGAATAGTTGATTCCTTTAAGTTCAAAGAGCTGAAGTTACTTGCGGTGTTGTAACGAAAAAAATGAAAAAGTTGAGTCGAGCCGTCTTTAAGTCCAAACTTACCTCATTCCTTCCCCCGCCCCTGATTTCTCATATTTACGTAAGTGATTGTTAATTGGCGGCTTGAGTCGAGCCGCCTTTAAGTCCAAACTTGCCTCATTCCTTCCCCCGCCCTAAATTTCTCATATTATGTAAGTGGCTGTTAATTGGCGGCTTTCATGGTTTTCGCTTCTATTTTCTGATGCGTGATCTTGGTTCTAGGAATAAACGACCAGAGTTCACTGCATGGTTAGCAGAAATAAAGCAGGTATGTGCCTTTTTCTCCTTGTAATCTTCTCCGTTTGTCTTGTAAACTTCTCCGCTTGTCTAGTAATCTTATGCTGTGTTAGCCTGCCTACTTCTCTTTGCGTTATTGTGGGGAGCAATGACATAATTTGAATTAGGAAGCATCATATCAGATTTGCCTTTGCCTTTGATCTTGGATGTTGTAGAACTGGCATCACTTGCCTCAGTTTGGCTGTGCGTTATTTATTATATTTCTTCATGCCACATAAAATGTACTTAATCATCTAGATTCTTCAAATGTTCTGACCATGTCTTAAGGCCCTTACATGCTGTCTTAAGGCTCTTCTGCAGCTTTTTTATCCTGTGTCAATGTTCTAATTGATTCAAGTTACTTCTTTTTATATTTTCTATTAATTTTCTGGAACTGTTTTGGCTTCTTTTGTAGGTTAACCTGGAAAGTCTTCCAAACTGGGAAGAGAAGCAACTTTTTAAGCAGTAAGAAGTTAAATCTAGTAGAGAACTTCTTTGATAGATTTAGGGGCATCATAGTTATCTGGTTCGATTGATCAGTTCAGTAGTTGACTTGCTCCTAACCATAACTATTTTGCAGATATATGGAGGACTACAACACAGCTACATTTCCGTCGAAAAAGTAAGAATCTTTCTGCCTTTTTAGCTATATGGGGTCAAAATTGATTGGCTGTTGGGACTTCTGTTAAACCTGTGGTTAGGTCAGCACTTGTAGAGCTTATTATTGATTCTGAATTTTTCAGCTGCTTGAATTGTGACTTCGGATGTGAAACTAATGTGGCCCATATTCTCACAACATTTTGGGTTATGATTTGTGTACTTTTGCCCCCTGTTTTTTTACAATATGCTGGTTGCCATTGCATTTATGTTTATCTTATCTTTGCTCCTCTCGTTGAGAAAACTTGACATGTTTCTTGCCAACATGATTACTTGTCGGGTAGCCATGTAACTTAATGTTTTAAAGCTACATTTAGTCATTGCTTTTCCATCTCGTCAGTTGTGTGTTTACAGAGAATTTCATGTCTGGTTTTAGGTACTACAATCTTGATGCTTATCATGGCCGTAAGATGGAAAAAGAGATGAAGAAGGGTATGAAGAAGATTATGAAGAAGGTCTCAACAGAGCGCACCGTCTTCGATGATGAAGAGCAACGACGGTATGAATGACTTGTACCTTTCAATCATTGTAGTTAGCTTTTGATGTCTTGCTCGCTTTGCTGCATTGGCTTTCAAAGATCACTTGCTTTAACTGTATGATGCATTCTTAATCTTACATTTTCCTGTGAAGTGAGTATGTTCATCAAGCTTTTTCACCGTGTTCTTTCAGTTAATGTTGACCTATTGGCTCAGTATCAAGGACTTCAATTTCTATTGCAGAACTGTTTGGATCATTATTGATTATGTAGTTTTATTGATTTACAAACCCTATTCCATATTTCTAGGTGGGATTGAATTGAATGAATAAGAGATTTTCACATTTAGTTCGTTACATTTTTAAAAGAATTATTAGACAAGAATATTTGGGTCTTAAAACTGGCAGTCAGTCGATGTCAACCATGATTGTCTTTGCCAATAATTTCATATCCTTCAGGCTCGAACTACTACGTGAGCGGGAGAGACAAAAGGAAGAAGAGGTGCAAGCTTTGAAGCGCTCCATGCAGAGTGGAATGGTGAGTTCTTATTCGAACTTCTGAAGACTTCACAAAGAAGTTTTCTTCTCTCCCTTCACCTGATCCTGCTTTATGCACATTGTTTTTTTGTTAGGCTCAAGCAATGAAAGAGCAAGCGCAGCTTCGAGAAGAGATGGCATATCAGTACAAGCTTGGCAACTTCGAGGTAACATGCTTGTATATATTAGCAAACTCCAGTTTATTGCAACAATGTGGTACGATTTATGTTAAACTCGACTTGTGTTCACAGGCTGCTGCTGCTATCCAAAGGAGACTGGACCCTGATGTTGCCCTGTAAGTTTGTCCTCTTCGGGTTCGACTCGGCGTAGTGTAATGTTTCAGTATCAGCATCTTCTTTCTAGCTGCCTGGAGGATTGATTCCCCTTTTGAGATGTCTGTAGAGCTTGTGAAGGCCACATAGCCTAGAAGAGGAATAGATTGTTCTAGTATTATTGTAGTTCCTATTTCTATAACTCTATGTTATCGAATTTTGCATATTTGACGGGCATCTGGAAATTTGAGTTTACTTGCTTTACTGTTCCAGCTAGTTCGCCTAACGCGTCTTACAATTTATGCCATTATTTGATAAACAAAGCATGTTTTAACAAACAAGTACTATGTTGACTGTTGTCATCGAATCTCTTGAACGTGGCACACCAAAGTTGAGACCAAACTGCGAGTTAAACCAATGTTGTTTTGGTGTTTTTTTTTTTTAAATTGCATTACGATGTATTATTGTTGTCAAGTGGAAATGTTATTTTAGTTGAAAAAAATTTAAAAAGAACTAAGAGTCCTGTCAATGTGGTAAAAGTTTGAATACTGTTGAGCAAGATGTCAGAGCGCAAGTTTGTATCTAATTTAGTTGTTCGTAATTAACTAATGAAGAGAGTTGGTAGTAATAGGCCAGAAAAATGAAAATTGGGAAAGTTATGAGGTAGGGATGAATCGGGGAAATGTCAAATTTTGTGCCCTTCTGACTATTTCCATTAACTTGCCATTAAAAAGAACCGCAATAAATTCTCATGAAACGTTAATATTAAAATGTTCACCTATTTGAACCCCGCTAGGATAAGCTCTTCACCAATATGGTAAAAACGTCAAGAGCTCCACATTTTTCTCTTCAAAATTTTCTGAATGCGTGGTTAATTCTCACACACATCTAAGAAATTATCAATTACATAAATTGACAGTGAAGTTATTTTCATAGTTTTAAAAACCGCGGTCCGGCCGGTGGTTTGACCGGTCGGACTGCGAATCGCTCATTAAAGCGGTTCGTTTTTATGGGTAAACCTGGAGTCCGGTTGAACCGCTCATTAAAGCGATTCGCCCGGAAATCCCGGTTAGACCAGGGCGGTTCGACCAAAAAAATTAAAAAAATTAAAATTTTATCTTTGATTCGAGACCACACATTTTTAAAAATATTTTATTTTTTGTATTTTATAAAAATTGATATGTTTATATATAATTATTAATTTATTACATAAATTATTTACATATATATCTATATATATTTTAAAAAATTACAAAAAATAGAAGGAAAAATATTCCGACTGGAAAACAGACAAAATCCGGGTCGTACTAAAATCCGGATTTTAAAACTATGGTTATTTCTTTGAGAACGTAAAATAATGCATATTTGTTGGAAAAAAAATTTTACAATTCAAAAAAATTATCTAACAAAAATTTAGTGAAAGTCAGCTATCAAGTGGTATGAAGAAAAACTTATTTTTGTTCTAAATCACCTCATGTCTATAACTGGGCACTAATGAGTTTACTAATTCAAATTTAATCTTGGTGAGACTTTTGAAATATAACAAACCCTTACTACATTTAACAATGCTAGAACAACCAGAAAGTTAATTTGACAGTTTGTTGGTCGAAAAAAACCTCTTTGAGGCAGCCAAATAATTACTACATAATACCCATGTATGCAAAAGACTACTGTCATGAATACGTGGATGCAGTACATACCTAACCTTCTTTATATGTCCCTCGCCTAATAAATGCTCTACTTATGTTTGTGCTTATATAGTGCTAATTGTTGGAGTAGTAGTTTCTTAATTGGCATTCCCTTGAGTTATTATTTTCCCTAAAACAGACATGGCATCATCTTCCCAACTCAACGCTGCTCCCTCCATGGTTGCCGGACTCGCATGCTCTTTCTGTCAGTCCCCTTCTCCTCGGCTGCAAGACGGCTGGCCGCTCCACGACGGCCGCCGAGCTGCACTTTGCGGAAAGTGCGCGTATGGTTTCGAATTCCTCTCTTGTTTACTCTTCATTTGTTCTTTCAGATGTTTAAATTCTGAGCTGAGAAGCAATAGTTGACAGGTTTTATGTTTGTTTGTTTGTTTAAAGCATGGACTACAATTACAAATCTCTGATCCTTTTATCATCTAACTTATTTTGTAGGAAATATTTTTTGTTATGTTTTTTATGATCACAAACTTTTGTACGGTTATTCGGTATTCGTAGTAAATCTAGAATTAAATTATGGGTCGTTATTAAAAATGATCACATATATATCATTTTAATGATATCGTTTTTTATCTGATCATAAATGTTCAAGTGAATTTTTTTTCTAGAACTGATAAGCGTTTTAAAATATAGATGCAATAGACCATACATATGCGCATGAAATACATAGATCTATGCAAAATAAAAACAAAAATAGATGGACTAGAGTAGGAGACTCTCACAAATAGAGAAAAAATACTCACAAAAAGATGTGAAACTCCCGCAAGGAGAGGCAAAAAAATTAAAGCAGAGGCGATCCCTTTTATTCTATGGACAAAAAAAAAATAAGATGAAACAAAATGGATGAATATTTTATAAATGTATTTTTTTTTTCACTCATCCCTGTTATCAACGGATAAACATGGGGATGCAAAATGGAAAGAGATAAACTTTCCCTCGCTTTTGATATAACGGTCGTTTGGACTCCAATTTCAAATCTTAATTGCATCATGTGTTATTTGATTTAGACCTCAAGAAAACATCGAAATATATTTAAAAAAAATGTTCGGTTTCCCCTCCCATGAAAATCATTGTGCCATTCTCATTTTCTAAGCATTCATTTATAGATCTCTTTTTTTTTTTTAAAGCTGTTATTTGTAGATCTCCATTTGTAGTTTTCATGTGAATTATGATATTTATTCGGTTTGTTTAAATTATGCTTTATGTAGTTTTGCGTATGAGAAGGGTACCTTCTGTTCAATTTTTCATGCGAACCATGTAGGTTGGGACGAATGTGGAACCTGTAAAACGGTGAGTCTTATGCAATTTATTATGATTATTTCAATAATATCTTACTTGTTCACATAGTTTGAACCTAAAGATTGGATATACTACTGATGCACAAAAAAGAGAATTAATTAAGTTTCTAAATATAATTTGCTAAACACTTTTTAATTTGATTGGCAGATACTTCACTCTGGATGCTTGATGTCATCACATCTATATGATACGCTAAAAAATGGTAAGATACGTTGCTCTCGTTGCAGCTCCTGGGAATCACTTAAGGCGACCAAAACTGAAAATCCTCTTGCTCCATTTCCCAGGTATCCTTTTGAAAACATATTATAAATTAGTTATTTCTTGCACAAGCTACATGTTTATCTCTATAATCTTTGGTTGATACTTGAAACCACATGATACCCACATAATCACTTTGCCAACTTAGGAAAAATGTCGTTGTGATTTTGTCAACCTCTTCATTTGTTTTTTTTTTCCTCACTTGTGAAAAAAATAAGTATTTTGCATGAAATTGAATTACATCGTCTTTTATCCTTTCAGGTCAAATGCCGAAGTCATCCTGCTCTTTGAGAAGAAATTGACATGGACTGACGCTAGTAGCAAAAATGGACGCATGATAATTAAAAAGGAACATGGAGAGGTTAGCCACATTTCTATTCTCTCATGGAAAAAAAAAAGTTTTTTTTCTCAGGTCAATTTTTGGATATAGCGGAATTACAATTAATTAAGTAAATAGAAACAACTTCAGTTATGAAAATATTGGGTTTGAGGACAGCATGCAGGCATACTTCCAATAGATGTGAAATGTTGGTTAAATTAAGAGTCAATATACTTGAACAATCTTGGTATTCTCCATGAAACATCCATGTTTTGTGAAAAATTATCTGAAATATAAGGTTCCCATAAACTAACACTTACTGGTATAGATAATTTTAGTTTTAATAAACCAAAATTGAGACCAAGTACATCAGTGAGCTTCAATTGCTTGAGGGATAACTGATCCCAAATATACAAAATAGGTAACTCCTATGCGAAACTAGTAGAAGAACATTAACAGATCCCCTCCAAGAGTGGATATGAGTTTGGATTTACACTTAGTTTCTGATGTACTTCTTTAATGGAAGTATTATTTCGATTTTATGATCATTAATATGTATATGTATGTATATATAGTACATAAATAATTAAAAGGCTCTATTGTACTAATTAAGTGGTTGTAATCACATACTTCGGTAAAAATTCCGGAAAAAAAAAAACTCACACAATTTAGAATTGACCGCTAAATATGGCGCAGATGTATTTCCCAGATGTTGGGGAGGGAGAAGGGATCCCGATCAAAATCTTCGATTCTAAAGGTTATGAGTGGAACGTTGGCTTCCGCTGCTGGAAAAACAGCAGAATGAGAGTGCTGGAAGGCCTCAGGGATTTCAAGAAAATGTGGGAATTACAGCGGGACGACATAGGTACTTCACTAAATCAAATTATAGATTTGTTTCAATTAGACAATGGATTTGATCTCTATTTGCCTTCTAGATTCTATAACATGCATCACCATTTACTTATTGCAACATTTTTCCTATCGGTTTGAAACTAACTCGTATTTGGATACTCATTTAGTCGATTAATCAAGATTTGAGGTGGATAAAATTTTTAGATAATTATAAAATTCTCTCAACAATAATCTATTATTATTTTGCATTAATAATTACATGTATCATGGATGAAACCCATAACTCCTTCAAATCAATTCTTACCAACTTTTTGTCATTTGACCAAATGTCTTGATCATCATTATTACATTCTTAATGATTGGAATTTGAAACCTCTAGGTTAACTTTCATGAATTTGTTTGATCTAGATTTGTCATGGTTTTAATTATTGGCTTGAGTATAGAAATTATACGATCATTTTATGCATGCAACATATCTTTTTATTTCCTAATGTTTGGAAATTTGTACTGTCTCAGTGTCCTTCTACCGCATTGAAAAGAAGATATTTGTAGATGTCACTCGCCCTCGACAGTTGGATAAGTGAACTATTTTGGTGTGTTTCGGAGGAATTTGATGTTTTAAGGTGTAAGACTTTCATATCACCGCCCAGAGACTTAATTTCCGGTGGTTTTCTAGTTCAAGGATTTTGTTTAGACATGTAGTAATTGAGATACCGCTGTTCCTTACCGTTGTTAAAAATGTCTTTAATGTTTGTGGTAATTAACTTCCATTAATGATCGACATGGGATAAACCTGAAAGTTGGTCCAAACTAAGACACCTAGATTTTCGTTGTTAAGGTTTCAAGTGTAAACCTTGCAAGTAACAAGTGGTATAGATATTTTTCCCAACTCAATCTTCCTTTTGGGCTGAAGTTCAAAATTTTTGGAAGTTTTTTTTATTCCCATTTCTTGAAAACAAATAACTTAAAAAGATTGAGCGTAATTATACTTTCATATTTTTTGAGATATGATTATGTATTTTAAAAATGATCTTTTTAATCATGTGACTACAATATTTTGATACTTCTAAGTTCGGAAATTTCTTTATGACAATTTCGACCCAAAATCTAAAAATGACATTGATTTAACCATGATATGACGCGCTAGCTCAACAATTTCTTTAACATTTCGACGATGAGGTGTCTCGAGAAAAAATTCAAAACATTCCCTATCCGTTTTTCAGAAACCTCATTTAAACACCAAAAAATCAACACTGAACCTCTAATTACCAAAATATTGCAACTGCATGATTCAAAATGCGGTTTTCAAAGTACATAATGATAACTCAAAAAAACTTGAAATCACAGTGTACAAAATTAATTTTTTTCCCAAAAAAAATCATGTAAAAATCATTGTGAGAGTCGACTGGAGATCAGATCACTTGATGAATGATCTTTCGAAAAGTTTGTGTATTGCACCACTTTCTTTAAATTCGATCAAAGAATACTCCTAGTACTTAAAAAGTTTTTGTAAAGCCTTGGGTTTAACGGCTCCAATCGCTCTCCCAAAAAACCCAGATATTCTGGAAGTTTTCTTGGACGCAACCAAGGGGTTAGAGGACTCACGCAGTTTGTGTTGCGGTTACGGGTAAAGAAGATGAGAAGCATGTTTGGGATGAACAATGAACTAATGTTACTTGCGACGACTATCGACTGGAAGGCAGTGTTGTCAATAGCGCGCTATAGCGGCCGCTATAATAATAGCGGAAATCCGACCCACCCGCTATGCTTTTTTTCCCGCTATAGCGCGCTATAGCGGCGCAATGGCGGAAACAGCGGCCCGCTATGCCATTTTAAGGGGGTCGCCGCTACGCGCCGCTATCCGCCATTGACTACCTTGCTGGAAGGTACTCACGACGAAGCTCGGGGCTCTCCAGGTTCCGGATTTCTACCAATTCATACAGATGATTGTTCATGGATGCAGCATTGCAGAGAACCTCTGCAGAATCTGATCACAATCAAAATCAAGCCGAGCTAATCTAGTAGACCTAATTTCCACCGTAGGAAACGTCGGAATTTCACTTTGGTTGCTAATATACTAATAGTTCCCAGTTCAACAATGCAAAGTTTACAGGTCGCCAGCATTACCTGAAGATTACAGGAACACTGGACAGCTCCGATCACTATACAGGCACATACGAAGTTTATTCCGGTGGAGTAATATCTCGTCATATGGTGGGAGCTCGACAGGTGAACAACAAGTTCTAACATGTACTCAACCCAGCATGAATTTTTACTCCATTTACGACCTTTACAGAAACTTCTCAATGCTTGCAGTCAAGGTGGTTTTCGGAACGGCACCGATAACTGCATCCTTCTTCTCGCCATTCTTGAATATCATGACAGTCGGAATACTGCGGATTCCATACTGAGATGCGATTGATGGGCTGTCGTCGGTATTAACTTTGTAGCATTTGAGCTTCCCGGCATACTGCTTTGCCAAGTCGTCAATCACCGGGTGGATCATCCTACAGGGACCGCACCACGGAGCCCAGAACTCGACCAAAACGGGTAACTCGCATTCGAGAACAAGTGACTGCCAGCTCGAATCACCAACTGCCGCCACTGCACATTCAAGGTGAGCACAGTGTAAACATTCAAAACAAAACCATTGTAATTCCCAACGCACACTGATATAACATCAACGCGAAAACTTCCTAAACGCACAATGTGAACCATCGATATCGCGACACTCGCCAATTTCTTCCTCAAATTGTTTCATCAAGCTAGTGCAACTAAATAACCAACCACAAGCGAAACGAGCATCCTCCAGCTAGAGCAAAACCGCCTCTGGATCCTGATCCATCTGAAAGGTAACCGCTCAATGATCACGAAACACATGCCGTTTAACCACGAACATATCCTCGAACCGGATCCGAATTCCACAACTGGATAACCTCCGTTCTTCCCAAATCCCTACACCCTAGCTCGATTATCCTAACAAATTAGGAAACGAGAAATGAAAAAAAGGAGTGACGTGGCTGACCATCGACGGCGATGTCCTGGGCCTCGCAGACGATGCGGCTGCGGCGGGAAGCGACGGAGCGGGAGGGAGAAGAAGGGAAGGCGATGCGGAGGGGCTTCAGCGGGGCGAGGAGGGAGGCGGAGACGTGGACAAGAGAAGCGCGTGGTCTGGGGAGGAGAGATGATGACGTGGCGCGGGGGACGGGGAGGGACTCCAGGACGATCGTGGCCATGTGTGCAGGGGATCGTAGCCTCCTTCCTTCTTGTTGTTTCTCTTCGGTTAGGGTTTAGAGAGAGATAAAGAGTGTTGTGGGAGTTGGGAGTGATAGGTTGGTTTGTTGGTTTTATGTGGCAGATGATAATAATGATGATGGATACCCGCATCCGTCTTTTGTTGTCAGGTTTTTTACGGAGTTCGTAGACATTTAATTTTAGAAATTTTAGTACTATTTTGTTAATTTTTATTGAACAGTAGTATCAAACTAAAAAAAATCCTCTATCTCCCCCGTGTTGTTTTTTTTTTTTTAATCCAGTCGGATAATTCACATTGTGTTCAAACAAATAATTAACATAGTCGAGAATGCATTACAATTGTATGTTGTGTTCGGTATTAAAAAGAATCCATTGATGCTCTCACAATTTGTTCAACCCAAGGTGTGATGGAGTGGAGGAGGAAAGAGCTTGTAATTTCGGGGATCAGAGTACGGGATTACAAATCGTGTTGTCGAGAGTTCGAAACCTTCTTTTGACAACTTTTTAAACAAATATTTAACAATAATAGTACATTTCGTTAACTCAACTCAAACTTTAGTCTCTCGTATCAATTGGCATGTCATCATCATACATGATATTACAATGATGAAGCATATGATTAAATTAACAGCTATAGAAGAGAGTACATGAACTGCAATTTTCCCATGTACAAGCAAAATATCAGATAGGAGTTTATATATATAAAAAAAAATCAATATTAATAGGAATAACTTAACAAATAAAAGATATTCATCATTTACAAGTTACAGCAGGTTCTTCTCCCGCATCATTGCTTCTATTTTTCCGACGTCTTCTGGGGCGTCAATGCCATGAGCGTCGTGGTTAACCTTTATAACCTGGAAAAGTAAGCAGATCAACTTCGATATCCGATCGAAAAACTGTCTCTAAGTCATCCTTGGTACCAGTAACCAGCATTACAACATTAATAGCAAAGGCATAAGCAAACATGCTAATTCATAGAAATCCAAGGTGGACAATGGTCCGAATTCTTGACTTGATTGTTCCATACAAGATTCAAAAGAGGGGAAGCATGAAGAAGGACGAACCTTCATTCTGTACCCATTTTCGAGAACTTTAAGCTGCTCTAGGTCCTCCTCCAGTTGAAGAGGGGTGGGCTGGAGCTCCGGATATATCTTTAAGAACTTTGTATCATAACTCTGGTTATACACCAAAAAAAAAGTCATTTACTGTGTTTAGCAAAAATAATACTTCGGCTTCGGCTCATTCACAATAGAAGGCCAATACAACGTGACATTAGCTTGACGAAAAAGCCTAGTATAAAGCACAAGTTCGTCCAACTACCTGAATTCCAAGATGCAGCAGGTATGGAAATTGTGGGTTGACTTTCCCAGATCTGTTTAAGAGGATGCAAATTCATGAATCTCTATGGAAGGGAATTCTCAAAGAAAAGAAGAAGATGATTATCGGAAGGAAGAACCTAAAACTGATGCATATGGTCAATGGACTCACTTGTTAAAGGGAATCAGTCCCCTTGAGAAATAGATGGCATAACCTCGGTTGTCTACTACACACTTGACTCGATTGGGATCAAATGCATCTTCAGGTTTAAGTGGTGTAACAGCAGTGCTAAACACTGCATCTGGGGCTGCCTGTACTGGTACAATAAATTTGAATGCGATTAGATAGGTTTAGGGTTCAGCTGACTATATTACTAATCTTTCCCTTATCATGGCAGCGATAAAGTTCACTGGACAAGAAAAGTTGTGGAACAGAACTTTCTGAACTTGCTGGAATCACAGGAGATACTACTGGTATAGTCAATTTAAAATGCAACTCGTGAAGTCAAAGAGTTAAAGGACCACTGTGAAAGTCATATCTTCACCTGCAATGCTTTAACGATTCCATCAATAATCTCGGGCTCGATTAGAGGCTCATCCCCCTGGATATTGACAACAACGTCATACTTCTTCTCCAGCTTTTGAAGAGCTTCATTGCAGCGTTCTGTGCCTGTGCAACCACAAAGATGGATTTACGACCAAAGAAAAATAAATTGAAAGTGAAATGAAGCTCTAATAACCTTGATTACCATTTCTACAAGATTCTGATGTCATAACGACATCAGCGCCAAATCCTCGACAACATTCTGCAATCTTATCATCATCCGTTGCAACAACTGCATCAATTATTGGCAGGATCTCAGACATACATATCAAACAATTGCGCAATGAAAGAGGAAGTATGCAAGCACTAGAGACGCAATAAACACAAGTAAAGGTAGGGACCTAGAACTTTACCCTCCCCATCATATAAGAACAATCTCTGTTTAAGAAAGATGGTAGAGCAAGAAAACAGAACAGAGATATGAGAATGAGAAGTGTGGCCCATGAAGCTACTCAAGTAAAATAATAGTGATTGAAAAGGAGAGACATGCTGTGTAACTTGAATGATATTAAATCGTATAGGGCATATCCCAAACAGAACTGGCCACAGTAACACGAATAATAATATATAGCGAAGATTTTGTACGTTCCAATCCAATGCATGCAACATCCAAGAGAAGCCACTAATGTAGAAAGAAATTAAGTGATGCTAACAAGCCTAACAGAACGTACCTATATGGTCCAATGTAGCTGCCATCTTGGCTCTTTCCCAAGTTCTCTGTAAACAAAACCATAGAAATTGAATTCAGAAATGTGATACACTCAGTACTCATTTTGCACTCATGTAATCATGAGGAACTACAGCATTTGATACACAGTGGACAACCATACTAGCAAGGATTTCACATGAGATCGGGGAACTTTGAGAAAACACGCATGTCACTTATGTCCTCACTTCTAACATCCCACAAGAAGATCAGCTGAATCTAAAACCATGCAACCATTGTCCCCATATGCTAGCACAAGCTCATCATAACCTCAATTATCTACTACACTTCAAAACAATCATTAGGGTTGGGAGGATGTAAATCAGAAAACCATTAATCTCAATTCCCCAGCTTTCCAAGAACGATTCCTCTTCCAGCTACTCGACCCCTTACTGCATGGAAAGTACAGAAGGAAAAAAAAACACAAGTTTTGCAAATTTAGCAACCACCAAGAACTGGCCGGGTATCGGGGATCTAGATCTCAAGTTCTGTTCAATTCTATCACTTTTCCTTATAGCTAGAAATATCCAAGAAATCCTTCTCATTCAGTTTTAACCGTAGAATTCAATTGCCTCACTGGGATTCCTTACGTACCATTAATGAACAGCAAATCAAGCTCATTTCTTTCAATTTACCCTCTCTTCCAACAAGAATTCTCCCAGCACAAACCGCACATGGATCCAATTCTCCTCAGCAGCTAGATCCCAACCAAACAAACAAAATGCAATAAACAACAGCCAAGCACTGGCCTAGTAATTGGTGCTCGAGCCTCTAGATCCGGAGATCTCTATTCGAACCATAGAATCCAAATTCCACATTATGATTTCTTACATACTACTGATCCAACCGAAATACTCGAAAACACAAACCGGGTTTCGGATCCAATTCTCCTAAACATATAAATTCCAAACCAAACATGCAGATTACACTTAGTACAAGGGAGGAAGCGGGCACCTGGATCATGGGTTTCCCGAGGATCTGGACCAGCGGCTTTCCGGGGAACCGGGAGGACGCGAACCGGGCCGGTATAATACCCACGACCCGGCTCCGGAACTTCCTCGACCGGCACAGATACGCCCGCGCGCCGACGGCCACCGCGAGGGTAGCTCCGGCCAATACGCCACGCAGGATCCATTCCTTGGCCGTAGAGGAAGACTGCGACCCGGATCCAGATCCACCCGAGGACATTACTTCCCTTTTTTCTTTTTCTTTTGTGATATATTTTGTACTGTCACTATCATAAGTATAAGGCTGTTGGGTCCCGCCCGCCGTGAAGAGATGGTGGTTTTTTTCTAATTTGGTCCAAAGCATTTTTAAAAGGTGAAATTTTGACTTACTCTAGAAGCGATTCCAATAATCCATAAGTCATAAGCATTTCTAAATTTTGACTTATTTTTGAAAGCTCTTAAACCATAAGAAATTCTAATAATCCAATTGTCAATATATATGGGCCGATCTTGAATTATTTTTCTCATTCAGAGTCTCAACTGAAATCTTGAAATTCGAAGTTCTCTTTTTAGAAGGTGAAATGTTAAGTTCGAGTGCTAACATTTTGCTTGGCGGCTCATTAATCAAATGTAGTATATCAATTTTTTAATAAGCTCAAATAAATATGGCTGGTCTACGTGCGTTCATGGATCATAATATTCTACCACATCTCATATCAGTATTTATATAATTAATTTTTATAATATTTAGTAATCAACAAATTATAATAGCATATGGTTAGGACAAATTAAATTTAGCATAACTATTAGATTTTGAGTTCAAAATAAATATAATAATATTAAATATTTGTTGATATATTAGTTTTGGAAACAATGAAAGGAAAGTATTGACTGACTTTCACTTTGATAATAAATCTGTCATTGGCGTTGACTAGTGCATCATGTATTGCTCAATAAATTTCTCTGAAATTGACAAAACTGTCAGGACCAGCAATGAGATTAAATTATGAAATTCCAAAATCTAACCACTTCATTCATAATAATCAATAAGGAAAAGTACACATAATTATCCTGTGATTTGGTCTGTCCCAAAAAAAAATCTTGTGATTTTTTTTTTCCAAATTTAGTACTTGTAGTTTCATTTCGGGGACAATTTCAGTCTCGGACAGCTTTGAAGGCTGCCCAGCCACATGAGCGCCACGTAAGTGCCTGAGACTAAAATTGTCCTCGAAATGAAACTATAGGTACTAAATTTGGAAGAAAAAAACCATACAGTATTTTTTTGAAAAAGGCCAAACTACAGGATACTTATGTGTACTTTTTCCTAATCAATAGTATGACCAGTTTTGACATATTTCAAAGAAAAGAATATAATATAGTAATAATATTTTCTTTAGAATATAATAGTGATAATGTAGTTGCACTAACATGATGTATATATAGTACTCCAATTAACTTAAAGATTAAATTTGACAAAGACTAACAGAAAAAAATATGTAATACAAAGTTGGGATAGGCTCTTATTTGGCGAGAAAAAAATATTTGTAAGAGAAAAACTTAAATTGATTAGAAAAATAGAATTCAAATCAAATTAGAAAAATTAAATGAACAATGTAAACCTTATCATATCAAATTAGAAAAATATTTGAGGATGATGAAAATAACGTATCGTCCCGTCAACTTTCACTTTGATAGTATATCAGTCTTTGGCGTTGACTAGTGCATGATGTATTGCTTCATAAATTTCTCTAAAATTGTCGAATCCATCAAGAGCAACAATAAGATTTAATTGTGAATTACCATGATCAGGCTTCTCACTCGATGGTCACCATTGTCCCCAACTAAAGATGATGATATTAGTCGTCTATCTAACCTCCCAGTAATTCTAAACTTAAAGACGAGTTCTTGACCCACAACAGTAAATGACAATATATCGGGATGCACTCGGATTTTTAGGTTTGTTTTGGCAGCTAGTACTGTCGCTTTGTATGTTGAACAAGACAAACCCACATTAGTTAATCGTCTTCGGAGTTCCTGGTCAACGTGCTCCAATGGGGTATGTAGTGCAAATGATATCGAGCATGCAAGAGAGTCATTTCTAGCAACGCTAAGCAATTGATCTGTGGTGTAGCCTTCGGCGCATAAGAGCTTAACATAATCCAATGGTAGCAAGTCATAAACCAACCCTAGATCAACAACCATGCCAGGATTAACTAGTCCCGTCCCATATGCAAACTCTGCATCTAAGTTTTTCTTGGGGTCCATAATGAAAGCTGTAATACAATAACAAAAATAAAAAACAAAAATATTAAAGTTATACTAAAACTAGAATCCACCTAAAAACCAAATATTGTAACTTACTGATGGTCATGATGGCTGATTTAATGAGTTCATGGCTGAAGGGGACCAATTTGGATGGAAAGATTTTACATAGGCTGTCGTCCCGTTGACATGTGAACATGACATGGATGTTCCACAAGGAGACCAATCATCTGTCTCCTGTTACTGGTTTCATCAAAGAAATAGGAGACCATGCAACTAATATGTCGCTTTGGAGGCAGCAACATCCGGCTG
The DNA here is from genome assembly GCA_012979155.1 of Hypericum perforatum. Taxonomy (NCBI): domain Eukaryota; kingdom Viridiplantae; phylum Streptophyta; class Magnoliopsida; order Malpighiales; family Hypericaceae; genus Hypericum; species Hypericum perforatum. The sequence goes on from SOPF01027772.1 coordinate 54,685, forward strand.
CAAATGTAGAGAATGTTGTTATAATCTTTTAATTTAAATCAAAAGTCTATAACTAAACAAAGTGCATATCAATAACAATAATTAGTCACATGAATTGAATTACCTTTACAGCCTATTTGGAACCAAATTTAGTAGGAAAAGAATTCTTTTCACTTAAGAAAATGGAAATGGAAAGGAATTACTTTCCTATTTTCTTATTTGGAATCAAAATATTATAAATAACCAAATACCTCATTTCACTTCTATAATAATTCAACCTGGAATGATAAAAGATTTGTCCTAGTCTCCATGCACTCGACACCTCGACACATTGCAACTGGAAATTCGATCATATCAATTTCTAGTACACAAGTCAGACAATCCTGATATCCACGTGAATACTATCATTGAAACTAGAGATGCTTCTTTCTTTGAGGAAAACTTTCCTCACAAAGTACCAAAAGAGGTTGACTACCAAGTTGACCGAAGTCGGGGAAATATGGAGGGAGAAGAACTTGAAAAAGAAGTTGAAGAGCCTAGGCATAGTAAAAGATCAAGGAAAGAGAATTCCTTTGAATCTGATTTTCTAACATATTTGTTAGAAAAGGAAGCTGTGAATAGTAAGATAGAATCTATCTTACATAATCACACATGGGAACTAGTGGAATTACCTCTAGGTAGCAAACTACTAGGTCACAAGTGAATCTTTAAAAAGAAGATGAAGTCTGATGGTACTATAGACAAGTACAAGGCGAGACTTGTAGTTAAAGGCTATAAGCAAACAAAGGGTGTCGATTATTTTGACACTTATGCCCCTGTCTCTAAGAAGACATCTATAAGGTTAACTGTAGCCTTAGCGGCATTGTTTGACCTAAAAATCCATCAAATGGATGTGAAGACAGCTTTTCTAAATGGAGATTTAGAAGAGGAGATATACATGGAACAACCCAAAGGGTTTGTAGTTCCAGGTAAAGAACACATGGTGTGTAAACTTATAAAATCCTTATATGGATTAAAACAAGCACCTAAGCAATGGCACGAGAAGTTTGATAGTGTAATGCTATCAAATAGTTTTCGGATAAACCAATGCGATAAATGTGTTTACGTAAAAGGAGATCAAAAAGACTATGTGATAGTATGTCTCTACGTAGATGACATGTTGATTGTGGGTAATAATGATAATATCAAAATTACCAAGAGAATGTTATCGAAAAACTTTGAGATGAAAGACTTGGGAAAAGCTAACCTAATACTTGGAATGAAGATTACCAAGACTTTAGATGGTTATGCTCTTTCCCAAAGTCATTATGTTGAAAAGATACTCGACAAATTCAATAAAGATAGTAGTGTAGTCGCAAGAACACCAATGGAGGTGGTGTTAAGTCTCTGTAAGAATCGTGGAGATAGTGTGCGATAACTAGATTATTCTAGGGTCATAGGCAGTCTAATGTATCTCATGGACTATACTAGATCGGACATTGCTAACTCGGTTAATAGATTATTGAGGTATACGAGTAATCCCAATGATGAGCATTTGAAAGCGATAGTTAGAGTCCTTAGATATCTGAGGTACACGACCAACTATGGATTACACTATACGAGATATCCAGCTACTCTTGAAGGATATTCAGACACAAATTAGATCTCGGACTCCAAGAACATAAAATCCACGAGCAGATATATTTTTGTTATTGGAGGAGCAGCAATCTTGTAGAGATCATGCAAACAAACTTGTATTGCTAGGTCAACTATAGAATCAGAATTCATAGCGTTAGATCTAGCAGCTGAGGAGGTAGATTGGCTCCAAAGTTTCTTGGAGGATGTTCTTATGTGGTCAAAACCCGTGCCTCCGATTAGTGTACACTATGATAGTTAGTCAGTTATTGGAAGAGCACAGAGTAATATGTATAATGGAAAGTCTAGACACATACATCGTAAACATAAATCCGTGAGAACGTTATTGAGAACGGGCGTCATATCTTTAGATTATATGAAGTCTAAAGAGAATATTGCGGATCCATTAACAAAAGATCTAACAAGAGACCAAGTTGAGATTTCATTAAGGGGAATGGGATTAAAGCCCATGAAATGACCTAAATCCATGATGGCAACCCAACTTGGATCGTAAACTCTGATCTATAAGTTCAATGAGACAATCGAATTATGAGACTAGGGTCGACCAAAGCACTCGGGAAATTGAGTTCCCTACCTATTCCTAGGATGAAAGAGTGATAGACCTGTCCAATGGAAGGTTAAACTTTAAGCTTTTAATGATCCTTATACTTTGAGTGTATAAGTGGAGTATGGCAGGATACTCCTTATAAGAGATCACCTATATCGAATGTGAAGGAGCCTCTTCTATGAGATGAGTTAAAGGCTAAATCTCTAGAGTATTCGATGAAGTTTCCAAGGCAGTCCGGGACCAAAATGGACATAACCAAAAGAACTAAGTAGTGGTTTGAGAAGGAGTTGTATGAGTACCTTTATCTTGGTATACACAAAACGCCGAACAGCTCAAGGCATTGCATCTACTGATTGGTAAGTATATTCGAAGGTATTTCACTAAGGAAGGTTCAAGGCTTTCAACCACCTTTCCTGATACAACAAATTCTCGCAGAACTCCAAGTTGCATGTAGCATTGGTAGGCTCATATCATATAAGTTATTTTGCATTCATGTGGGGGATTGTTGGAGAATTGGTTTATAACCAAGGAAGAGATGATTAAATACAAATGAGTGTATTATAAGATCATGCCAAATGAATTTGGGTATTTGTGAGAGTAACAAATATGTGTGAAAACCAATTCTTGGTGTGAATGAAAATTTGGCTCAAATGTGATCGTGTGGGTTATGGTTCTGTGGGTTTGTGGGTTGTGAGAATTGTTCCCGGTTCCAGGGCCTTATCTTTTGGAACTGGACTGGACCTGTTGAAGCGATTCCAATCTCTCAAGTCAAACCTTGGCCTAGAGTCCAACAGCCCATTGTCTGGAATACCAAGTGGACACGAATATGGACACAAATCTATTCAATGTTGGACATTGAATGAGAGACAACCAATTGATGACGGGGGCATCTCCCAAATTTAAGGGTTTGTTAATGGCCTCAATAAATTTGGAAGTGACTGTTGGAGTGCCCGGTTGCCTATAAAAGGAGCCTTCCTCCATTTTTCCAAATTATCCCAAAAACTCACATCCTTCCTGAGTTCTCCACTTCTTCCTCCCTAGCATAGCATTTCTCATTTGCATAAGTGTCGGAGTTCTAAGGATACTAAGAGTTTGAAAGGTGTACGAAAGTGCTTCCTTCCGTACATGTGATTGGGCGTTGTACCGTAGGAACTCTCTTACCCACGGAGGCCTGAAGCTATAAGGTGGGTAATAAGAGTTTAAGGGCATACGGTTAAACCATGGCCTCGTTTAGGATTAAATTCGAAGTTCGTGATATCAAAGGAGGAGAGCTACTACCGAAACATGAAGTAAAGGGAGGTGTCATTTCTACGGTTGTGCAAACCGTGTAGTAAGAATACTCTTCCCCAACTTTATATTAAGTACTAATATTTATTTATATGCATGTGATACCATAATTTACTAATATATGTTCCAACACAATAATCATTTCTGAAGTAGTCTTTGAGTTGAATCTTGGCTTTTCTCCAGAACCAATAATAGGAAAACGATTCTTTAATACTCCAAAAGCTCTTTCAACCGCAATGCACAATGATGAATGATGCAAGTTGAAAAGTTCCGGTGGTGAAAGACTCCGGAAGGACCAATTCCACAGGCAGCTTCATCAGTTCCAGCAGCTCCACCACTTCCGCCGATCTCGCGGCAGCATCCAAATACTCGGCACAAGAAGCAAAGCTCGTGATAATAGACTCCGGAAGTACCGATTCCGCCGGAAGCTTCACCTCCGGCACGGCTTGCATTGGTGACCGCCACACTCAATGGCCCATCTAAGGCAAGAATATTTTGCATTTTAGGATTGGGACCTCTAGATGAAAAAGAGACAACATAAGGTACCAACGGATCCTTCATTTTGTGACTCTTAAATATTCTTGCAGTTGGATTACTGGAACAAGAAAGGTAATTAAGAAAAGAATAATTAATCTATAAGAAATTATAATTACAATTGGTATAAAAAAAATATCAATTTACTTTAAGGAGTAAGTGTACTTCTGGGCAAATTATGTTTTGATGGATAATGTGCAATAAAATTACTACCTTGTTTACAATTCTAAGTTAATTGTGACACTTGTATTAAAATATTAGTAATATTTTAATTTTAAATATGTATTATTTGTACTATAATCAAAAATGGAAAATAGAAATATAGTCAAATGTAATTCTAAAAATTAGAAAAATTAAATAATCTCTTACCTCGTTTACAATTCTAATTACTTATGACACTTGACAAACTATGTTTTGACGGTTGGCACTTGTATTAAAAATATTAATAATATTTTGTTTTAAATATGTATTTAGTCAAATGTAATTTTAATAAACTTAGATAAATCAAATAAATTCTTTACTCATTTACAATTCTAGGTACTTATAATACATATTAAATAATTGATAATATTTTTATTTTAAATATGTATTGTTTGTACTATAATTAAAGTGAAAAATACAAAATTTAATCAAATGTAATTATGATAAATTAGAGAAACCAAATAAATTATGGAAAACTTGTTAAATAATTAAAGAAAATGAAACATAATTATGTTGTTTAAGCACACTCTCGAAAATGGCCGATTATGAAGTAATATGCCGTGGTCTCATAGCATGCTCTAGTAAGCTAAACAATTATTGCAATTTCTTTTTTAACACCTCCCTTGGCGACATGAACATCATATATCTCAAATTAAACTTAACTATGTTGTTAGCTCGATTTAATTGAATCACTCTTATAACTATGTCTTAAAATAGTTGAGATCATACAAATTGTGAGCTAAAATGAGCCTTATTCATCATTATATTGTGGGTTACAACAAATGCGTCTTTCTTGACATGATACCGAGAGATATGAGCATAAATATCTTGAATTAAGACTTTTTTTGTTTTAGTTTAGTATGATGTAGTTAGAGTATGGTAATTCACAATTCAATCTCACTGTTGCTCGTGATAGATCCGGCTAATTCAGAAAAATTTATGAAGTAATATATCATGCATCAGTCAAAGCCAAAGACTGATTCACTATCAAAGTGAAAGCCTGACAATACTATAACTAGTTTTGACATATTTTAAAGAAGAGAGTATAAAATAGTAGTAATATTTTTGGTAGAATATAATAGTGACAATGTAGTTGAATTAACTTGATGTATATAGTGCAACTGAAAGATTAAATTTAATAAAGACTAATGACATCTAATTGTTATAAAGAAATACTACAAAGTTGGGATAGGCCCTCGTCATAAAAAAAAGAGCATTTGCAAAAGAAGAATCTTAAATTGATTAGAAAAATAGAACTCGTATCGAATTAGAAAAACAAATGAACAATTTTAAACTTGTTTCATGTCTAAAAGATGATGAATCATAATTGTAGGCATATTATGGTAAGATGAAAAACCATTCCATGACCCAGCAAAGTCAATATTTGTAGTATGTAGGCACGCTCTAGCAAGTTTAGCAACAAGTATAATTTCTTCTTTGTCATATTTATTTTCGACATGAATATCAAGTATCTCAAAAAAGGAGCATCCCTCATGGTAATTAAGAAGTAAATTAACAAGTTTCTCTCTTTGAGATTGACTTTTGTCCTTTAAATAGATCAACAAAGATTATTATGATGTTATAAATATCACTTTTATATGTGAATTGACTTGATTAGAAGTACTCCAAGTCTATGTACCTAACCGTGTCTTTCATTTGGCTAATTATATGTCAAATACAATGACTTTCTAAATGATAAATTTTCAACTATTGCATGATATTTTTCATTTTGAAGAATGTTAAGGACTTAGTATTTTATGGTTTATATGTCAGCATCTATGTGCAAATATTATAGAGTATGTTAAAAAAGATGAACCGTAATTGTAGTATTTAGGCATGTCATATAGTCTAAGTTGAAGTAACATTCCATTGTCCCACGAAATTAATATTAGTTGTTTTTAGGCACGAATTGGTAAGGTGAGAAATTGTTACAATTACTTCTTTTCTATCACCTTCTGTGGCAACACAGATATTAAGTATCTCAAAATAATGATTATCATCCATTGCATGTAACACGACTACACGTTCTTTTGAGATACTTTTTGAGATGCTTTTAGTTAGCCATAGCAAACACTTTTATGATTTTTTATAAATCTGTAATATCAAACCAATGTAAAGTAGTGCGGAAATTCGAATGAGAACAATAAGTGATTTATCATCTAAACATCATTAAAGTTTCAACAAAGCATAAGATAACAATAAGTTTAAACTAGTAAAAGTTAAAACCACGTATTAGAACAACTATATTAACAAAAATTAAACCAAACAACAATGTGCACTGAAATTTTGGAGACGACTGGTCATCCACTTCTCTACACATAAGTACACAATCAAATATATGTAATAATTATCTCGTACAATCAACATAACACAAATAGTAATATCGAGGAATCAAGTACTGATGAACAACGTGAAAGCCTACAAAAAATAATAATTTTTAGACAATTTTTACATTCGTAAAAATGAGATAACGAGAAGTCTATTTATACACAGTTATGATAATCTTAGTCATATTGAATTTGGAGGAGCAACATGATGGTTCTTCATGATAATACAAGTCTTCCGTAGCTTGATGATAACTTAAAGGATACAGATAATTATTACCTTCATATCTAAGTTTAGGCATCCATAAAATACTACAATCATATTTATTTGGATTCAAGCATGTGTTATCTTCTACAGTTTTGACAATATTTTCAAAAAAATTAGATTAACTATGTTGAAGCCAATAAGACCAATATATTATGAAGGTATTTTAGACTTGGGCAATCTGTTGTCTACGTATTAGAGCAAATGCATAGATGTCGATCTCCTACTAAGCTTTAACAACAACCATTTTTACTGGAAAAGGAGGCTTCGAAAAGGTCAAAGAAGCTCTAAAATTTTCCTCACTAAACTATTATAGGAACATAGATCAAGTTGCTCAAATCACCAATATAACTTTCAGATTCTTACTGTCCTTCATCACGAGATTTTGTATACCATGAATGATGTGTTGTATCTATTTTTATGCTTGGTGTGATGAAGTTGTTCCAAATTTGTCTTAAAAGTGAAGAGGTTCGAAGAGATATTTATTTAGCAGCAAGTTGTATCTATTTCTATGTTTTGATGGTTGATTTCTAATAAAATTATTACCTTGTTAACAATTCTAGTTACTTATGACAAACTATGTTTTGACAGTTGGTATTGTACACTGTTTTTAAATCGGCAGTCCGACTGGCAGTTCGACTGGTCGGACCACGAATCGGCCACTCAACTGACCAGAAATCCCTAATCGAATCGATAACTGTACTAACCGGGGGTTTTAAGCCTGGCCGGCCAGTTTGCCCGAAAAATCGGGATCAAACTGGCCGGTTCGATCAGAAATGATTACAGATTTATTTTTTTTATTTTTTGATTCGAGATTAATCATTCGTATAAATACTTTATTTAGTATATTTTATAAAAATTAGTATAACTATATATTATTATTAATTTATTACATAAATATTTTATCTATATACCTATATATATTTCAAAAAAATAGATTTTTTTTATTAATATAAAATCTGGTCCGACCAGCTATTCGACCGGTCGGATCGAAGATCGACCAGATAACCGGGTTGATCTCCGGTCCGATTTTGAAAACTATGGTATTGTATTAAAAATATTAGTAATATTTTAATTTTAAATATGTATTTAGTCAAATGTAATTCTAATAAACTTAGAGAAATCAAATAGATTCTTTACTCGTTTACAATTCTAGGTACTTATAATACGTATTAAATAATTGATAATATTTTTATTTTAAATATGTATTGTTTGTACTATAATTAAAGTGGAAAATAAAAAATTTAATCAAATGTAATTATGATAAGTTAGAGAAACCAAATAAATTATGGAAAACTTGTTAAATAATTAAAGAAAATGAAACATAATTATGTTGTTTAGTCACGCTCTCAAAAATGATTGATAATGAGGTAATATACCATGATCTCATGGCATGTTCTCGTAAGCTGAAGAATTATTGCAATTTTTTTTCACTTCCCTTGACAACACGGACATCGTGTATCTCAAATTAACTTAATTTTGTTGTTAGTTCGATTTAATTGAATCGTTCTTATGTCCAAGTCTTAAAACAATTGAGATCATACAACTTGTGGACTAAAACAAGCCTTACTAATCGTTATATTGTGGATTACATAAAACACGCCTTTCTCAACATTATATCGATATGAGCATAAATTTTTTGGATTAAGACTTTTTTTGCGTTAGTTGATTTAGTTTTGGGATGTTTAAATTGAAGAGTCCACAATTTCATACTCCAAACTCTGAAAATTTGGAAATATAGTTAACTATTTATTGTATTTGACAGATTTTTTCCTCTAATTGGATATCATATCCCAATTTTCAATCGCGTGAATAAAACCGCCTGAGAATATTTCATTAAAATTATTTCAAGGATGAAATGTCTCTCTTCACAGATTATATTTTACAATAAAATAAATGAAAATTTTCCATAACCTTGGTGGGTTTGCTTACCGTCCTAGCTTACTTGATCTAGGACGTTAATAACCAATAAATAGATTCCAATCCAATAAACCAACTCGGGATTTTCTCTTTTCTCGGTAAAAATTAACAAACATTTAAAATGAGTAAGAACTTTAATATTATCATGGGTATCGTTTGAATAAAGGGGAAACCCGTTTAAAAAAAATTCACAAAAAAAATGTTTCAATCTGTTATCCATTTTGTGGATTTTGTTAACTTTTTTTTATTCGGAAAAGATCCCGGAATTTCTACTCCCAATAGTTATTGCTTTTTTTTTAGAATAAGACACTTCATTCGATCATAAATAAGTCATTCGGCATCTTCAGTCCCTTCGCTATGGTACTTCCCGATCTGGATGAGAGCGATAATCCATTTTTGGCGAAGATCTTTTCCAGAAATAAAGTAGTTTTTCTATTAGTGACCATGCAAAAACCAAATAGCTAAACATCGGAAGAGTAAATAATATACCAAACAACACACCCATGGGAACTGAAAAAAAGTAAAACTAGTAACCAAAAGCAAAACGGCAAACAGCAATTAAAATATAAAACAACAAGAGAGCGATGGCGGAGAGGACGGGCTGTGGACGATGGCCTGTGAACGATAGGCTTAATGACGGGAGACGACGGGAGACGATGGGGATGACGGGAGAACGGGCTATGGACGACAGGCTTAACGACGGGCTGTGACGGTGAGCAGCGGTTGACGATAGGAGAACGGGCGACGATGGGAGGACGACGACGACGGGAGGACGGGCGAAGACAGGCAACAACGAGAGAGAAACTCTCACGAGGAGAGAGAAAAAAAACTCTCACAGAGGAGAGAAAATTACTCCACTGCGGGAGAGATTATTGGTAAAAATAAAGGAAGGATGAAAGAAATAGAGGGTAGAAGAAAGAAGAAAAAAGGCGATGAAGGACGGCGCTAGGTTTTTTTAGAAAGTCGACTTTCATTAGATTTATTATTTTTCCCATAATGTTTATTAATAGTTATCTGCTTCTCATTACTAATAATATCACAATACAAATGCTTGTAATAAAGGGATATAATTAAGCGTTACCTGGTCCATATATAGAAATATATACTGAAAATATTTAGTTCAACTTCTAAAAAAATATTCTAACTTAATTAGAAATCTTTTATTTGATTCCTACTTGTTGGAAAAACTTAATTACCAATGTAAGAATGTACTTTATTGGAACCAATATTAATTGGCATTCCGATCAGCCTATCAACTAAAAATAATATATATATAAACACGCACCCTTATGTCCACCTAAAATTAGACCGTCAAGTAAGGGACAAGAAGATCATAACATGTTTCCGTCTTTGTTTGCATCAGCTTCGGGAGGCTTCTTCTTCGGATATTTGTTCTGCTTAGTAGTCGTATGCTTCGTCCTCACCGTCGTCGGCTACTGCTTGACGTGGTTTCTAATTTGTCGCCGGGAAAGCTTCAGCCTTGACGAGGAGCAGGGAGGGAAGATGTACAACAACAGATCATGGGCCAACCGAAGTCCTTGCCTCTTGGCGATCAACAAAGCTCTAGATCAAGTCGTCAAGGAAAGTCGCTGATCACCTAAACACGGCCATAGTCGGAGATATCACTCGGCATATCATCATATTTTCGTTTATCACTTGAGTCAACTCTCGCAAAATACTATTACACTGGAAAAAAAAAGTTATGTAAGTTGACTATTCCATTGATCTCCTTCTTGTTTAATGGACTGGAATTTTAACCATATTGATTGATAGTTGACAGAATGGAATATAGATTTTCAACTTTTAGAAGATTTTGATTTATCTTATTAGAATCGTTCTTAGGACGGAAGCCAAATTATTGGTTCAGGGTTACTCGTGGAAGAATAAGGTGGAGTAGTTAATGACAGAATCATTTTATTAAGGAAAACTTTATATAAACTTGCTGGGTTTGTCTACCAATACCTAACTTGACGTACATTACATTTAATCCAATAAATTATCATAAATAGTCGTAAAAAGTCTAATTACCACTCTACACTCAAATTTGGGTCATATCTCACTTTATATTTTAAATTTAGAGCTAATAACCTCCTTGTGACACTTCATCATATTAGTGGCATCCACCTGAAATTGACACCATTTCTAGTTATCTTAGTTTTCATAATTTAGACTTCATATTAAATTTTCTTATAGAGAAAATTCGTAAAAAAAAATTAAAAATGCATATATTCAACCTTTTACAATAACAAAAAATTGAAAGAAACACTATATAAGCTACAAAATATATCATGGCTTTAGAAAACTAGAAGCGTATAAAAATGAAAAACAGAATGAACACAAATATATTCTTAAGAAGCTTGACATACAAAAATTAAATAAAAAATAGAACCTTAAAATCTGTCTTATGAATCTCCCTCTCAACTCCTTTCTTTCTCTTGTCGCCGTCGTCATTACTACCGTGTAATGGTGATCTAAAATATGATAGATTCTCTATTGGAAAGTTATTTTATTATGATTGAGTGCTAAAATTTAGCACATCACAATGATGATGTTTCTAGGTGGGTTTGGTGGAGAGGAAGGGCGGGAGCCGAGACTCGAGAGACAGATTTTAAGGTTCTATTTTTTTATTTTTACTTAATAGTTTTTAAAGTTTATTCGATTTTTTTCTTTTGCAATCTTAATTTTATTTAATTGATTATTTTTAAGGCCTTGAAGCACTTTGTAGTTTATTGTTTCTTTCAATTTTACGTTAATTTAAAATTTTGAATTTATGAATTTTCAATATTTTTGATGAATTTTCTCTTTTTAGAAAATTTTACATTAAATCTAGATTATTAAAATTAACGCAACTGGATGAGATATCAAATTTGGTTGACGTGGATGTCATTTATATGATGAAGTGTCATTAAAGATGTTATTTACTTTAAATTAAAAAAGTATTAGGTGTTATATGATAAAATTTAAGTATAACAGATACCACAAAAGAGATCGTCATCATGCTTCCATCTTCTAGTTCTACCTCGTTTGCTTCTGCTTCGGGAGGCTTCTTATATGGATGTGTGTTCTGCTTGGTGGTCATCTGCTTCGTCGTCGCAGTCGCCGGCTACTGCCTGACATGGTTCCTACATTGTCGCCGGGGAAGCTTCGGACTCGACGAAGAGATGGGAGGGAACATGTACGGATTGTGGGTCCTTTGATGTCCTTGCCTCTTGGCGATGAACATAGCCCTTGATAAAGTAGTCGAGGAACGTCGATGATCATGTATTTTATTTCTTTAAATCAGTAGGGGCCTCGTCGAAACACATTATGGTAAAATCCAAAGGAAGAAAAGTCGTAGAAAAGATTACCTGATAATTCTATCAAAACCCGACATCATGTACTAATGATCAATGATTTTTTTATCATTTGTGTAAACCATGAGCACGAGAATCTGAATCGAATAGAAAGTTGAGAGCACAGCGAAAACTCGATTAGAAGGATTTTAGTGCTCTTTCATCATGTTTAATTCAATCCAAAATTTATTGGTTTCGGAGGTATTTGAATATGGAAGCACAAATTGAAACTCTTGCTATTCTATCTAGAAAATGTAAATACGACCACACGTTATTGTTTGTTCATTATTAATATTGGGTTGGATTTGATGTTGAATAGTATTTTCTGAACCATATAGATTGGACTTTTTTCAAATATTCAAAAATCATGTAACTAAATTGAAAAAATCTATACATACTGATTTCTAGCTCATGAATCTCATAATAAAAAAATACAAAAAATACATGTCGGGATATTTTTGCAAAAGTTCCAAAGGCCACAAGACTATAGTAAAAAAATCTCACCTTACTCGATATCACATAAAAGAAATGTCATTTTCAGAAGAAAAATATGATATATATATATATATATATATATATTAAGATTTTTTAAATTAAATTAAAAAATTATAGGACTAAAATGAAAAAATATGACAATGCCAATTTACAATAAATGATATTATGAGAAAAAAATACATATGTCATTATTGCATGATAAAAATGTAGATATTGTATGAAGAAAATGACAATATTACATTAAAAAAATCAAAATAATCTAACGTAAATTTTGAACCGTACGAACTGATTTATATAATTTATACCCAATTCATCATGTTTATCCATTATTATCCGCATTTGTACATTTATTTTATAAAAGAAATATATCACTATTTACTCGGAGATTACATAATTATATTTCGTATATAACCAGATATTATATAGCTCTACACGGCTTGGGCAAAGTCATCGTAGGGCTAACGGTGGAGCGCTAGAATGGCTAGGATCCGGAATTGACCAAAATGGAGATTTGGAGATAGGCTTCAATTTGGATCAAATCTTATAAATCGAATTGATACCGAAGCTCGTTATTAAGCTATTATCCTCCAAAACCTCATAAAAAGCCTGGTCGATGTGATAGTCATTAATTCAACAACAAAAATTGATAATGGTTACCCGTTACGTGGAAAAAGAGAAGTTCCACAGTGGACCCCACCAAAAACCCTCTTAGAAAATGAAAACAACCCCACAGAAAAGAGAACAAATAAACAAACACATTACAAAACCCAGACAGAGTTCCATAAATCATCCAACTCCTTCTCCCCACGCCACGAGCCGAGCCACCAATGGAGCCGCCGCCGCCGAAGACCCACCTTCCTTTCCTCAACCAGGTATTTTCTCGCCATTTGTCCTACTAAAACTTAAAAAAAAAAAATATTCTTTAATAACACAATACTTTATTGTACGTTATTATTGGGTTCGAAGTTCGAACATGGATTATTCGATACGTCACGTTGTAATAACATTTTTGTATGGGTGTGTATAAAGAGGGCGCTGAACAGGAAGGAGGAGGAGGAGGTGAAGCGAGAGTGGACGATGATGACCTCTGACGTCATTCAAATTCATCCCCCTCCTCTTCCTTCTCCCTTGTCTTGTCTTAAAGACGTTCAGGTCCGTTTCCTTGGAAAAGTTCCGTTCTTTACGCTTCCATTGTTGAAATTCCGACAGAATTTCGCGCAAGCTTCCGTCTTTTCGGAGTTCTCTCGATGACCCACCTTTTAGTGTTTCGAGCATTTACGCTTCACGTGCTTGTTTTTGGGTAGGGCCGATCAGTTCTTTAGTAGTTTGTTTGTTTGTATGTTTGATTGATTTTAATTGTTGTTTTGGTTGAACTTGAGGGGTGTAAAGTTTCAATCTTTTTTTGGTAAAGAAAGATTTGAGCGGGTTGGCCTAAATCCCGGACCTGTAGACGGTCTACGAGTGTTGTTTTCGCTGTTGCTTTGGGAAGAGTCTGGAATTCTATGCGGTTGGATGCTTTACCGAATCAGATTTTGTGTCTTAGTTCGTTCTTCTTTGTTTCGACTTTTTTGAGGTTTCACATTGCTTGTTAGATTCATGTAGACTGTTTCCATTTTCGTCTCGACATATTCGTTTGATTAGATGCAAAATTGAGCTCTCACGAGGGCGAATCGAGAATGTACCGAATCTCTGTTTCTGGTGCAGTGCAGGCTTTCAGGTCTTTTCCATTTCTAACGAGGAAAGTTTTAGCAGGTCGACCTTCCTGACGTAAGCGATATTCTTGATGATGAGGACGAAGATGATGTCGCGGAGGATGAAGATCTTAAGGATGTTGATGAAGAGATTGATTTTGGGAATAAAGGGAAAGGGTTTGTTAGTGATGGTAATGCCTTCACCGAGTTCATGCATCTCGATGAATATGCATTCTCGCAAGCTCATCCTGATGACATAGGCCACCTTCCTGCCAGTGTGGAAGCTGCTCCAATTCCATGGCTGTCTGTTGGTCCGAATGTTGAAGCACCATTGCCTTCCTTCTCTGCTGGTCCTGGTGTGGAAGCATTAAAACCTCGGTTTCCTGTCGGCCCCAGAGGGGGAGCTCCAATTCCATGGACTTCTGTTTCTCCAAATGTGGAAACACCAAACCCCTGGTTTCCTGTCAGTCCCAGCACGGGAGATCCATGGTTTTCTGCTGGTCATGCTATGAATGGAGCCTACCCTCTCTTCGAAATGAGTGAAGCACAATGGTTTGCTAATGAATCTGCATTGAAGAACCTTGCAGATTACAAGAATTCAAGTGCTGCGGGAAGTTCTAAGCAGCAGAACAAATTGGATTCCAAGAAATTTGTTGGATCAGATCCGAGAGGAATCTATCCCACTTTCTACAAAGGGGCGCATGTTGTACCGAGTGCTCCAAGTTTTTATGGTCCAGGACACAAATTTCCGACCAGTGTATCTCATGGAAATGGCCATATCTTCTTCCAACCGACTCCCACATTGATAACCAACAATACTGGTCCTGCTATCCCGAACAGCCATGGAGGTTCTAGTCATCCGAATGGTGCAGGTGGTAACTTGCTTCCTCCAAACAGTCATTATCATTATTACTATCCTGACCACCCCAAGCCGTTTGTGCCACCGTCATCATGGATCCAATCGAACTCAAAACCTGCAACTTCTAAATTCACAAGTCTGCCAAGTGTTAAAAGCATGCCGCGTCAAAAGTTACCCGATCCTCCCGTGGTAGCTGTCAACAGAACTTCAAGAACTGTAGATAGAGATGATGTTCTCAGTAAGTTGCAACTTTTCAAAAGGTTTGACACAGTCCAAGATTATTCAGATCACCACTATAAAGGCTCTTCTGCGCAAAATGTGAGTTTTTGGACAGTGCATTCATTTTCTTGTTCGAGTCACAATGTCCTGTTGGATGTAACATTGGTACGTCCTCTTGTTGTTAGGCACAAAAAAACTGGGCAAAGAAAATCCAAGACGAATGGAGAATCTTGGAAAATGATTTGCCAGGCAAGTATGACTTAATCGAGCAACTGGTGATTTCATTACACTCTTCTGCAGAATGACTCTGTCTTTCATTATGTTCAGCATGGCTCTATTGCTGATGTATTTGGCATTTCAGTTCTTACATAGCCACTAACCTGTTGTTTCTCGCATTTTTATGATCTCCTACAGAAAGTATATACGTTAGAGCTTACGAGACAAGGATGGACCTACTGAGGGCTGTGATTGTTGGAGCAGACGGTACACCGTATCATGATGGTCTCTTCTTCTTCGACATTCACTTCCCTCCACAATATCCTAACGTGCCCCCGGTAAGTGATCGAGGTCCGTTATAGTGCTTGTATTGCTATGGCTACACTGTAAATAAACCATCAACATGGATGTCGTTTTGTTTTTTCATGCTTTGGTCTTCACTTTATTGATGCAGCTTGTCTATTATCATGCTGGTGGTCTTCGTCTCAATCCGAATCTGTATGCTAATGGTAAAGTATGCCTGAGCCTTCTTGGGACATGGAGCGGTAATGCAAATGAATCATGGATTCCGGGTCGATCCACTGCGCTTCAAGTTCTAGTGTCCATACAAGCACTCATTTTGAACCAAAAGCCTTACTTCAATGAGCCAGGATATGAAGGAATGAGCGGAACTCCACATGGAGAATTGCAATCAGAGCAGTACAATGAGAGTACATTTCTCTTGTCACTCAAGACTATGACTTGTACATTACGACAGCCGCCCAAGGCAAGTCGTCTTCACGTTCGATTGTGCCATCGCTACGATTATATATATCATTCCAATGTCTGCAAAAGGCTAACTGTTGGTAATTATGTGGTTCTGTAGCATTTTGAGGACTTCGTTCTGGGCCATTTCCACAAGCACGCGCACGATATCCTTGTAGCTTGTAGATCATACACTGACGGTGCTCAAGTCGGATCCCTAGTCGAAGGCGGAGTTCGGGATGTCAACGAGAAGAACAAGAGCTGTTCGGAGTGCTTCAAAACCGCTCTTCCTGCTCATGTGAATGTCCTTGCGCAAGAGTTTATGCAAATTGGAGTTACGGACTGCGAAACTTTCTGTCAAGTTGCCGAGGCAAAGACTAACTAATCTTCGGTTAGCTTTGCCTAAGAAGTCAGCCAAATGAAGGTTGATGCCTCTTTCAATTTTATGAGATGATTTGAAGGCAACTCGTCTGTCTTGAAGTTGGGAAGCTGTAGAGCTCTTATTATTTATGAAACATTTTTATTCAGGAGTCGAACATTTTCGAATGTATATAAGCGACTCTCACAATAACGTTTTTACATTCGTAGAATTTGAATGCAATAACCAGTTTTTTTTTTCGTTCTTTGTAGTATATGTTGGCTTTGAACATTATTGCTAGACAAACCTTTTGCAATACTATGCGCCCACTGTGGTTTGCAATAACCTTCGTTGTGCTCTTAGGGTGCGTTTGGTACAAATTTTGGACAGGACAGTACAGGATAGGTTGGGACAATAATTATTTTAGTCCTATCACATGTTTGAAAACAAATATCATTTAGGACAGTACAAAACAAACTATGACTAATTTACCATTCTTCTCCTAAAATTGATTCTCTAGAAACCTTTACCAAGCAACAATACTTTTTCTAAATATTCTACAATAATCAATAATTGGACAAAATTAAATTTTAATATTGGAGAGAAATAAAAATTCCTATTTTTTATTGTTAATCTTCATTTTTGAATCTTATAATTTAATTCATATCAATTTGTTTTTGGAGAAAATCAATATCAGTTTGTGTTATAGAGATGAGATTTGTGAAAACGAGGAGTTCCAAGCTCTCTGGAGAAGAAAACCTCGGTTTGCCTAGTACCAGCCTTGATGGGGTGGAACCGTTGGGTGAAAAGCCGGGTTGCGTTTTGTTCTACGGAGCGAGTCGCCATTTGGTGGTTGTCGTCCCGCCAGTCTCATTGCGGACGGTTATGGGGTGGGGCGAGGATGTGGAGGACATGTTGCTGCTGTTGTTCATATGCTTTTGTTGCTTGTGTTTGTTTTTGACTGTTGTTAGCTGTTTCTTTTATGTCTGTATTGGCTGCGGCTGTGAGACCATCTTGTGTGATGGTCTCGTTGTCTGTCGGCCTTGGTTAGTCTATTTTTACTTGGATCCTTGTTGTTCAGATCTGAGATCCCTTCGGATCTCGTTACTTGTCCGACGTGTGTGGGTGGATAATCTTGCCTCGGCTGATTTACGTCGGCCTTGGCAATCTGCTGAGTTTACGCTCAGTTGTCCTCTCGACCTTTGGGTCTTGAGATTAATTGCCGAACTTTGTTTCGGTAGAATCCCGCCTCGATCGATGACCTTTGTGTCTATTTGATTGCCCTTCGTTCCCCTCATGTGCCACGTTTCACTCGTCGGATCGGTTTCGATTTCTGTTTGGTATGTTCATGTTTTCTTTGTATTCGCTGTTATCCGTTCATATATATAGGCCTCGCGCCACTTTACCCCTGAAAAAACAATGAGATTGAATTATGAAATTCTGAAATCTAACCACTTCATATAATCAATATTATGACCAATTTCGACATATTTCAAAGAAAAAAGTATAAGACAATAATAATATTTTCTGTAGAATATAATAATGATAATGTAGTTGCACTAACATTATGTATATATAGTACTCAAATTAACTTAAAGATTAAATTTGACAAAGACTAACAGAAGAAAATATATAAGACAAAGTTGGGATAGGCTCCTATTTGGCCAGGAAAAAAATATTTGTAAAAGAAAACTTAAATTGATTAGAAAAATAGAATTCAAATCAAATTAGAAAAATTAAATGAACAATGTAAACCTTATTTCATATCAAATTAGAAAAATATTTGGGGAGGATGAAAGTAAGGTATCGTCTCGCTTTCACTTTGATGGTAAATCATTCTTTGGCGTTGATTAGTGCATGATGTATTGCTTCATAAGTTTCTCTAAAATTGTCCGTCAGAACAACAATGAGATTGAATTGTGAATTACCACGATCGGACTTCTCACTCGATGGTCACCATGGTTCCAAACTATAGACGTCGATATCAGTTGTCTATCTAATCTTCCCTTTAACTCTAAGCTTAAAGACGAGTTCTTGACCCATGACAGTAAATAACAACACATCCAGATGCACTCGGATTTTAAGATTTGTTTTAGCAGCTATGGACACTATCGCCTTGTACGTTGAACCATACAAACCCACATTGGTAAACCGTCTTTGGAAGTCCTGGTCAACATACTCCAATGGGGTGTATAGTGCAAATGACGGGTAGTTAAAATCATGCACTGTTTCATTTCCCGATTTCAAGCACGCAGGAGAATCATTTCTAGCAAAGCTAAGCGATTGATGAATCTCTTTCGGGAGATCAAAGGTATTTATTAAAATTCCCTGCTCAGAACATCTCATCAGAATGCCAATTCGACAATAAGTGGATGCATCTCTTTCACTGAAAAAGAAAGGCTTCAGAAGGTTCACTTATGAAAGTCTTAAAAATTTTCATACTAAACTATCGTAGGAGCATCAGTTAGGTTGCTCGAATCACCAATAAAATTTTCAGATTGTTGCTTGGTGTGATGAAGTTGCTCCAAGTTTGTTTTAAAAGTGAAGAAGCTGGAAGAGATTTTTTTTAGCAAGAAATAATTTTCTGGACAAATTATGTTTTGATAGGTAATGTGCAATAAAATTACTACCTTGTTTACAATTCTAGTTAACTGTGACACTTGTATTAAAATATTAGTAATATTTGAATTTTAAAAATGTATTATTTGTACTTAATCAAAAATGGAAAATAGAAATATAGCCAAATGTAATTCTAAAAATAGAAAAATTAAATAAACTCTTACCTCGTTTATAATTCTAGTTACTTATGACACTTGTATTGAATAATTAGGGGTGACCATGAATCGAATCCAATTCAAATTTTGGGGTACAAATTTTGGGGTATAAATAATAAAAATGTATTATTTGTACTTAATCAAAAAAGTGATTTATTAAAAGATAGAGATAGATTTATTAAAAGATAGAGATAAGATTTATTAAAAGATAAAGATAAAATTTATTATATCCATCAAACAAAAAATTATTACGTAAAAAATAATTAAAGGAAATAAAAAATGCAAGAAAGAGAGTGGTTAGGGAAGGATAATTTTGGAATATACATGTAAATGTAAATAAGTTTCAAGTCCAGGACAAATTTTCTTGTCCCACGTGGGAAGCAGGGACAGGTTTTAGAGATTGGACAGGACAAAAAATCTTTTTTGTGCGGACCTATTTTACCACCGAACTTAAAACTGGACTAAATTTTATGTCCAATCCAGTCATAGCCTGATAAACAAACGCACCCTTAATTTTCTTCATTCGAGGGGAAATTCTAAAATTTCAATTGAAACGTGAAAACCTAGTTCTTTTATTAAAAAAATATATTTTATAAAATAATTAAACTTCTTATAAAACATTACATAATTCCAAACATCATCTCAATTTATTGCAAAATTTATAATTATATGTACGGAATCATAATCTAATAATCTTACTTTAATAAATATTTTATATAAAATAATAAATTTTGTAATTATCTCGGCCGGACCATTAGTTTTAAAACAATGATTAAGAAACAATAAAAAAGGTCGGACTATTCGCGAAGCTTCTAGAAACTACTTGCCACTTAACTACATAAATCCCTCTTATACCCTAATAAACACCATTTAAACCCCAACCATACCCTTAGTAAACCCTCGCAGCCTCCACATTCCCACCAGAACAGACCATACCCTGAAATGGCGAACTCCGCAACCAGAATGTTGCTCCCAAGAAACGGCAACTCCCTCCCTCTCCACCTACTCCGCGCTGCCCCGATTGCAGCAGGCGCCCTGTCGTCTGTTCTGTATCTCAAACCAAACCCGGAGACCCGAAAACCATCCTTCCTCACCCATCTCCCCATCAATGACAGTCTCTTCTGTCGAAATGACAGCCTGACAGAACCGGTCCTAGACTGGAGGCGGGCCGAGGCGGCCACTCGTGGGAAGGAGGAGAAGGCGAGGGAGGAAATTGGTGGCGAGAGGACTGACGATCTCGAAGATGTTCGTGTGTTTAGTGATGATGATTCCGACTGTGACTTCGACTCTGAGGATGATGACGATGACGAATACGAAGACGAAGACTCCGAGTGATGAATTACTATGATTTCTTTTCTCTACGTTGGATGGATTTCTAATTGTGGGGATTATGTTTGGTTGTCATTTGCTAAGCAATAAACACCTAAATGTTTATCACATCACGAGTATTGAGTTTGAGCACTTAAAAACGAAGTTAAATTTCTGATGCATTGTTCAACAAAGAGCGTTTCCAACAAAGAACGTTTCCATTTGTACAAGGCAAAGGGGATTCACACAAGAAGATTCAATTTCGTATACGAAGTAGAAAGAATAACAAGAAGATTCGGTCTTTGAACGACCCAGCTCTACTTTGTTGTTAGCTCTTTCCATTAACTAGATTTAGCCTTTTCTTCCCTTGTTGGCTTTTCTACCCTGCTTAGAATTGTTGCTTGGAGATGACTCGGCCGGCACGGGAAAGGCTGTTCCTTCCTTGAATTCATCCGAGACAGACTGCTGCTCCATGGACCTCCCAGCTTCTAGGTGCACCATTAGATCTCTAAGCTGAATAAATATTGAATGGCTATTACTCCTCCTGTATCAACAACAATAGGAAAAAGAGGAGCAGAGTTTGCTGCTAGTGAAGTTGGTCACTGACCTGTTCTTGCAGTTCGTCGATTTTGTCGTCTTTCACTTGTAGGGCCTTCTTTTCTCTGAAAAGATTGAGCATCAGCTGAGGCAACATAACAATTTCTGATACAAAATGGGTGAAAGCAGCCACATGTGATTCCAGACTGTGAGAGGCTTTCGCGATAAGAGTTCAGTCATTTAGTTTTTCGTTTTTTCTGCTGCAATTTCATCTAAGGAAGGACTTTCAAGAAGCAGAATCACTAGCTTTTGAGGATAGAAGAGAAAGAGTGATGGGAAAATAGCATACCTGTCCTCAATCTCCCGAATCTTTGTTTTCCATATCTCTTGGTTCTTTACAAGGTTCTCATTTAACTACATAGTGAAAGAGAAGTCGGAATAAAATGCATCGAGTTTAATATGGAAGATATGCTACATAAGACTACAAAACATGGTATTCTTCATTATTGTCCAAGTTAGAAACACACGTGATTGAAATGATATGACACTCGTGCCAACAGAGGCTGAACCTTACCTCGTCTAAAAACTTCTTCTCTTTGACACACCTATCCAGCTTGGCTTGCAACTTCTGCACTTTCGGAGAAACAGCAAGTGCGTTCTGAACTGTTTTAGAAATTTCCCTAGCACTGTCTTCCCTGACGTCTTGAAGCAGAGCCTCAAAGTACTACATAAAATTTTACATATTATTCAATCATGAAATATGGAAACATCAACATTAGCAGACCAAATGCCCATTTATAACGAGAGAAGATATTGGCAATGAGAGCAGATAAATTCAAACTAATCAAAAAGCAAAAGTACTTACAAGCTTTTGATTCTCGAGTTGAGTGGCAAGGAGTTCATTGTACTCGTTTACCATCTGTAGATGTTCACACATTTTTTTTGTCAGAAGTGCTCCAAAATAAAAAGGACTGCTGGCTAAACAAGCAATAGTACCGCGTCAACTTTGCTGTTCAATAGTGCTTCACTAAATCCAGAGTCTGCACAGTCGCAACTTCCACAACCATCTTTATCATGTCCACAGTGAGCATTCAACTCGACCAATTTGCCCTCAGTTTTAGTTTGTATCAGTCGGTGGACATAATTATCACCAGCATAATCCCAAACTCGATGAGTTTCCAGTTCAAGAGAATAACAATGTTGTGTTTCTTTCCAATGTTTTATGGCGTGTCCTCCTTTATACCTACACCAAAAGTTAATCACGTAAGAGAAGCTGCATAGTAAAATACAGAATGTTTAATAAGTTGACAGAAGAATAGCCAGCTCATAAATAATGAATTGACATCATCACCTGCCACAGCCAACAAACCCACAGATTACACAAATCCACAAATTTTCTAAAGTTTGGCATACAAAACAAATTGATTTCTCTGGCTGCTCCTGACAGTATCTGCAGACCTGACATAAAACCAGCAGTTAATAAGCAACTACCACACTGGAATTAGCAGTTCTGTGCAATGCAGATGTTTGAATAATAGCACCAAAAAGCAAGAAAAAAGAAAGAAACTGACAACAGCCACGATAACAGCTATAACCATGAGAACACTCCGACACAGAAATACATGCCACAGCCAAACTAGTACCAATTTTCATGTACATACCAGAAAAATCTTTGCCATCAGAAAATCAGTATCAAACAAAATGACTTACCGGGCAAGATGAGTCTGACCACTTTGAAATGCAGGAGCAATGGAAAGAATGATTACAGATGGTCGTAAGTATTCCACCCATGTCTTGGTCCAATCTCTCTGTGACAAAGACATAGATAAAGTAGGAGCATAAAACAAGATGTTGGCCAAAGACTTATGCTAGACCATCTAGGAAGTTGCTTAACGCACCAAGACAAACAGGACATGAAGGCTGCTCAGCAGTGCTCAAAATGGAAGGCTGGGCTAGCTCAAGAGAGCCACTATACCCCGTAAACTGCACGTCGACAGTGAACAGCACACAACAAAGCTCTTCCTGCATATACCTCCAATGAATTAAGAATATTTCCAACATGTACTTCCAACAGTGCCAAGCAACTTAAACTTTACTACGTCTATTAGGCAGAACAATACCTCCAATGAATTATACCGTCTCCCATCGAAATGCTTGTAAAACTTGTCCGTGGAGTCTTGATCATCAAACCGCATCAGAATACTATACCTATCTTCTACCCCGTCGATCCTACAACACGAGCACAATACAATCTAAATCACGGTAATTACCGAAAACATATTAATCTTTAATAGATTATCTTAATCCTTTACCTAACAATACGCATCTCGAGAATGTGCTGGATGAACGATCCGCAAAACTGGCAGAAATCTGCATAGGTCATATGGTTCGGAACCCCAAGCACCGACACAAGCGGCTTCCTTCCAACCTAACCTCCAAACAAGAGAGAAGTTAATTCCGGAAAAAAAAACTTCCACAAAAAAATTATTTTCCGCCGAAACGAAGGGGAGCATAAGTCCATTCCCCTTACCGGGAGAGTCCAAGCGGCGTCGTTAGGGAAGAGGTGCATAACGCCGCGGGTCTCCTCGATTCTAGGGTTTCCGGAGGAGAAGTTGATCGTCTGAGTAGTCGACGACGCTGAAGTTGAAGAGTCGATAGGATCGCCGCCGATCGCGGCCGGCGGCGGCCGCAAGTGATCCTCCGGCTGGGTCGCTCCGGTACTCGAGCTGGTTGACATTTCGCTCAGCTTCTTTGGGGAAATTTCAGTTTGAGGAATTTTCGCGGGATTTCTAGGAGCTCGGTTTTTATATATAGAAGAGCGGAGTTCAAGTGCGGTAGAAAGTAAGTGTAAATTTAATTCGGTCAATAAATTGAAATTTGAATTAATTGCTTCGATAAATATGTGAAAAATATTTTTTAAATAGATCAATCTGCAATTTTTTAATATAGGAGATCAGTTCACAATTGAAGGTAGGGAGTAACAAAATTTCGATTAATAAAGATAACTTGGAAATTTCGATTCGTAGTTACTAATTAATTGCATAGAAAGAATAATCTCTAAATAATCTAAAAGGTTTTTTTGCCCTAACTTTCTTTACAAGATACGCCTCACAGGTTAGACGTTGTTGCAGCAGAGTGGAAGACGACTGAGTACACGGGCTAAATTGCAGAAAGCGAAGGAACAACATCCTCCTGTACAAAATGGCCTATATCCGACGACTCCCCGCACACTTCCGAAACGAAGCCATCTACTTCGGGATGCTGTGATCTTCGAGAGCGAGCGAGCTTGTGGGTGACGTTCGGGGCTTGATCAACCTCAACGACCAGAGACAAATAATGAGTTTGTCGTTATTTGGCTCCCGTCGACCTGAACCTTCCTGACCTTTGACTTGTCGTGGCGCGCTCGCCTAAAAGCATCTTGGATGTGGCGATCATGATCTTTCAGCATTTGGTCCATGTTTCCAGTCGGGACCAACAGAGGGCCAGAGTAATGGATTTTGTGACCCTTTGAGCCGTAGCCAACCTGAATTCAGAAAGTCGACCGCAGAATGAGCACACACCAGAAAGTATCAACCACAGAAGATTCAGAAATTCACGGAAAGGAAGAACGGGTGAAGAGCGCTTACAAGAGCGGGATCTTTACTGCCGGTTCGGCCATCTTCCTTTTGCTGGGAACTGGCAACACCTTGCAACTGATGCTTTTGGTCCCTTTGGATGAAAGATTCTGAGGCTTCTTTGAACGATCCAGGAAACCTCGCAATTAGTCTAGGGACATCTTGCTGGGTCAACGACCTCTCCCTGCGATCTTCAGACAACAAGCTCCTCCTAGCTGCCACTAAGCCAGACATGGTGGACAGATCAGCCCCGTTAGAAACCTTTGCAGCTTCATCTGGATTTCTACTGGCTTTTGTCCAAGCAGCACGATGCGCCAGTGGTCCAGAATGAGATGCTCTTTTATGTGGATTGCCTTGGGGGTCTAGACTTGATTCTGTAGCTTGGGATGGTCGAGGAGGGTCAATTGGAAATCCAGAAGCAACGTCTTCTGGATTAGGATTAAACTTCTCACTCCGGCTCTTGGAATTTGATTGAGCTTGCCTTTTCTGAAAATGAGATTGATCATACGACATGGCATCAACTATCAACGTCAAAGATAAGTACTTTGTGGAGAATGCTTGAAGAGTTACCTGCATAGACATGACTAACTCTGCATTTGCATCAGGAGCTGGGACAGCTCGAGATTCCTTCGTTGCTCTCCTTTCAATTTCAGGTCTCTGTCCCTTGCTTAGTAATGCTCGTCTAGAGATTCAAACACAACAAGAATTTCATCAACTACTACATTATAAATGCTAGGTTTAAGTTATCAGAATCCTTGATAAGACCGAATAAATTAAAGCTTAAGTAGATGACCTTCGAGTTTCTTCATCTTGTAGCTTTGCATCAAGCTCCTTACTGGGTGGATACTTGGGCAAACTAGAAGGATCACACGGAAGCGGCTTCGTGGCGAAGAACTATTTAACACAAGGCGAAACAGACAAGAGAAGGTTTAATTTTGAAGGTTAAGAGAGAGAAGATATAAGTCACGGTACACGGATTTACTATGAGGCAACACAATCAACTTTGATGACACTCAAACTACCACATACCTCACTCTTCAAAGCAGAAGCAGCAGAACCACGACCAGCCGGATCAATTGAAAGCAGGGTTTCCATAAGTGCTAAAGCAGGTGGAGGGAATTCTTTAAATGTTTCTGCAACGCAGCGTCTATACGGTTGTTGAGGCTTGAAGATGGTTGCATGAGGCAACTTTGACTTTCTCCAGTACTCTTCAGATGGCGAGCCACAAAGCTTGAAAATTTTGTGCAGCTGCTCCACCTAAGACGCAGAAAAAGAGTAACTCTTATGAAGTAACATGTATTGTGGCATTATTTATACAAAACCAGAGAGAATATAAATCATAAGACCCAATAGTTCAAAATAGATTGAAAGTTCTTGTTGGTCATCCCCGTGAAAAGACCAAATGAGTAAGGAAGAACAATACTACAGTGAAACAACTACCTCAGTCCTTCCCGGCATTATGGGCTTGCCTGCATATAATTCAGAAAGTATGCAGCCAGTGCTCCACAAGTCAACAGCAGTACCATAGTAAGTTGCTCCGAGTAAAAGCTCTGGAGGGCGGTACCAAAGGGTCACGACACGACTCGTCAATGGCTGAGTGTTGCTCGGATCATAGAAACTTGCTAGGCCAAAATCTGCAATTTTCAAGATGCCATTGTTGTCAATCAACAGATTTGAGCCCTTAATGTCGCGATGAAGCACACCACGGCTATGACAATGATCAAGCCCATGTAGAAGCTGTTGCATGTAACATTTGACCTGAAAAGAGACCAGTAGATTGACGTTAATTGCCTAGCAATTCTACAAAGAACAAAATGGAACATGTACTGATACTCATTTCATTAAACAGAATTATCGTAGTTATATTAACCATTCAAGCAGTTTGCATGATATCATTCTATTCCAATTACTTATGCAGTTACCTGAGGTTCTGTAAACTTCAGACCAGGGTGTGAAGCAAGTCCAGCTAAATCATGCTCCATGTACTCAAATACAAGGTACAAGCTACAAGACATCCTTGAAGTTACTAGTCCCTCGAGCTTAATAACATTTTTATGATCAAGCCGCCTCAAAATGTGAATTTCCCTTGCCATAAAGCGTACGCTTTCAGGTTCCAGGTTGTCAAACCTCACTTTCTTCAGTGCAACAATCTTCTTTTGATCAAGGTCACGAGCCCGATAAACATTACTATATGTTCCTTGTCCAATCTGTACCCAGGTGCAGACATGTAGAGTAGAGAGTTAGTCAAAGATAGCAACAATTAGAAAAGATGAAGAAGAAGATCCATGCCCACAAATGATAGTAATGCAAAACGAGAAACAAGTGACTCTCCCTTTTAATGTCCGAGACAAGGAGCGAAAGGATGGTTTGGATCTTCACACTAATTCAAAGAGTGAAGGTGCGGGATCACTCAGACAGCTAAAATGCCAAAAGGCAACATCTGTCTTTGTAAAAAAATGCTCATCCAGCCACTAGAGTAAACAACTAAGATGGTTATCAAAGAACCAAGAACAAATTCACAGTAACCAAAGAGACAATTAAGTTTAAGGTAGTACTATATGCAAATCAGAAAGCAAATTGGTCTAGAAGTAGGTCTGCAAGACATTTGTGCCCTCAAATTCTTATGTTCATGAAGGATCATATTCTGGCATTTCACAAGTCATGCTTAAACCGGATCTTAATAGTCTTCAGAGACTAAGTTACAGAAAGAAAAACTGGACCTGGAACACAAGAATCAAGATGATTATCTGATCTTACAGTAACAAACAGCATACCTTATCCAGCTTCTCAAATGAGTCTGCACGTCTTGGCAACCATCCCTTAATTGCTTCTCCAGCAACTGCAGCTAGCCAAGAAGGCCAACCTGCTGCGACCTGTTCTCCTTCTATTGCTTTTGGTACAGTACCCATTCCTGGATGCTGAGCAACTGCATGCTCCATCCTATCCCTCTTCCTATCTACATTCTCACCTCCGCGCAATCTACCAGATCCATTCGCATGCTTGTCTATCAGCATTGTTCTTCTCTCATTGCTATTGTCCCGATCCTTTACTCTATAACCTTCCTCCCGCCTTGAGGACATGGCCCTCGACACCCGCAAATCCGAGGACTTGCTTGAGAGCCTCTCCCTTGGGCTCTCCTTGCTGTCCTCAACCGCAAACGGCTTACAGCAAAGACAACCCATTACGCGCCGAAGCCACCCCCAAACACAACCTCTGTTCTCCTCAATGTCTAACCCCACAAAACACCAACTACCATTCTAAGAATCTACACTTCTCAACTCAAAATTAACCAAACCCCCAAATTTGAAGACCACAAATTTACAATTATTAGTTACCCATATAGCCACCACAAGTACACTTAAAAGAGTGTAAATCCACCAAAAGTAAAGCACTAAAAAAGTTACCTTTTTTAACTGTAGTGAAAATGCAGGCACAAACCAACTTCAACCTAGACAATGAAAAGAAAATGCCTAGAGCTTTTATTCCCAAGGAATCCTCTCATAATGGGACGGAGGAAGAAAACCCAGAATTAAAAAACCAATCTTTACGAAAAAGGAAGCAGATTGAAGCAGCTCTAAGCAAGAGAGATCTAAAGGGACACAGGCTTTGGATATGGAAAGTAAGAGAGAGAAATAATTAGAGAGAGAAATCAAGTTGGGAGGTAGGAATAGGACAGAGGAGAAAATAGGAGAAAATAATAAAAACTGACAATGGTTGTCTGTATGTTTATGTGTAAAAAGCAAGTAACTATAACAAATATCATGGCGCGTGGAGGACGCAGCTTTTTAGAGAGGTGGGAGCAGAGACCAAAGAAGGAGAGGAGGGACGTTTCCTTTTCCGTGCTTGAGATAGTTACACGCGCTGTTTTCGACGCGTGGGAGAAATCGACAGTTGTTTTGGGTACCTTTCACTCTAAATAGCCGTACCGAGGCAGATGTGGTTAACGGTTAACCATAACTCTCTCGGTTTTAAGATTTTTTTTTCTTAATTTTCGATATTCCGAATCAGTTACTAACAGATTATTTTAGGAATAACATCTTTTTTAATAATTTTACATTTGTAAAGTTGGATAAGAAATAGCTAACAATGGTAATTTCCAGGGCAACTCTCTCATTGTTTTTGTTTGCATCTATGCAACTGATGGATTAACTAACAGTGATTGTTCTAAATCGTTGGAATTCAATATGAGAAAATTGTAATATTTGTGTTCAGACAGACTTAAGCTTCTATTAAATCATCCTAAAAGGCAATAGAATCTTGGAAGAACCCTTCAAAAAATCTTGGATGAAGATTCACCATTTTTGCAATTTTTCCTTACTTGAAACTTCAATTAGTCAGACCAAAACTGGATAGACAAAATGATAATGAATATCATTCATCAATATCCTATTCTAGCACCTACTCGTACATTATACTGTGTATAACATAAGATAATTAGACAAGAACCTAGAAAAGTTTTGCATCTGAAATGAACTTTCTGTCCCTGTTACCCACAACAGCCTTGCGGTGGCGCCTCGCACCAGATCTCCTCTCTTTTCCATGCCTTGAGAAACCCTTCATCGGAGTCCTCCCAATTGAACCGGCTCGGCGCGGAGGACGTATTATCGGAGCAGGGGGAGGTTGCTTCCGCATCAGCTCCAAGTACTCCCTGTGATGAGCCTGTAAAACAATGGACCGGATACATATATGACTTGGTATATTTGACCATTATGATCTTAATGTTCATTACATATCCATATCCGATATACCAAATTCTGCTCCTTGTAACAAATATTTAACGTTGCTACGTTTTCCGTGACTCAAAAAATTAGCTAATAGACAGTGCAACATGATTTACATACTTCACACATAAAATTCCGCCGCTCACAACAAATATTTGACACTATTATGTTTGACTCGAGAAATTATATAATAGATGGTGAAACATGATTTACATACCTGATACACGAAATTCCGGCGCTCACAATCTTCAAACATATTAATGCTCCAATTTACTCTTTTAAGTAAGGCATCTCGTACAGTGGAAAAGCTCAATTGGTCTCTTGAAGTGAACCGATCAACTTCATTGAACCACAAACATGTAAACAAATTTGCCACGGGAACATGCTCCCTAATTATAGCACACCCTTCAGGAACATCTGCAGAAACATAAATCCAGCACTTAGAAATTGACTTGAACATCTCCAGAAATAATTATTTTCTACATGTCTTATGATGAACATGTTATACCACTTGTGATTGGGAGCTTGGCTTCTGAATATGGCGTCAAGCCCTCCTTCCTGTAAAACTCGATTTGGTAATCAATCGATGCATTGTCGTACTTCGATGCCGCCTTGTTTGCTTCAGCTTCTTCGAAGACGTCAAAGCGCTTGTAGTGTCTTGAGATCGCAAAATTGGCATTGTTTCTCCATAAGAACCTAGATAAGATTGGCTCAACCGTTTTAGCATGAAAATTTTGACACATTTATAGTTCTGTTGAGAGTACTATTACCTTTCAAGAACTTTATAAGGGTCCACCAGAAGCTTGAGCTTCCCATCAATCCAAATCGAATATCGAACATTAGGCAAAATTCTGTGTAACAGAAGCTTTGGAATCTGTCCATTGTGTGCCACAACATAACAGCAACAACCATCAGTTCATATTGAACATCAGAATCGGTCCATTCATCTGTGAAGACAAGTACTAACCTTCCCATTACGTCTTGCATCTTTATAAGGAATATTTCGGACAACAATGATCTTCCACAACCCAATCCTCATGCTGCTATCCAGAACACTAGTATTTGTCATGTGAGCTTCGGTTTCTTCATCAATGAACATGTAGAAAGGAACGTTCTTCTGTGCTTCTTCACTAATATTTACAGGATGTTGCACTTCATCATAGTTCCCTGGGAGTGACATGGTGATCAGAAAAGTGAAATAGCAACATGATATTGTTATGCAGTAGCTTGTATTGTTATAGTACCGAAGATGGCCGATGCAACGATGACATCGTGGGACTTCTGCAGCTCTTCGAGGTCGTTCTCACTAATGTCAAATCCGGTATCGCGACCTGGGATGCCTTTAATGAATCTGACCAAAAATTGAGCAGATGAGATCTTCAAATGTTATGCCAAGAAAATGGAAAACGTCATATAACACAACAACTTTGACAATTTACATTCTAGAACCTACCCGCAGTGCACTCTCATTGATTCACGTACATCAAAAGATTCATTCCTTTGTTGCAGAGTAGGGTATCCACCAAAATCAGATCCTCCCTGCATTTCTTCTTCGCGCTCCAAACTTTCATCGACTATATACGTTAAATTGTGAATCACGGGTGAAACTGATGGGGAGCTTGGCATGCTAGCAATAGCTAGATCCTCATGGACATAACAGACTTCACAAGCTACACACAGAAAGACAAAAAAACATAAGTTCGACACGAATAATTGATTACATCTTAAGATCATATAGTACATAGTACTGCAGGAATCTAGCTGCAACCCGAAACACTGCATGATATGGAGTGAGAGCAAGTACAATGAAGAAGATGCAAGCAACAGCAACTTACGGCGCGGCCCGGGTCGCCTTTGGTCAAGTGGAGGGGGAGGAGGAAAGGCAAAATGGCGGCAAGGATGGTTCTCAGGTCTGAGTGCATAAGGTCTATGGTGCTGAGGAGCAAACAAAGCTTTGCCACCATACCTTCTTCCAGTTCTTGTTAGAAATTGACTGTTGGGTTTCTCATTCTCAACCTTTGAACTTGTGGTTTCTGGGTTTGTCACATATCAGATAAAATTGAACATGTTAGTAACAACACAAACAGAGTGAAAAACAATCAATTGATCAACAATCTTGTGAATGTATACTAGCTAGAGCCAAAACAGACTTGTCTGAATTTCACAACACTTGTATGAATTAACTTAAGTCTTAAGTTCTTTTGTTCTAGTCAGGTGTAAAAGTAAAAACCTGCAACCTATTTATAAGAGAGCTCCAAATTAATCAATCAGCCTTCTTAACATTCTTAATCCATTCTTACAAACCGATTCTCCAAAAATACAACAAGTGTTAAATATTTATTGGCCGAGTTTTACAATTATCAAAAGTTTTGTTAAATATTTCAACTAAAACATGAAAACTTTGAGAAGGAACATTAAAGACACAAACCTGTACTAACGGCAAAGGATCCAAGAACAAACACCATGAGGGCGAGGGCAACCAAGAGGAACATTGCGACGTGGGCCCGGCAAATTCTCCGGAAGACATGAGGAAACCAACAACGCTCTTTGTCCTTGTTGACCCCAAGAAACTTGGAAGAAGGCTTCCTCGAGATAATAGTACAAGGAGAAGGCGACGAAGACGAAGAAGATTGAGAATGTAATGACCCATAACTGCCAACTCTTGGATCTAATGACCTACTACCATTCATTCTTCTCTTTTTTCACCCCCAGAAAAAAAAAAAAAGGACCATCAACCATGGAAATGAAAATGTGGGTTGGGGATTTCGAGATTTGGGATTTGATTAGGCATTCTTTGTTTTTTTTTTTTCCTACTTCCGCTCGTTCCCGAGTCAGGTCGGGATCGAAATCTCTCTTTTTGTATTATTTATTGTATGGGTTGTTTTTTTTTAATGTTTTTACACTTTTTACATTTGCTTAAAGAATTTACCATAATAACTATTAAGTACCACCGATAAGAATTTGTGAAAGTTATTGGGTGACTTTGATAAACCTAAAAAATATTTTGATTCAAATTTTCAGAAGGTAAAATAGGTTTTGACGATATTTAATTTTAAATATGAGATTCAACAAAAAAAAAATTGAATATGTGATATCATAGCTCTGTATTTTCAGATGTATTTAGATAATTTATGAGGAATAATCAACTTCTCTCGATATACTTGTATGGCCGATGATGAGTTAAAAATACCAAATCTAGCATTGACAACATTAAGACAAACCATCATAGTCTTGATGATGTGCTATTTCTTTTTAATCACCAGGTTGCGGAAACGTATGAGTCATGTAGGTTATTAAGCGTTGAAATATTGTCACAATAGAGTTGGAACAAAAGAGAGAAAAAAAATGAGGAAAAAAATGATTGATTTCATTTTAATCAATATAGAATATAGTTTCTAAGACCATCTACAGCACCATCCTCAGTCATTTCTGAAATATTTAATTAATTTATCATTCATACATTTTAAGTCATCTCCTACACTCAATTTTTTATCAACACCAACATCCCAACTCCAATCAATTCTCAACCAATAAATAATTAATATATCTATCATCTACATCATCAATTCAATTAAATTTAATTTTTTAATTGACATATTTATATTCGTTAATTAAATTTTGTACTTTGCGTTAAATTATTAATTTTGAAAATTTAATAATAATACGGAGTGTATTTATAGGGAGTCAAAAAAATATTTTTTTATTTTTTATTTTTCTTATTTTTTTTAAGAAATAGATAATTATAAAGATTTTTTTATCTCAAATCTTATCTTTTAAAATATTGTGAACGAATAATATTGTGATACGAAGTAGGAAAAAATGTAGATTACAAAAAACAAATTAAAAATAAACCCAACCCAAACAGTGAGCACACCCATCCCTCTTCCATCCCAGGGACGGTAAAACGTCCTTCTTCTTATGTTGTCGCTTGGGCCCCCCATTTTTTATTTTTATTTAAGAAGTGAAAATATGGGTCCAGCCCATCTCAAGGTAGCCCCGGGCTGCGGGACATCTAATCATTAACTGTCATATTTATCTAGAAACTCGTGTAAAAATGGTTAGACAGTTGATTAGCTCGTTATTGAGCTGAGTTTGTACCTGGAGCTAACAAGTGGCAAGCTCAAGAGAGCCACGTGTGGTACTATTATAAAATGGTGCTTTGTGGTTTTGTAAGCTTGCAAATATGCCCTTGCGTGTCATGATCAAATATTAATTTGGTCCCATGGTTCTTGGATCAACAAGAAGACATCTTTCTACATTAAATATTTAAAAAATCAACCTATATATTAAAATTAAATATTTAAAATTTTAGATATTTTATATATTATCCCATTCCGAAAAATTTATGGCTCTGTCCCTGACCATTAGAACCTCACAAAAGCTTTAAGGTGAATAAGAAGGTAGTGACGAAACCAAGATCTACTTTACGCAAATTTTTGCTTGTACTCTGATACCATATTAAGCGAAAAAATACAATTATAGCCAAATTGGAACAAAAGATGAAGAAATAAGAAAGGAAATGGTAGATTCTATTTTAACTAATAGAAAATAATTTCTAATCATTAACTATCATATCTGCCTAAAAACTCGTGTAAAAATAATTAGGCAGTTGATTAGCTCATTATCGAGTTGGATTTATAGGTGGAGCTTACAAGTGATGAGTTTAGAAGAGTCGTGTGTGGTACTATTACAAAATAGTATTACGCAGTTCTACAAGCTTACTAGGACGCTCTCGCGTGCCATGGTCAAATATTAGTCAGGTCCCATAATTCTTGGATTTGCACAAACATGTTCTCGCGCGTCATGGTCAAATATCAATCTGGTCCCGTGGTTCTAGGATAACATGAATACGTCTGTATATAACTAAATTCTTCTTTTTTTTCTAGGTGAATCCTTCTCTTTTTCCTCATTTAATAGTGTAATTATTTTTGCTTTTGAAGAGGGGTCTGACCCAAATACTTTCAAAAAACAAAAGAAATTGACAAAATTGTACAACAGTAAGCATATTGACATTCAACTAAGATTAACGCGTGGGTTAATTTTTTTTACTATAATATGCAGTCATTAAGTACTATATAGTGATAGTGCTTCGCCACTGTAAGTAAAATTGACATTCAACAATTTAGCACAAAATCCAGTCCGAGTGCCTGGTCTGGTACCTCCACTAAACATCAGAGGGGTAGCATTGGCCTAAGTTGAAGATATTTAATTCGGAGGATCATAGGGTTCGAAATGTACATTGCAACTGCCAGCTACTCCACTATTGGGTCCACAATAATCCTTTTTTTTCTTCTAAAGATCCAATACCAAATTTGCAAAATTTATATTCCTTCAAAAAGAAACATTTCATAAGAAATTCAATTTTATATTTAATATAATCCTTAAAAAAAATTATACTCGTATTCTTTTACTTTAAAGTATTAATTTTTTTGTGATGTTGTAGCATAGACATCATAAAAAAATTCAAAAATGCTATAATTTTTGTGTTGAATCAGATTTTAAAATTCTACAATTTCCATTTTATGTTGAATATTTCTATATTTCAATTACTGAAATTCAAAAAACAATTACAATAATTCTCTGCCGCGCACATGTTTTAATAACAACATAAAAAAATGTAATTTACCGGTACTAGATTTTATAAAATTAAATAAAATTTAGGATGCAAATCCTGACATGGTAAAAAAGATTTACCAAAAAATTCATAACAAACCTTGGAGTAATTTTAGCTGGATTGGGGATTGTATCGGTACATGAATGATTAATTAATTAATACTTTAAATACAGCTAGCACATGCCCAACAAAGCAAAAATTATCATTAGCACCCCATTCCAATCCATCCAAATCCCATCCTCCCATTTCAGGAATTGGTTTTTTATTTGTCGACAAAAGGAGACAAAATATATGCCCCACATGGAAATTCTTATCACTTTTTTTATCATTCGATCGATTGAACTATTATTTATGGGTAATTTGCCTTCAGATCCTGTCATTTACTTGAATTACTAGTTTCGTCATTGCTATTTTGAAATTGAAACTTTAATTCTGTTAGTTTGATTTTATTATACTCTGAGGTATATATCAGGTCAACTGCTATTGTTATTGATCAACATAACATTTTTATTAATTTTATACCCTTTAAAAAAACAAACTAAACTTCTTTTCCGCCACCATCTCCTCTCCTCCTCCTCGAACTAAAATAATTTAATTAAAATTAACAAAAACAACATCAACAACCATGTAATTCATCTTCAAGAGATATCTCAACAATCACACGTGAATGTCAAATCATAAGAGAAAACCCAACAAAATTAAGCGGAGGAGAAGTTATAGGAATGGAAATTCATTTACACATCCAACAAAAACAACAACTAAACTAAAAAAATTCTAACAAATTCAATTAATCTCAGAAGCAATTTGAAGGACAATTCGAACAGTTTAACAAATGCACACTTAATTAAACCATAATTTCAATCAAACAATTAAACTATAATCTCAATTAAACAACAAATTGAGTTTGGTCTCAATTAAACCCGACAGACTCATCCAATTCATCTCTAGTGGATTTTGTTCCAATTTTTTAATAGGTTTAAAAAAACAAACGAGCTCTTATTCATTATGGGTTTTGATCGTTCATGAGCAAATTTCATTTCTGGGTTTTGTTGGAGATGGTTGAAGATTTTGGCGACATCGTTCTTTTAATCGGCGAGGGAGACCTCAACACTTCACTCAAAGAGGGAAGCAGTTGGAGATTGTTAAACAGGTCACAGTCACGTTTCGTTGAAGATTTCGTCATTTGAGATGGAGATTTCGTTGCTATAAAGTTTAAGTTATGTTGAATATTTTGTTGTCGCCACTGTCGTCACTGAGTTTCGTCGACGATACTCAGGGAAGAATATCTATTTTTTGTTTTTCTATTGAAGGGTTAGCTAGGAACCTTATAATACAATAAAATCAAACAAGGAGGAGGACCAAAGTTTCTATTTTGAAACAATATGAACTAAAATAGTGATTTAAGTAAATATAAAGACATGAAAATAATTTACCCTAGGGGACCTCCATAAATGCCCACATCCAGAATCTGCATTTTTCGTCCAGCTTATTCATTGGCCCTTGAGCGACAGCTTTGGGTGGGTTTCTTTTGGATCCAAAGATTCTCTCTCTCTCTCGTCTCTAATTCTGTCGGCAATTGAAACTCGAGGTTTGGGTTCTACAACTTCCTTACAACTTGGGTCACTTCAACGGGTTGCCAATCTAGGGTTCTATGTGGGTTTATGGGATTGATTTCTTTTTTTCTATATATGGTAGCCTCTGAAATGGGTTTTGGTCAGTTGGGTTTGTCTTCAATTTCCATTTCCTGCATCCATATTGCTGTTTGATTTGAGGTGTAAGTTAACGGGGAGCGGTAATTATTTGTCAGGGGAGTTTTGATATCTTTAAGGTATTGCGTAGCTCGAATTTGGATTAGTCGGTTCAGTTGAACGGAAAAAGTGCGTGAGGAGGAAGAAAGTTGTCATATTTAAGGTTGGATGGCTGATCATCAGAAGAAAGTTGGGGGTACTGGTGGTGGTGGTTCACCTGGGTTCTTCCTGATATGTATCCTACACTCTCTAATAGCCCTAACTTGTGGGGCCCTCATGATGTTCTACACAAATGAGGTGACTGTGTTTGGGCATGGGATTGAGGTTGCAACCAGGCTTAAAGGGTCAACCCCACATGACCAGCTCTTGGTCCAGACCTCTGAGTCGTTCTCTGGGTTGCTCCTGTTTGCAATTGGGTTACTCTTGTTCATGGTGGCCTTTGTTAGGGACAGGGAGTTTCACACCTTCTTCGCAAGAGGGTGTGTCCTGCTCCACTTGTCGATGGCGCTCTGGCGGGTTGCCTTCGAGAGGAAGCTCGAGGTTCTCGCCTATGACTTGCCTAGGCAGGTCGCCGGTGACATTGTGCTTGCCATTTCTTGGGTTTTCTTTCTTGTTTATACTTGGAGAGAGAAGTACGATTAAGGCCGTACTCGGTTAAGCTGATCGAACTCAGCTGGTTGCTGCTGCCAATCGAATCCACGAACAAAATGAATCTGATGTTGAAATGGACAGATACTGTATGTCTTGTGTAATATGTTGATCCGGACCGCGAAAAATTCCACAATTGAGCTTGATTTTCCAGATTGGTTACCATTTTCCTGGGTGAGTTCTTGTTTAAGTGGGAGAAAAGAAGTATAAGGCAAGTAATGAATCAGATTCTCCAGGGTGGGGAAACCTTCGTTGGTCAAGTTAATCCTTTGGATCTCTTGAAGGGTCTGATTCTTTGGATAATCTTGGGATTGGATGTTGGGTTGGCTGTAAGAAACTTTCAAAGTTTCCATTGTAATCTGCAAACACAGGCATTGTTGCCTCTGGTGCATCTATCCTTTTTCTGTATCTATTCTGATAATGAAGATAATGGGATCCAAGAAAATTGTCTTGCCATTCTTACCCTGTTTAATTTGTTTCTCCCTCGAGTGATTCAGTTTCTGGATCTGCACAAATAAAGTTTGTATGCACTGGATCATGATGAGCGAGGGAATCTCCATACTTTTGTCCAAGTTGGTATAGAAACAGCTGTCTTGCTATTTGTTTAATCTTCTGTGTCTGAGTAGATAAGGTGCTACTGAACCTTCTTTTTAGGTGAATAGGTGGTACTGAACTTTGGTAAGGTTATAAACTACTGGATTATGGGACAAATCTTTTCCAAATCATTACGGGACAAATGGTGAAACCTGCCGGATGTTAGACTCAAATTTGGAGGGTTCACCCGGATTCTGACATGAAAATTCGGGTCCAAATTTGTTGATTTTGACGTAGAAAGGATAAGGCCTTAAATACTGATCTTTGTCTGATTTTCGAAGATAATAACAAAACAATGTAGACCACCCAACTTCAAATTACTTTGATTTCTTTATATTTGACTGTTTCAGTAGACTAATTTCTTTCCTTCGTACTTTTGGCTCTTTGCTATTGCAAACAGTTAAATGACTGTTCAATTTTGTTCATCAAATTTAAATAATAGGGCCTTGTCGTTTGTAATATTGTCGAGTATTTTTATAACTATGATGTTACCTAGATTTCTATTTAAACAAGTTAAAAATAAAGATATTAGTTTAACTTAAAAAGTAAAAAATTGGGTCAAATATATCGTAACGTGCAACTATATCTTTGTAAAAAATCGTTAGACCATCCATAAAGAATCGTGCGATCTCCCACGCTGACGTGACAGACTCCCATTAGCATGGAATTCACTCACGTCCTGAAACGCGCAAGTCATGTCTCAGAGATTTGCCATGCAAACTTGCGCCACATTAGCAATTTGTCTGCGTGGTGTGTCGTGATTGGGTCGGGTGATTTTTTTGTCACCTGACTTTTTTCAAAAATAAAAAATAAAAACTATTTTTTCAGAAAAAAATTTGAGAATTTTTTTACAATTCTTAGTATTGTCGGTTCAAATGAATTCTTTATGTTTCAACAACTGTATAAAATTATTTGTATCTAATAATCTAATTTATGTTATTTAAGTTGAATCAAAAATTTATGTGGCAAAAAATGTTCCATGTTCCTTCTCTCCTCTTTCGATAATCTCTATTATATTTTTTAGTTATGAATCCTAATCATGATTATGATTGGATCCGCGAAATTTCAGAATTAGATCTTAACAATAATTTTGATCCAGAATTTCATTGAGAGTCTACCCCAACTGTTCTTAAATGCAAGTTTTTTTTCAAAATTCAGCAAATACCCTCCCTACAACATTTTGTATGAAATTCATCTTGACCTCAATATGCTTCCCCATACTAACCCAATTTTTACTACCCACCAATGCATCAACAACATTTTCTCCCATACTCATATCCATTATATTTCTCACATGTTTTCAACCAACAACTATGGTCAATTCAACTAAGGTCTTTATCAATTAAGGCCTCAACAATAACATACCTTCCAAATTCCACAAAAGTATCAACAACATATTGACCTTACGATGGACGTACATCTTCAGAGAATTGTAAAGAAAGAGTTGTAAGTAAATCCTGGAATATTACATAAGATATTGTCCTATGTCTACTTATTTTAGGAACATGAAGATGTCATATGGTCTAACCATCAGATGGGTCAAGGTCTTTGGGTCAAAATTAGATCATACTTCGTACAAGCTCTAAAAGAAAATTTGAGTGAAATCAACCCAACAGAATTGACATTGATAGTCGTTGCTATCTATTAGTCATACATGCAACTTTAGTCATTGTTGTCTGTTAGTCATACAACAAGGCATAAAAAAGTTCCAAGAGTAGATACCAAGATTCATATGTAGTGATAAATGCTCACCAACTGTATTATAATCCAGAGAAATTTTTTTGGTGATTTCAAAGTATATGAAGTGGTTAGGAGCACATCTGAAATGAAACCTTGTATTAATGGGTTCCACATTTTGTTGTTTGAAGGTGTCACAAAATATAGGAAGTGCTAAAAGTTCTAAACGAATAAAAACCACTAAAGAGGGAAATGACCCAATCTCCATTGATCCTCTAACTCTCATGAGTCAAAGATCGACAATATCGCATTGATCTACCATAGAGGCTACCAAGAAATAGAGAGCATAGAAAAAAAGGAAAAAGGCCATTCTAAGCAATAATATCATCTATGAAGAGGATGAAGTGTTGCAAATGTTCGTGAAAGAGAGAATCCTCATACGTTACAGGTGTTAGCTACTGTAAATCGACAACTAGATAAAAAATTGTCAAACTTTTTGGTTAATCACAAAAACGACTTATCGTCCAAAGATTTAGAAATTAAGCCATAATCAAGCGTTTATATGGATAATCCATTTTTGTTGATGTACTCTTATTTTATTTTAATTTCGTTTTTAATTAACGATGAAATATAATTTTAACTTAATATGAATTTGTATTTTCTTAAATTCTAATTTGTGTTGATTTAGAATTAATTTTAACATTTTTAAATTCGTTCAAAATTATATCATAGTTTGAGTTAATAATTGTATTAAAAAAGTAGAGATGACGTAGAATTGATGTTAAATTAATGTAGCTATAGTTCTATTTTAAAGAAAAATTAAAACTGTGAATAACCAATTGACGTTGGACGAAAGAGAAATCCAGGAACAAATCACTATTAAGAATGGTCTTAAGCTTTTATATGTATGCTAGAACTTAGCTTTGCTCATAGCTTGCTCCACTTTCTACTTTCAAATAATTTAGAAAATAAGTATTATTTTTATAGGTAGAATATATTATTATTTCTGAAATGAAAGAATACTGCAACAGCTACGGAACAATTGAGGACAGACGGACAAGGCTAAGAAATAGAAGCAGAATTGATTTATTTTATTATTGATTTTCTGTACATCTAGGGATGGCAATGGGTAGGGTAGGGTATTGATAGTATCCAATCCATATCCTAATTTTTTTAGTTGGATCCATACCCTACCCACGACCCTATGGATATCTTTTAGAAAGACCCGGACCCAGACCCTAGGGTCTAATCAAAGATCCATGCTCTATCGATAAACCCGCTACTTTATACCATATTTTTTGAAAATTTTAATATGATCTATATAAAAAGTAAGAAAAAAATAAAGTTTATATAATAAAAAATAGTATCAAACTAAATTTAAA
The DNA here is from genome assembly GCA_012979155.1 of Hypericum perforatum. Classification (NCBI taxonomy): domain Eukaryota; kingdom Viridiplantae; phylum Streptophyta; class Magnoliopsida; order Malpighiales; family Hypericaceae; genus Hypericum; species Hypericum perforatum. The sequence goes on from SOPF01027772.1 coordinate 95,908, forward strand.
TAAAATAGTAGCATTTCAACCAACTAAATAAATATGGTTCAAAAGTTATCAATAAACTTATAAGTATTAAATATAAAGTTCGAAAACAAAATAATTTCTTGCTAGTTTTTCATGTGACTTTTGTTTAAGCCTTTGTGATTATCTTCTTGCTCATGTAATTTAATTCTTCTCGATTTCTTCTGCATCTTAATATCAAATTTAATTACTTAATTAGTTATTTAAAATTTGATATTTAATATAAAAAAATTAATATTATATATACCTGAAACTTCACTGTCGACATCATCAATAAGTGAAGCATATTCTACACTATTTGCACATTCTACTGAATCTTTGGAGTAAAATAAGATATTAAACTCAAGCACATTATTTTAAATCACAAACTTGATAAAATATATCATTATCGAATTACCTTTTTTCATGGTCTCACGCAACCAATTTTGCAAACACATTAAAGCTTCCAAAGTCTCTGGATGCAAACAATTACGATGAGCGCTTACCACCCTATCTCCTATGCTAAAAGCAGACTCCGAGGCAATACTGGACACAGTAATACATAGCACATCTCGAGCAATGATTTGCAATGTGGGGTACTTGAGCCCATTATTTTGCCACCAACTTAATATGTCAAAGTTCTCTGCTCTAGGTAAAACAAACTCTTCCAAATATGATCTAATTCAAATTTGCTCACTGAACTCTTGAGTTTTTTCTTGCTCCTCACGAAATAGTCATATTCAGGTTTGTCTAATTAGGTGTTAGAATTTTTTTAGTTAACTTATATATGTATTATAAATATTTTCATAATAAACTAACTAGGGTTTAAGTAGGATCTAACTAATGGATATATGGGTAAGGTCTAACAAATGGGTCTATGGGTAGGGTCTGGGTCTGGGTTTATACCGATCCAATCTAGACCCAGACCCTATTAAAATCCACATACATAAATCCATATCCTATCCATGACCCATAAATCTTAAGACCCACTAGATAGGATAAGGGTCTGATCCACATGGTCTGAATTTTTTGACATTCCTATGTACATCTACTATATGCTAAACAAGTCGTGTCTCATTTCGAGAGTGAGTGGGTCGATTTTCACACCTTGGAAAAATTACAAAATTTTGTTTGACAAAAAAAAAACTTAGTACTGTCTAGAGCCACGGATTTTAAAGAAACTCACTTAAATATGTCAAAAGAAAATTATTCCAATGGTAGCTGAACCAAAACAACTCTGTGGGCAAAAGAAATGAATGCGAAACTAATCAAGCAACATTAGCAACAATAGCCAATTGGACTCAGATCTTGGAAATTGATGCATGAGAAAACATGCATCCAATTAGTCCTAGTTTATCAAGTTTTCGTCATGTTTTAGGAAATGTTTAGTTGAGTCTTGTCTACATTTTGTTTCATTTGGTTTGTTTTGTCAAGGAGAAGATTGTCTGTTGCTTTTGTGTGTTTTGTAGGTGTTTCGGAGCATTCGAGGAGTTGGAGCAAAGATCGATGGACTTGTGCGTGGAATTGAGCAACGAGTAGAAGCTTGCAGGCATGAGAACTAAGGGAGGCAGAATGCAAGGCCAGCGTTCGCTGGCCACCCAGCGTTCGCTGGGCTAGCTTGAGGAAGAGAAGCGAGGAAGAGCAAAAAGGGATAGTAGCTGACCCCAGCGTACGCTGGCTTCCCAGCGTACGCTGGCCTCGTCCGAACCAGAAGAAGAGAAAGAGCAAAAAGGGGCAGTAGCTGACCCCAACGTACGCTGGCTTCCCAGCGTACGCTGGCCCCCGATAGAGAACATAAACAAATGCCTCACCAAACTTCCCACTTGTTTTTGGTCTAACTTTGGAGGTGGCAAGCACTCACGGGAGAGGACAAGGAGGGAAGGAAGTTGCCATTGGAATACAACTTGGAGGGGAGAAAAGAGAGAAGAAGAAGATCATCCATTACTTAGCTAGAAAAACCTCCAAGTTCTAGAATTAGATTTGTTAGAACTCTTTTCCAGTTTTTATGTTCTTGAGACAAGAAGCTTGTAAGCAACACTTTGATCTTGAATCTACAAGGTACTTTCATATCCATTGGCAATCTCTTTATTATTATTGGTTGGATTAAATGATTGTGTGTTTGAATCAAGAGTGACAGCTTGATAAACTTCAATCGTTATGTACTTGGTTGATTGATTGATCGATGTTGCATGAATCAAAAGTGACAGCTTGATTTGAATTACAACTTTCTTGTTCTTTGCTTTTCATAGACTTGTTTTATTTGATGTATGTATGATCATGGATCAAGATTGACAACCTTGATTTAGTTCTTAGATTCAATCCAATCTTAGTTGCTTATTGCTTAGTTAATAGTATCGTCAAAAGATTAAGATTGACAACCTTAAGATTTTGCGATATTATTGGTAGTAATAGTGTTAGATCATCAACCCAACGATCCGTTTGTTTAGCTTAAGATCTAGGAACGCACAACTGGTACTTAACGAACAATTCTCATTTGCTATTCCATGTGGAGACGATCCTACTTATCACGATATTACTTGTGCGATCGTGTAATTCTTGCACGTATAATTGATCCTAGTTGGACCGCATCAGAAATCTACATTGATCTAAATTTGACAGATTTATAAACTTTGATCAAATCGATTATAATTTTCTCTATTTCTGTTTCATAAAAATGGAGATCTGAACATGAGTCTATCGAAATAACGACTAATGCACCCCTGGAAAAGAAGATGCCACGGAAATGAATAACAGTATTATTGTATATCATTTCTTTCAAACTAAAAATTATGAAAAATATGCTTTTATATACTCCCGTGACACATTACACATATATGGTATGACGTGCCGAGTGACCATTTGGTCCAGTAGCATTGTTCCCGCTCATGTGGGAGTATGAGCATTTCTGATATAATAGAATAAGATTTAGAATAGGATCTCAAAAAAAAATATACGGTATGACGTAATTTTTTAAAATTCATGGCTATTCGAACAATTTGATCATTTTTAAACTACAGATCAATGTATTATGTCAAACTGCCAAACCCTATTGTGTTAGAATTTGACTTTTGTCGGGAAAATATAAATCAGCAACAATTGAACCATTATTACAGTGTCCCGGCCACATCTGAAATCAAATTCTCCAGAAAACTTCATGAGCTTGGGAATTGGTTTCACCAACAATTCCATTGTTAACCTCGTCTCTCCCAAATGGGTATCATCCACCATGAAGAAGACTGTAACTGCCTGTCCGTTCCATGGACTCTCTCCCTCTTAGCGTCCCTATTGATCCTCCGGCTACTCTACGTGGCGTACCGTACGGGAAAGCCTACGCCTCCGGCGAAGAAGAACAACCCTCCAAGCCCACTTCGCACCTTGATCGTCTTGGGCTCTGGTAAGTGCCACCACATGTAAAGACTCAATCTTTCCGCTCCAATTTTGACCATCTAAAAGGCTGGATTGATATCTCTGTCCGAAATTAATTGGGTCGACTTAATTCGGGTTTGTTGAGAATTGCTAAGTGCAAGAACGGGTTTATTCTGTGCCTATTGTTGTTGTGATTGGACGACCCCATTTCATTGGATACGGAGATTCTTAACAGTGTTTGTGTCATTTTAGACACCGAATTTTTGTGCTAGGCATTCTGAGGCTCCGACTCGAGACCTCGCGGAACTTGAGTTGATTTTTGCATTGGTATTGGTCTTTCTTATCTTTGTCTGAAATCACTTGGGACGACTAAGTCGTGTTTGTTGAGAATCTCGCATTGCTTACAGCAAGAGTGGCGGGTTTGTTTATAGGTGTGAAAAATTTACCTGGGTTGGATATGGAAATTCTTAATATGATATATGTTGCGGGGAGAAAGGTACAAGAACATCAAAAAGACTAAGGATGGATTCTACGTGAAATATGTGCATTCTAACAGTATCATAGTGGGTTGATCCTTGGTTTGAGTCATTTAGATACCGAATTTATGTGCTTCTGCATTTCGAGGCTCGAATATGAGACCTCTCCCAAGACTTGAGTTAATTTACGCATTCGGTGGTATTGATCTTCTTTATCTTGTGGGTTGTGTTGGAACGTAGGGGGACACACTGCGGAGATGATCAACGTGGTGAATGTTCTGAGCAAGGAGAGGTTTAGCCCCAGGTACTACGTTGCTGCTGCCACTGACAATATGAGCCTCCAGAAAGCTCGCCTCTTGGAGGGTGCTCTCCCGGATTCGGTAGCTCATTTTTCCCTTTCGATGTGTTCTGCTTGGAGTTGGTTGAAAGCTGTGAACTTGTTGCTGGTTGCTTGAGGTTGTTGCGCCTCGTTTTGGATGTGTCGCTTATGTCAATGCCTTGGATGGAGTAGCTGATAGGGGGTAGCGCTTTGGTACTTGAACAAAGGTTTTTCTGGTCAGCTTTGATAATTTTTGGTAGTGAGGGATATTAGCTAGAGTTTTCCAAATGTGATGATTGTGTTAGTAGCAGTTGCTGAGTACCAGAAAGAAGCTGGGATTATATAGCTGTTATGGAGAATAACAACTGTGTGAAATAGGACTAAGGCTCGGTTGTTTTCGTTGTTGCTAATGTTGTTACTTTCTGGAAATTGGCTCTTTAATACAAGTAACAAACAAAGTATTTCCTCTGGGAAGATGCTGGATCATGTTATAATTTAGCAGTCTTGAGTTTGTTTTAGGTGCAAATGATGTGAATCCTTTATCTCTCGGCTTATCGGTTTGTCGGTTTTGTTTTGAGTGGCAGAATGGGTGTGCGGGGGTCCCTGCTCAGTTCATGCAGATCTACAGAAGTAGGGAAGTTGGCCAATCTTATATAACTTCTATAGGCACAACTCTGATTGCAATTGCGCATGCATTATGGCTAATGATCAAAGTCAGACCACAAGTGGTACTGCATGTCATCTCTGAATCCAATCGATGATTTTACTATTTTGCAATGACGGTCTAATTATCCGAGCATGTCTCTGTTTTAAACTTCCAGGTTATATGCAACGGACCAGGGACTTGTGTTCCTCTTTGCGTGATTGCATTCTTGTTCAAGGTTATTTCTTCGTCTCTACCCTGCTAGCATCCTGAGTATTGGTTCTTTCAGATGATTCTGGAAATTGACTTGCTAACTTTTGCTTGCAGGTTGTTGGAATTAGGTGGTCGTCCATATTCTATGTAGAGAGTATAGCAAGAGTGAGGAGGCTTTCCTTGAGTGGATTGCTTCTCTACAAGTTGCGGATAGCTGATCAATTCTACGTCCAATGGCCACAGTTGCAGAGCAAGTATCCCCGCGCCCTTCATGTCGGTCGTCTCATGTAGTTGATAAGTATCTATTTGTCCATCCTGGAACTATATTTTATGACATTTCCAAGTATACAAACCTCAGAAATCTGCAGAATTTACAGTTGCCAGGAAGCAACCTAACGGTGCTCACTTCGAAATTCCAAATCATTCTTTTCATTGGATTAGAGCATTCTTCCATGTTTTCATTTTTCACTAACGAACATTTGGTAGTCCTTTGCTATAACATGATCCAAAGCGAGCTCCTTCCTGATCATACTTCCTTGGACTCGAAGATTGTATTATTTGGATAGCTTTTTTCCGGATTGGTTGTCGGTTTCTGCTTAACAACAAAGAAGAGCTGACGATGAATTACAGAATCAGGCCGAAGCAAGTAAGGAGAAGAACCAATGATCCGACCAACGATCCGACCGATATGATCAGCATCGTAACTCAAAAAATAGAGCGAGTCGTTTTCTTTAGTCGACAACAATAAATTTATTTGGTCCTTGCAAGTGTGGGCTCAAACATCTGCAGGCCTACCAAGCACACAGATAAGAAGCCCAAAAATAATATCTCAGGAACGTCTTAAAGGCCTGCTAACAAGATTACAAGCCCACAGATAAGAAGCCCAAAAATAGAATTAGAAAAACGATTAGACCTCAAAAGTGATTTTTTTTTTGAGATCCTATTTATTCTATTACAACATATGCTTAAGCCAAGGTTTGAACAGACCTCCATCAATTCAACATCTCATAATACTACTAGGCTACAATGCCATGGGTGACCTCAAAAGCGATCTTTGATGTTGCAAATACAGAGAGATTTGGTCTGAAGGTGCGTATGTAATGAAATCCTCATTGGTACGCTGGAATTTGATTGCACAACCTGTTTAGCGCGAAACGAAGGTAGAACTTTGTTATAATTTAATCAAAAAGTATTGATTTGAATTTTCGGTAATACAATATTGTTAAATATATATATATATAGATGAGTTTATCACCTATTTTTATCTGAGTCGAATAGTTAGTGAGGAAAATTAGATTTTTTATGTTTTTTTTTATTGGTAGAGTGGAATGGGTATGTAAATTTAAACTATAGTTCTCCTTTTTCAAAGAGATAATCCTGGGTAACTCAAGTAACACAAATCACCTATTTTTTTTTTTTTTTTCGGGAAAAAGTGGAATATCATTGATATCAACAAGAAGCATACATCCGAGACAGAGAATACTACTTCACACGTCTGCATGACCCCATACATAACCCGGCCAACACCAAACAAACTCAGAAACCTATCACCAATCTCGCCATTCAGAGTTCCCCTGATAAAATCAGGTTGCAGACGCCGGCCTCATTAAAAACCTATTCCGGTAAAACCCGCCCGTACGGGAAAAAACCCGGAAATAGGAAAAGAGTGCATTGCGATAGAACCGCACGGCGTTAAAACTGCTAATAATTGAACTCAAGAATGTCCCAAAACCAAACACTACCCATTTACTACCGGGCTATCTCTATCCAATAAATCATTCAGAAAATCTGGAGGCCAAGTAAAGACCTGCACATCTACACCCGACTGGGTCGGCCACTTTGCTAAGGCATGCGCCACTCCATTCGCCTCCCTGCATGTATGCATAAATCGTAATTGACTGAACCTGAGCGATGCAGCCCGGCAATCATCCAAGATCAAAGCTAAATCGCTTCTGTCAGAGCCACCCCTAGCTAGATTATTAATCACCACCTGACAATCTGACTCCATGACCACTCCGTCCAGCCCCATAGTCGCAATGAATTCAAGTCCTGTCAGAATCGCTTGACCTTCTAACAGAGTAGGATGATGAATGTGCCGAAAATTCCTAATCACTGCCGCTATGAACTGTCCCTGTTCCCCTCTTACTACCACTCCGATCTGCCCACCTCCAGCCTCACAAATTCCAGCGTCCACATTCACCTTAACCCAGCCAGCTTCAGGAGGGCGCCACATAGTGTTTCTTTCCGGGCGTACACCTTTTTGCTTCTCCGAAACCTCTAGATAATCTCTCAAAAACCTGAAGCCTTTTTCCATCTCCGTCGCTACAACCACCTCCTCGGTTGGGTTAAAAACCCGCATGTTACGAATTTTCCAGAAAACCCATAGAGCTACTGTTCTTCTACTACACTCCTCAGTGTCCGTGATAGAGAAAAGTGAGGAGAATGCCTCTAGCGCCGACGGTTGATTTAACAGTTGAGGAGAGACACCCAAGTCCTGCCATACATGCTGCACCGACTGGCATTCAAAGAATAAATGTAATACAGTTTCAGCCACCAAACCACACATAGGGCAAGCGTCATCCACCTCCATTCCTCGCCGAGCCAAGTTTGCCCTAACTGGCAAATTATTATCCACGGCACGCCACAGGAGAGTCTTCATTCGCGGGGGACACCTTACACCCCAACACCTACGTAACAATGTTGTGTCAATATTCGGGATTGCATTCATAGGAGATTCTGACCACCAGCAATTAAAGTCTACATGATAACCGCTCTTCACAGAATAAACTCCATCTAAAGAGTGTCGCCATCTTAATATGTCATCCGAGTGTCTCGAGCTTAGCCGAACACTTAATATTCGATTTGCATCCTCCTCTGACACACAACTCCGAATCAGGTCCACATTCCAAACTTTTAAATCGGCCAGAATAAACTCAGCCACATATTGGAGGGAATCCGCGCCCGGGAACAAATATGTGGGGTGTCCGTTTGGCGTACCTGGGAGCCAAACACTATCCCAGAATCTTACACTCTCCCCCGAACCAATTCTCCATTCTAGCCCCCGCTTCAGTAGCGTAATACCACTCAATATGCTCCTCCAAACATAACTTGCATTCTGCGTCAGCCCCACGTCCAAGAGTGGGATCCGTGGGTAATAAATGCCTCGTAGAATTGACGACATGAAGGAGTTTTGGTTTGTTAAGAGTCTCCAACCTTGCTTTGCCAACATTGCCCTGTTGAAGTTTTGAAGTCTACGAAACCCAAGGCCACCCTCTCGCTTAGGTCGACACATACGTACCCAACTACGCCAATGGATCTTTCGCTCCCCTTGAGAACCTCCCCAATAAAAGTTACACAAAAGATTCTCTATACGTTCACAAGTGCCCATAGGAAGTTCAAAACAACTCATTACATAAGTTGGGATAGATTGTAGAACCGACTTGATCATTACTTCCCTGCCAGCACGAGAGAGTGATCTCACCTTCCAAGTCCCTATCTTATCTTGAATACGCTGCTCAAGGTAGAGGAAAATTTGCTTCTTTGTACGGCCCATGACACTAGGAAGACCAAGATAGGACTCCTCTCCCCCCCCCCAACCGGACACCTAGAATTCCCCGAAGCCTCTCCATATCAACAGTATTCATATTCCTGCTAAATGTCACTGCACTCTTGCCCAAGTTGACCTTCTGCCCAGAAGCCTTCTCATATACTTCAAGAACCTGCAAAATTCTCCTAAACTCTGTCTCAGTGGCTCTTGAAAATAATAGGGCGTCATCAGCAAAGAACAGGTGCGTGAGCGCTGGGACTGATCGAGCCAGCCGGATCCCGTGTAGCATTCCTTGCATGTGAGCATTTCGCAAGAGTGCCCCAAAACCCTCTGCTGCAAAAAGAAAAAGATAAGGGGACAAAGGGTCCCCTTGTCGAAGACCCCTTGTAGGTATGAAACTTTCCCCTACCGATCCATTAACTTGTACTAAGTAAGTAACTGACCGTACACACCGCATTATCAGCTCAACAAAACCATGTCTGAACCCCATCGCTATCATCATCTGCTCAAGGAAATCCCATTCAATTCTATCATAAGCCTTTTGCATGTCCAACTTTAGTGCACAATAACCCAACTTACCTGTCGATTTCCGTTTGAGATAGTGGAATGCTTCAAAACCAACTACGGCAATGTCCGTAATTAAGCGACCCAGAATAAATGCCCCTTGATTATCATGCACAATATCGTTCATGTAAGGCTTGAGTCTGTTTGCAATGGTTTTAGTCGCCACCTTCATCACCACATTGCATAGACTGATTGGGCGAAATTCTGTGCAAGTTGTGGGGTTCTTGACCTTCGGGATCAGTGTAATAATAGTGGAGTTAATCTTCGCTGGATCTTGTCCCCCGTTTAAAATGTCCAGGGCGGTTTTAGTCACTTTAGGCCCTACAATACTCCAATACTCTTGAAAAAATAGTGGTGGCATACCATCCGGTCCTGGGGCTTTATTCGGGTTCATTTGGAAAAGTGCATCTTTAATCTCCTCTACCGTAAATTCCTTGAGCAATGAATCATTAATTTCTTCTGAGACCACCGGAGCAACCAACCTAGTAATATTATCAACCTGTTGGCAGGAAGCAGAAGTATATAAAGATGTATAAAAATTCTGAAACGTATCTGAAATAAACTGCGGATCTTGACTTGAGACACCATCCTCATTCTGTATCTCGGATATCAGATTACGTTCATACCGACATTTGGCCCGTAAGTGGAAGAACCGAGTATTCCTGTCACCCTCCTGTAACCACTCAATTCTAGACCTTTGAGCCCACATCTGTTCCTCCCGTAGAAGAATTTCCTCTCTCTCCTCCTGATATCGGTTCAAAAGATCTTTGGTCGAACTATTAATTGGTCCCGCTTGAAGCACTCGGATTTTCTCCTCTAAAATTTAGTTCTGTCGACGCACGTTTCCGAAGACTTCTTTCTCCCACTTGCCAAAAGAACCCGCACAAGCTGCCAGCTGTTCAGTGATATCCGTTCCATATTCCATTGATGTCCAACTCCGTTTCACTAAGTCGTTGAATTTAGGGTGTCTCAACCACATCTTCTCAAAACGAAAACGTCTCTCAACTCGAGCTTTCTCAATTCTTTGTACCCTGCAAGTAATTGGTGCATGATCCGATCTACTCCTTATACCCGCCTCCGCCCTTGTCGCAGGGAAGAGATCGAACCATTGATCATTAGCCAGACATCGATCCAACTTACACTCTACTGTATATGGCTCCTCCTGCCCATTCGACCACGTCCAATATGTGCCTTCCTGTCGAATCTCCCTAAAGCCGCAATGGTGCATAGCTGATAGAAAAGCTGACATGCGGATTTGCGGGATAACTCGCCCACCTCTCTTCTCCGTCATCGATAAGATTTCGTTGTAATCGCCAAGACACATCCATGGCAACGATAATTGATCACTCAAAGTCCTTAGCAATTCCCATGTTTTATATTTCTCCGCTTCGACTGGCCATCCGTAAATTCCAGTAAGTCTCCATGTACTTCCATCCACCACCTTGACGTCAATATGATGTAAGGAAAACGAACATAGAACCACCTCTAAGGATCTCCTCCATAAAAGTATAAGCCCACCACTTCGAGTTCTTCCTTCCCCAGTGCAACTCACAAATATCCCGCACTCGTAACCAAGTCTCCATTTTAGATTCTCCGCTTCATTGTCTTTTAATCTAGTTTCTGATAAAAAGACGATCCTGGTGTTACAGGCTTTGACTAGCCTGCTAAGTTGACGAACTGTTCGTGGACTCCCCAACCCATGACAGTTCCATGCCAATATATTCATTTGGATTGGCGGGACTGCAATGCAGTCTCCGCCGGGCAGGAAAAGACATCCAGATTCTCCGAAGCAAGCAGAAGTCGCTTACTAGCGCGAGAGTCAGAAACCCCCTCCTCATCAATTTTCCTCTTAGATCCGGTAGCCACACTCACTGGCCTTGATATTTCAATCCCACTTTTATGCACATCGCGAGCCCGCTTCTTCCAGCCTCGGTAATCCCTAACAACAACTGGTCCATTATCGATTTTTCCATCCCTGCCACCCCCCTCTTGCCTTTCTTTTTCTTGTTCATTAGTAATTATACGTAGCATATCCACACCCATCATACCATCTACTTCCTGAACCGATGGCTCATATCGGGTATCCCCACCATTATGGATTCCTGATGTTGCTCGTATGGTTTGAATATGTGAGCCCGGTGTGAACCAAATAACCCCTCCCGATCTTATACCATCCATACAATCAGGGCTCCGAATCTTCTGCCCTTTCCTCCTGTCATATTCTGGAAAGGAACTAGTTAATTGAGTATTCTGGACTATTGTTCTGTTTGTAGTGAAGTTCCTTAGAGGTGGTGGAATATAGCGTGCAGGAGTCTCCATAGCCCTCCATTGATTCGTTAGTTCCTTTTCCAACACCACCTTTTGCAGAGAACCATGTATCTCCCGGACCCATTGCTCATCCCCATCAAGCACTATCGTTGCAGGTTCTTGGTTAAGTTGTTCGCTGCTCCTTAATGCTCGCCCTTCATTTGCGCTCGCTGAACGTGATTTTTCCTCCACTCTCAAGGTTACAGGTTTCCTTGGCGGTGCACGTAACCATGGTCCAAAAGAAGCCGCCTTGGGGAGGGACTCATCCTCTCCCGCATCTAAATCACAATCACGATCGATATGATCCAAACCCCCGCACTTGTAGCAAAATGATCCAAGCCTCTCATATTTAAACATAACTTTCATCATCGTGCCATTTCTGAAACGTACTCGCTTACTACATATTAAGCTGGTTCGGACATCCCAATTAACCTTAATGCGCATGTAGACACCCCGAATATCGTCAGTCTCATCCCATGTAATAAAACCACCCAACATATCACCAATCACTCGTGCCATGTTACTTACGTAACCATCCAAAGGGAGATCATGTACCTGCACCCAGAGCGGCACGTGGAAAAGAGGCACCTGGCTGGGATTCAATGAGCCTGGAACCATGTCAAGGAGAATAACACACCTCTCAAAGAACCACGGTTGAGCCAAGAGAACCCTCTTCACGTCTCTACAGTCCTTGAATTTAAATAAGAAGAGATTGTTCTTTAGTGCTGCCCCATCCATGCCATATCGAGGCCTCCATAAATTCTGCATCATCGTTAAGAACGCGTCCTTATTGATCACATTTTCCGTACAAACCCTACCCACCAGTTTTAAGCCACCCGTCGTCTGTTCTGCTTTGAGGTCTACTGGTAGATCAATAACATCATTGTCCTCCTCTTCAGTCCCTGGTGTTGAACGATTACCACCCCCACTCGTCTCGCCCACAGAGAAATTCATCGTACTACCCTTCCGATCAGAAAATCAGAGTGCTTGCCAAAACCATGAAAACCCTAGTCTCAGCGAGCTATGAAAACCGGTGCCTGGTTCCCAACACCACTAAAACGGAACACACGACTATCAGAAGCAAACTTAATAGAGTCTCTCGATCCTACCAGAGGTAATCAGTGAGGGTAAATACGAAATTTTATGAAGCCCTAGCCGCCATTAAGGAAGAGAGAGATAACCTCTAGAGAGAGACCTAACCCTAGCAAGGGACCTACAAATCACCTATTTTTTAATATTATTTTGGATACGATAATTTGATTTTGTATGGATAGATACACTTACTTGAAACTCTCTCTTTTTTATCTACTAAAGAAAAGATCCAAACTATATTATATGGTTTAAGACTTAATTGAAGCATGGAAGAAACCGGTTGAGATCAAAATGCGACTATACATAGATTATAGATTACATATTGATATTGTTTTCAAACAAGTCTCACATGAGACATGTATATGTTTTATCTGCTTTTTAATTTTTTTTCTTCAATATATTCGACATTATTAATTAAGTTGTTTAGTATAGGTTATTAAGTTGGATTAAAAGAACATAAAAAAATTTCAGCTACCCAATTTTAAAACGGTTGCGTTTTCAAAATTTAAACTCATCATATTTAATTAAATTTATTTTCATGTACGGCACAATACGTGACTATATTATTCTTTTTTACCTAAATGCATTCTCGTTAGTAGATGCATGCATCCTTGTATTATTAAACAAAGTTTAATCATCAGGTTCTGCATGATTAGAGAGATAATCAACCAGGTTTTAATCATAAAGCTCTCACGACAAAGTTTCAATATGAATATGGGTATAATTTCAGAATTCGAGATTATAATATCCAATTAAATTATAAATACTCGTTATCAATTGATGATGTAATAATTACATGCTTTCTATATAACTCACCAAAATGCCTCTACTTCAAGTAGATACATGCATCCTTGTATGAATTAAAAATGGTGTTGGCCATAATCACGTTATCCAATAATTAAGATAAATTAATCAGATTCTGCATGTTAGGGAACCAACCAATAAAGACCAATTGATGTTAACGTATCCCAACCAATAAAAAAATCCCAAAACCTCACAATAAGAAAGAGTAGAAACCCATAGTTTATTGGTTGCAACACATCTAATTGTCCCTCCTCTGGTGGTTTAACTACAGCCACAATGATTAGACTAGTTTAATTATGTCATTAAGCCTAACAACCCACAATTACTTTTTAACCTATAATATTAAAAGTCGAACACTGTCATTTCTTTTTTAAAAATGGATCTTGGGACTGTAGACAAAAATTCGTAAATAAATACAACTCTTTTATCATTGACACAAATTCTCATCCACAATGACAAATGCTTATTATTATACTATTAAGACCGAGATTTCTCCATTAACAAACATTGGATCACGTCACTACTTTAAAATAATAATTTCTGGCCCACAGGAATTTTTTAATCGTCTTCCACCTCGAGGTTTAGGAGAGGCCACGTATGCCAGCCCATAGGGAATGAAGGGAAAAAGGGTGGGAGCCAAAAACCAGTAAACCCTCATGGCTAAAAAAAAGTACTTGATATAGGGTGGGGCCAAGGTCCCAATGACAGTTAATGGAGTTATTTATTTTATTATTTATATATTTGTTATTATTTTCGGAAACATGGTGTGGGTTTTTTTTAGGGGATGATTTTCTTCTGTGTGGAGTGCAATTAAAGTGTGTATCTTGGTCTTGTGTTGTGTTGTGTGGTTCTCTTTTCAGGTTGGGTCTACCAGGAACCTTGAAAGATCCTTTCTTGGTCTGTAATTGGGTACTTATCTCTCCCTCTCTCTCTCTCTCTCTCTCTTTCTATCTCTCTCTCTCTCTAGGAAAAGAACACTTATTTTATATCTATCATTAATTTTTTAGACGGGTTTTTGTTGGTGTTGGTTGCTAGTGTAGTTTTGTGGTGAAAAGTGCACATCTTGGACATTGGAGTTCATGTGGTGTGTGTGTGGGCCTAGGTGGGGAATTGTGTATGTTGGTCTCTTTCTCCTAATTCTGATACAGTTGAGGAGTTGTTTCTTTAAAGGGTGGTTTGTTGAGAACATGATGATTAGTGGTTGAGCAATCGTTGAAGCATTTGTACTTTTAACTGTAGTTAGGGAAGTGGGTTTGTAGGATGGCTATGATTGGAAATTGTAGTCTTGTTGCTTGATCTTGATAATATCTGAGTTTTGGCTGGAAAGGGATATGGTGGAAGTGAGGTTGTGTGGTGGAAGCAGAGTTTCCCTCCATTTCTTGGATGTGTTTGTTCTTGCCTTTGTGTAACCCTAGTGGGGTGACCATGGAGGGTTCATCTGAGTCTGCTTGGCAGAAGTCTAATACATCCCTAGTCTCAGAGCAGAATCCATTGATGCGCTCGGCAATATTAAATCCTGGGTTGAGGAAGGAGACTAATAGGGTTGCATTGGTGCATCAGAATCTCAGGAGTCAGGTTGGTTCGTATGGGGTTTCGGAGGGTGAGGGTGGGGCCAACCATTTCGGACTGGCCATAGAATGTGTCGATGTTAGCTTACGGCAGTGGCTGGACAAGCCAGAAAGAAGGGTGGATGAATTTGAATGCCTGCACATATTTCGGCAAATTGTGGAGATCGTGCATGTGGCACATGCTCAAGGAATTGTTGTTCAGAATGTCCGTCCTTCGTGCTTCGTGATGTCATCATTTAACCATGTCTCATTCATCGAGTCTGCTTCATGTTCGGATTCTGGGTCGGATTCAACAGACGATGAATCAAATAGCCAATCTACGGAGGTTAAGAATTCAACAAATCCGTTGCTTCATGACATGTGCCAGCTTAGGAGCAGGTCAGGCAACGAGGATTATCAGCTATTGCCTTCAAGAAACGTTATATCAGACTCTAGTTGCATGCAGTCAAGTTCGATTTATGCAGCACATGTCCCGTTGGGGGAAGAAAGCGAGGGCAATACGACCAGAGCTCGGAGGATGTTGGAAAAAGAAGAAGAAAGAATGCAACCCTTTCCTATGAAGCAAGTTTTGCACATGGAATCTACTTGGTATACTAGTCCAGAAGAGGTTGCAGGTTTGACAAGCTCTTGTGCTTCTGACATCTATAGGCTGGGAGTTCTTCTGTTCGAGGTTTGTGACGAAATAATCTAGTCATTCTCTTACATATCCTCCCAGTTTGGGTTTTGAGAATTGGTGTGCCTCAATGTGGCATTACCTGTTTTTTCAAATTGGTTGTCCTTGGTGTTCCCATTTATTTACAGTACACTGACATGAGGAGTTCTACTTGTGAACAGCTGTTCTGTTCTTTCAGCTCAAGGGAAGACAAGAGCCGCACTATGTCAAGTTTGAGACACCGTGTTCTTCCACCTCAACTGCTGCTAAAATGGCCAAAAGAAGCATCATTTTGCTTGTGGTTACTGCATCCCGAGCCTAGCAGTAGGCCAAAAATTGGGTAATCATTACATGGTTATATTTTGTCTGATCTCATTGTTCATTTCAACAGGTAATATTATATATTACAAAGTAGAATGATTAGTTCTCCCCTAGATGACCCTTTTCTGCTCTTTGATGAGATAGCCTCTAACATCCTTGGTCATGGTCAATGTGTTTTCACTTAATCAACTTTGCTCATGTAACTGGGTGCAACTTGTTGATGTCAAGAAAATGCATTTGGTGCACAAAGATATATCATTGATGTTTAAAGAATCTTGAACATCTGCGTTTGAAACTTTTTGAGATAAAAATTAGGAGAACAGATGTACGACTGATAATTAATAAAAATCTAGGATGTAAACCGTGGTTGAGTGGCAGTGGACTTTCATGTTCTAATCATTCTGCTGCATTTCTTCTGCCGTATTTTGTGACCGTTTTGGTTGTCCTGATCAATAATTTTGTTGATAACGTGCAACTTATTGTCTGAATTTGATCAATAGTTTCTTTTAACATACTATAAAATAAGTCTTTCTATAAATGCATTTTACTTTTTCAACTTCAGTTGTCACTTGTCAATGACCTGTGCCCATTTGTCTCGTGTGTGACAGTGAGTTGCTGCAAAGTGAGTTTTTGAACGAACCGAGGGACAACCTTGAAGAACGCGAAACAGCTGTTCAGCTTAGAGAGTCAATTGAGGAGCAAGAATTGCTGCTTGAGTTCCTTTTACTTACTCAACAAAAAAAACAGGAGGCAGCAGATAAGTTGCAAGACACCGTTTCCCTCCTGTGTTCTGATATTGAACAAGTTCTTAGGCATCACAATTTCATCAAGGAGAAAGGAACCTCTTGCTCTGAAAGAGGGAAAGATGGTCATTTGGCGAATGTGGTTGGCAATGATGATTCTTGTAGCTTAGTTTCAAGGAAAAGATTTCGTTTCGGCCTCCAAATCGACAACTTTGAGGAATGCGATGATGATGATTTGAATGATAGCCTGAAGTCAGAAACAGTCCCGAAAACCCACGAAAGTCTTCTTTTTAAGAGCTCACGCCTGATTGAAAACTTCAAGAAACTGGAGTCAGCCTATTTTATGACAAGATGCAAGCCGATAAGGCCATCAGGAAAACATTTAAGTAGACATTCAGCAATGAGTAGTGATGGAAGAACTTCAGTTGTTGTAACCGAAAGAAGCTCCATTAATAGCTTGCCCTCTAAAGAGCGGTACAATGACGGCACACAAGGAGGATGGATTGGCCCATTCCTCGAGGGATTATGCAAGTATCTATCATTTAGTAAGTTAAAAGTTAAGGCTGACCTCAAGCAAGGAGATCTGTTGAATTCCTCAAACTTGGTCTGCTCTCTTGGCTTTGACCGCGACGGTGAATTTTTTGCGACAGCTGGTGTGAATAAGAAGATCAAAGTGTTTGAGTGTGATTCGATTATAAATGAAAGCCGCGATATTCACTATCCAGTTCTCGAAATGGCTAGTCGGTCAAAGTTGAGCAGTATATGTTGGAATAGTTATATCAAAAGTCAAATCGCATCAAGTAACTTCGAAGGCGTGGTGCAGGTAAGCCAGCTGCTCTTCTTTTCCCGTTTTTGTTTGCAAGTTTGAGTGTCAAATAAGTTGCGACAATGTATCAGGTATGGGATGTCACGAGAAATCAAGTACTCGCGGAAATGATAGAGCACGAAAGGCGAGTATGGTCTGTGGACTTCTCATCAGCAGACCCGACAATGTTGGCCAGCGGAAGCGATGATTGTTCTGTAAAGCTTTGGAGTATCAATCAGGCAACTTTCTTTTCTACTTTTCCAATGTTTGTTTCAAAGTTTGTCGTAGAAATGTATTATATCGTTAGCGTGATGCACCTTTTTGGCTATACTCTGATTTGTCCCCCTACTGCCGATGCAGGGAGTAAGCATTGGTACAATAAAGACTAAAGCAAATGTATGTTCGGTTCAGTTTCCTCCCGATTCTGGCCGTTCCCTCGCTTTCGGTTCTGCAGATCATAAAATTTATTATTATGACCTGCGTAACCCGAAAGCTCCTTTATGTACATTGGTTGGACACACTAAAACCGTGAGCTACGTTAAGTTTGTGGATTCAACGAATCTTGTTTCTTCTTCCACGGATAACTCGCTAAAGCTTTGGGACTTGTCAACGTGTTCTTCTCGGGTTATTGATACTCCTGTTCAGACATTTTCAGGTCACATGAACGTAAAGGTACATTTTTTTTCTTGTTTTCATTGAATCTACCTGGCTGAAGACTTGATTTTTACTGTTTCACCCAGTGATCTCATTTCGGAGAGGTTCTTTATCTGTATTCGTGTTTTTGTTTCAGAACTTTGTTGGTCTGTCAGTATCAGATGGTTACATTGCAACTGGCTCAGAAACAAACGAGGTACGTTGATTTACATCAGCCGTTGGACATTTCCGGATGTACTCTCTACACAGATTTGACTCGCCAAACCAATATCCCCTCCCGTTGTTTCTTGTTCAGGTCTACGTGTACCATAAAGCATTCCCGATGCCCGCGCTGTCGTTCAAGTTCAACAGCACGGACCCTCTTTCCGGCCATGACGTGGATGATGCTGCTCAGTTTATTTCATCTGTTTGCTGGCGCGGCCAGTCCTCCACCTTGGTTGCTGCAAACTCGACCGGGAATATCAAAATTCTGGAGATGGTTTAACCTACTCTATACTCCAAATGATGTACCCTTTTCTACCTATAAAGAAATGTTTGGTAAGAACGGGGAGTGAGGATCATATGTTCCTCACCAAAGAGAATTTGAGCAGCCAGAGATAGGTCAAAGTATATATAGGAACTTGTTAGCTGCCACAAGCAATACAATTTTTGGCTTTAGATTATAGAGAATGCATTTACTTGAAGAGGCTCCGAGTCCTGAAGCTGTATTTCACGTATATAAAATGCAGTAGCAGGAGAGGTGAAGGGGAAAAAGTGAAAGAAAAAATATCTCATAATTTTCATTGTATATTAGCATACTAAATATAAGATAACTCTTTCTTTTCTTAACCTTTTATCCCTCTTTTATTGACTGCCAGTTTTTTCTGAAATAGCTTATTTTTCTGCTGAAATGATCCCCCAGGAATATATCAAATTGAATCATATGTTCATGCAGCATGAAAGTTCATGTAAGGTTTAAAAGATAACTAATTATTGCTAACCAAAATCTCCAGAAAAAGTACAGCTGCTACTAGTGAAATATAGCTACCAGCGACTCCCAAGTATAGTCTAGTTTGTAATATGTTCTATGAAGTTGAAAAGCTGCTATGGTGGACTATTTCCAGATGCCGAAACAAGTGTTCCAAGTGTTTGGAATCGAGCGATTCTGCTGATCCGACGGTAACTTGATACTGACGAGAATGCAGCAATGGCTGCAACCCCTCGGAGTCAACGATTCTGTTTGTAGATACACTGTTCCAATGAGCTTCTAGCTGATATGGTGAGTAATCTATTTACACTGATTTTGTTTGAGCTTCGCCAACATGGCTACCCTTGCTATGAGGCCTCTAAGTCTCTTCGCTCCCGGTCCAGGTTTGATGTTATCTAGGTTCCCAACCTTGGAGCATTTCGGCCGCCCGGAGCACCATCCGCCAGGGGTGAAGGTTCCGTTCTTCCTTCCAAGCAAATCCTTGTCGATCTTGTCCAAAGCAGGGTCATCCCTTCTGAATTTTCGAGCAAATGCTGCACCGCTAGCAATCATCTTTTCCGTGTCGTTCAAGGTAAGAGTATGTGGATGCTGCCTCGGTGGGGTGTCCCAAGATATGTAGTGCAAATCATGATTAACAGCTGTTTGAGCATACTCCGGCACGTTGCATATCACCGTGTGGAAATAACCCTCGGGAGATGACAAGAAATTTGAGTAATACATAAGCAGTGTCCTTGGTAGATTATCCCAGCCCCATATCATATATTCTACAAATGAGCGTGTCAGAACCATCCATGCCGAACCTGCAACACAAGTATCCTGAATCAGTACTGCTTCGTGGTCATGTACTCCAAATTTCAGCTCTAGAAAACCAAGGGGTCAATTGCACCCCAAAAGCAGATCTATAGCAGAACACTCTTTGCATTGTAGGAAATGATTTCGGTTTAGCAGAATCCTGAAACTTGGAAAGCCAAACACAGAAAGCATTGGTATTCTCAGTTACTCGGATGACAGTAATCTAACTGGCATACTGGTTTACACGAGTTGCAAACCAAAGACCTAAAACCAGTTGAGATCTTGTCTAAATCCTTGCAACAGAAAACTACAAGTAGAGTGACTGAATCTGCATTGCCAAAGAAAGACCAACATGATGATCGTAAAGACAAGAAAAAAGAAACGGTTACCGAAAAATAATAAGCACTGACGCCTCATCAGTACCTTTTATAGTTCAAACAAACATTTTGCAGATGAACGAGAATGTCAGCAAGCATCTACTAGAGAACCAAAGATCTGTTACTATTACTTACCCGTGAATAATTTAAAAGCTGTTGGCAGAGGTCTACGTGGGTTTGCCCAAAAAATGTCGCTTTTGGATGTCGAATAGAGGCCAGGGTCTATAATCAAAGGCATTGCCCGTTTATCTCTAATAAAAACCAAAAATATATCAAATCAAATGTTTCTTTATTTATCTTTTATTAGGGAGATATCAAATGTTTGTTTAGAAGCAACAGAAATTTGAGGATGATGTTAAAGGAAAACACAAAAGAGAAGGCTGAACTTACTCTTTCCAACCCAAATGACTCGTGTGCTCAATGAAGTTCAAGTTTCGGTCTATGTTCGAAAATGTGTCCAGAAGATCTGCAAGACATGGATGAAGTAATAATCAAAAAGTCATCTTCAAATAAACACTCTAGAATCTCGAATTCGAAAACATGAACTAACCATCTTGAGTGACAAGAGGGTAATCAGAAGCGCTCAGGTTGATAAACCAATCCCATTCTTTACTCCTCTTCAGAAGA
The DNA here is from genome assembly GCA_012979155.1 of Hypericum perforatum. NCBI lineage: Eukaryota > Viridiplantae > Streptophyta > Magnoliopsida > Malpighiales > Hypericaceae > Hypericum > Hypericum perforatum. Next base: position 116,739 of record SOPF01027772.1, read on the forward strand.
ACTGCACAAGCATGAAGTGTATTGGAAACCATGGTAGGCCCTCTATATGTTACCATATTGGCCTTGGTGATCATATGAACATTTCCAACTTTGGAGAAAAGCTTATGCTTCTCAACTCGGGAAGCAAGCTCTAATCTCTCATCGGCTGGGGACTCGAGGTCTAAGTGAACAACATACTGGTTGCGCGGATGGTAAAGCGCGTGAAGAGTCCTCCAAAGCTTTTCAAGATCACCTTTGGACCCAGCAATCAAGTACGCAAACCGCGGGATTTGAGGACCGACCGGAGGAGGAGGGGCTAACGAAACCTTCAGCTCAGCAAAACCTTGGCTTGTTTGATTGGCACTCGACGGGAAGATCTTGAAGATTTGGTTGATGCTATGTAACGAAGAGACGAGACCCATGTTGAATGAAGTTGCTAGAAGGAACACGCAGATGAGGGAGCTTATTACTAGAGGAAAAACCCACTTCTTTTCCATGTTCAGGGTCCCCATTGCAAGGCCTTATCATGAGATCCACCGGATAATTCTCGACACCTTGAGGCTGAAGAGCTTAATGAACTAGCATCTCCAACAAAAGCCACCAAATACTGGGATCCAACAAGGAAACAATATTGTCTTCTACTTTGGCTGCTATGACCAAGAGTTGACAAATCAAAATTCCAAAGGTTTAAATTCCAATAACAGCTCCTGAACCATTAAACAATGTTCATGAGAATTACAAGTGAACAAAAAAAAAAGGGAGAAAAAGGCTTAACTACCAATTAAAGAGAGACATACAAAGAGAGAGAGGGTGTTCAAATTTTACCATCCTGAGAAAGAGGATAGGTATAAAAAAATTGACAAATGAACCAGCAAAAAAAAACATTATTATAAGAGACGGCTCTAAATAAGTTCAGTACTAATACTATTAAGTGGGAAAGAAACCCAACAAAGCAATCAAGTGGGAAAGAAAGAAAACCTACTAGAACTATGCATCTCATTCCCAAAACTACCTATTAGGGATGTGATCCAAATCAAAGGTCAAAATTGGATCTTTACCAATCGAAAAACATGAATTTCTTTCTCAAACCATCACTTAATCGACAGTTACACTCCTCCTGCTCCTCAAAAAGAATCCAAATCTGGGAAGAAGTGATGATTTCTAACTGCTAGCCGAAATTTCTCAAAGCCACCGACACAAAACAAGCGAGTAGCCTAAGCTCAAATGGACAAAAATAACATTAAAAAGGACAAAGAAAGAAAAACCCAGATAGAGTAAAAGCATATAAAACACGTTGGTCATGGAAAGGAACGATCTTTAATATAAAATAAACAAGAGAAAAAAAAAAAGAACCTTAATTGTTGGTTTCTTCTGGGTTTTCTCCCAGAGAATTGGACTCTCCTCCTCTTCCTCCTCTTCTCAAAGACAGTTACTTTCTTTTTTAATTTCTTATTATAGTTTTGTTTTTTTTTAATTTCTTCTGAGCACGTTCCAGTAAATACAGAGAGAGAAGAGAGAGAGAGAGAGAGAGAGAGAGACAAGGAGAGAGAGCTGATAAGCTGATACGTGTATCTATTCTGCGATATTAAATTTGGAACAAAATCAGATTTGGGATTGGAGATTTTGTTGTTTTTGTCTGATATTGGAATATAATACATAATAAATCTTAATTTGGATTCCAGCACTATAAAGAGATTTTATTGTTACTAAACAAATTTTGAGTGAAATATTTAATATTGGTCAAATTATTACCATTGTTTTTTTTTTTGGGTTAAGTTTGAACATCGTCGTCACCCATTGACCCTCGTAATCTTGGTGGAAAAACGAGAGAGATTAGTAATAAAAATGAAGCGAATCTGTATTTCCGCGTTATTAAATTGGACGACAGAAAAAAGAGAGAGAAGAGACAAATTGTTTATTGTATGGACCGTCGTCGCCCGTCGGTGACTTTATAGCTACAAGGTAATAATAGTTCTTTAAAAAAATTTATTATTTTTATCATACGAGGAAAGAAATCTGTATATCTCGACGCGTGTTCTCACAGTCGGCGGCGGATTTTTTTCTTTCCTTCTAGAATGATCCAGTTTAAAAAATTAAATGGAAATTTTTACTTGGTTTCTTGAGTTGTTTGGTTTAAAAATGATTTTTTTAGTGGACTAAAATGAAGCTTCCCGTTAACTATTATTAAACCACATGGACATTTTGATTTTTTAAAATAGAAAATTATATGTGTCAATTTACCAAGATAGTATTTTTTTTTCAATATTAATTAATTGGTATATCAACTTTTTACCTATTGATCTAAGTCACATATTAATGTGACTATGTAATACAAGTTGAATTCTTATTTGTTAAAATATTTATATAGAATCTAAAATATAATTTCAACATTCTTTTTTTGTTTTAATAAAAATTTTATACTAAATTTAAAATTTTAAGACAATAATCACGCAGATTTTTGTAGTGATACATAACTCACCAAAATCAAAACACATATTAAATTTTCCCCTTCGAAGAATCCGCTCTATAAAACTTTCATATCTAATATACAGTGAGATTGTAAAACTCGCCATGATCGAAACAACGAATAAACTCACCCGTTACTAGTGAAAATATTCAATGTGGTCGACGCATTGTAATTAGCTTTGGCCTTTGAGTCATTGACCAACCTATGATTATCCAAATTAGACAATTATCATTATACTAAAAAAAATTAGACATTATCATCTAAGAACAATCTTTCGGTGGATATTTATAGTGTCATGATCACAAATATAATAAAAAAAGTTAGCATGTCATCATCAAGATGAGCTTCATAAGTGGTGGGTTAGCCCATCTAATATAAGAGAGCCGACATAGAAGAGAGATTAATATGGTGTTGATAATATTGATTTTATAGTTTTAAAAAAAATGATTTTATCTATTTTATTTATTTTTATAAATAACAGCTAAAACCATTAAAAATAGCTTGTCAATTTTTAATGCCATAGATTTCAGTTACGACCTTTCATTTGTAATTAAAACTTTGATTGAGATACATCCCTTTCCCCTTTAATAAATATAATAAGGTAGCAAATAAGTGAATTTAAATATAAAAATACTAAATACATTTTTCTTCAGGGTGCAAGTCAATATTTGTTGTACCAACAAATGGCACTTTCTTCCCACCCAGTCGGTGGAATTTAGAATTCCGCATTAATTGAGTGGAGCGGCACCGAATATCATCACTTCTAGAATAAATATCGCACACTATACGGTTCAAAATTATTTATTTTATTCAAATACAACTATAAATGTTAAACGGCTGTCTTGACCAAAATAGTTCAGCATTTATGATATTTTGTCAAGTAATAATGGTTGATTTTTAATACTAGTGCCCATTTTCGGATTTGTAGGTAGTTAGTCTAAAATTAGGCTGAAGATGAAACATTCAGCATCAATCAGTTGCAATTGCAAAAACGTTACTGTTGGTGCCTCCAAACACGCTAACCATGAATTTGTTTTACTAGGATGTATAATTTTAGAATTTAGTATGGATAGTTTGCTAGAAGCGTGGTTGAATTGATTGCTCTTATTAATAGAGTGAGCATCTCCATCATGGGTGCGATATAGACGGGGTAGGATTCGGTCCTGGATGGGTAATATGGCCCAGGACC
>SOPF01027772.1:127935-149956 GCA_012979155.1 Hypericum perforatum
AAGACGACAAAAACGGTTAGGGAAGCAAATCTCTCGGAATCAGCGTGCCTCTTCTATTCTTCCACGTCAGCTGTCCATTTACTCTTTAGTCACTGCTTTTGTTTCTTATTGCATATCTGATCCATAAGATACTAATTGATTCAATATATAGGGCTCTGCCCTCCCTTTCCAAAAAAAAAATCCAGTTGTTTATTACGTTCACCAATAACTTATTTGGCCAATACTTCTACGGCTTTTTATGTAATCAAAACTTATATTGTATACTGAACCAAAAAGTTAAAAAATAACCGTATCTTAAGTAATTGTTCGGCAATGTCTTATCTCTGAAGTAATAGAGGAGGTGTTAAACAATCCGACAGAGATGGAAGACACTGTCGTGCTAGTCACTAAGAGATGGGACAAGAAAATGTTGAGTAATAATAATCAATGTTTCAAAATACGATCTCAGAATTTTCAAAATTTTGGTTACTGTCAGTGGGAATTAATTTTTTTCTTCATAAATATTATAAATTAGGTGTTATAAATTTAATTTAGCTTAAAATTAATAAAGATCAAATAAACATAAATGTTTATCTGCTTTGGTATATAATTTATCTAAATAAAATATATAAATGTTAATTTAATAAGTCTAGAAATATAAAAAAACCATTTTTTACTTCATATAATCAAAATCTGTATAAAAATAATATTGTTGTGATCCAAAAGTTATGTAAAGACTTCGAACATGAAAGTGTAAATTTTCGTTAAAAATTAAATCGAATAAAATGAAAAAAATACACATCAATTTTTTAATCTGGATGAACCAAGTTGACAAAAAAAAAAAAACTGATTCAACGACCCGACCAAATTTTGATCACCAATCGGACCACAGTTTTTGACGCTTTGATACTAATCCGGATCTGCTGAAGACCTTCCTTGTGCACCTTTCCGGTACCAGTAATTATTACGGTCACAATTTTTAAATTTTCTCGTGCGACTGTAACATCTTGTTGAATGAAACATTCATATATTTTTACGTTTTGTAAAATTTTACTTTACTTTATAATTAAACTCATATCCAAATATGGTAAAAAAAAACTGAATTGAAGCGGATTGAATGACCCAACTAAATGAATTTACGTATTTAATTAAGGGATATGTAACTGTGAATTTCGGAAATTAATTTCACAGAATAAATGAATTCCCCATCTAACAGCCTAACCAAATAAGCACTCGTTCTTCATTCGGCCCCTATAGCTATTTTTAAAATAATAGACAAGTATTTAGGTAAACTCATGGATAGCTAAGGGGGAGTTATAAAATTTGGGCAGTGTAATTTTTTTTAAGATTTAGTTTTAATTTGTAACTTGATTATTTTTTCTGGGATCAATTTTTTATTTTAATAGTAACAAATATTAAAAATATATATTTAGAATTCATACAAAATAAAAATTAAGCCAGACCAAATGACCCCACAAATTTACACGTATACTATATTCCATTTTAACTAACATATATTGAACTCGAAAATTCTAAAACAAAACAATATTAAATAATTGACATTTCTTCATGTACAGAGTTTAACCAAACAAGCAATCCCATTTTGTTTGGCTCCTAATTTTTTTTGGGAAAAGAGAAATTTACTGGTTTTACAATTTTTCGTTCATAATTTGTGATATAAAATATAAAAATTTTATTTTATTTCATGTGATTTTCAAAATTTTATAAGTTGTCACCCCTAGTTAATTTTATTTCACTATTTAAATGTTCGTTGATTATTCTCAAAATATTTATATTTGATAACAAAACATCAATATTAAATATTTGTTGATTATCTTTACAATCCTAGTGAGTACATTCCTAGTTAGTTCTGATACTTGATAACAAAACATCAATATTAAATATTTGTTGATTATCTTTACAATCCTCTAAAATTCTACATATCGTAATTTGACTTAATTAGTTTAATGAAGATATAAAAAAAGAGAAGAAAAAAAATCAAAATACGGATAGAATTTCACACACGGGAAAAAGCACCTAATCTAGAAAGTAGACCATCAGTTCCCAAAAAGAAGTAAGTAGACCAGCAGACCACACACTCGCAGAGACCTTTCTTTAGATTGAAGCCCCGACAAGATAACAAGTCCAAGGTTGGTACTTACTGACCTGTAGAAAATTCGGGATTTGATTAATTACCCCAATTAAGTAAAATTGCCAAATTGCCACAAATATCTTCCTCTTCTCCCAGATATGGACACCTATTAATACACATAGATCTCTCTCTCTCTCTCTCTCTTAAATAATAGGAAAAGGGAAATTGAGGGAGACCCTTTTTGTTTTGATAGAGGAATCGAAGATCTGGCCCGCTGAATTTGGTTGCATCAGCTAAAGTTCGGAACTTTGGGGCCCCTCGTCAAAGAGGGTCTCTCCTTTTCAACTCCTGGTAATAGCTTAGCTCGTTTCGTTTCTTTGCCCTTTGTGGAATTCTCCGTTGACCCTTGTTCGGACTCCGTTTGTTTTCCGATCTTGAATAGTCCGGTTGGTTTTGTATGATCGGTTTATCATTGGAAGTTGATTGCTTTTGGATATTCTGTTTGTGTGGTTTCTTTGGTTTTCTCGGTGTGCATGTTGGGAGGGAGCTGGATCGGTGATCTAGATAGGATTATGGGTGATTTTCGATGTTCGATTCCTGGTGTCTCGATCTCGAATTCCTTGTCAAGACGCTCAAATTCGATTCCGAGATTTTCCTCTTCATTTGTTTTACATGATGTTTGTGTCTTCTTGTTAGTTTGTTGCTGATATGTACCGGGCTTTGGTGAATGAATTGCTGATCTTTGGTTGGAAATGAGGAAAAATAGATCCATGTGGTTAACAGGAAGTGTTTGTTGTTTTTGTGATAACTTGTATCATTCCGAAACCTCAAATGGTTGGTCTTTGCACTGGCATGTCGTGTTGCGAGATTAGGATAATTATGTCTGTCTGCTGCTTTATAATAAGGTTTTTGATTGCCTTTCGTGTTCTTCCGCTTTTGCAGTTTGATGGGTGTAGAGGTCGTGGGAACTGACATGTCGTCGGTAGATGTTGATACGAAGACTGAGGTGGATACTTCAGTCGTGCATGCGAAGGAAAATGGGAAGTTTGTTGATGAATCGGAGCCTAATCAGACCATAAAATTTGGTTCACACGAGGAACCCACAAAGGGGGAAGTCGTTAGTGTTGACTCCAACTTGCCGAAGGATGCAGTTGATGAATGGCCTGCTGTCAAGCAGATTCATTCCTTCTACTTTGTGAGGCACCGACCATATGACGATCCAAAAATTAAAGCCAAAATTGATCAGGCCGACAAGGAGATTACAAAGAGGAATCAAGCCCGACTCCAGATTACTGATGAATTGAGAGTAAAGAGGGTAAGCCAAAGTTGTTTACTGGAGGATAACAATATGCTCTATTAAAATAAAACTGTTGGCTACATTAGTTAAAAAAGCATCTGGAGATGCTACTATAAGGTTACTTTTTTGTGCTTTTTACATAGTGGTAATTTATGTATGTTTTTGCAGCATTTCTTGGTCGAAGAGGTTCATCTTATTTGAGTTTTCCCATCTCGTTCACGCTTACAAGTGATTGCAGTTTTGGATGAACTATTTGAAGTTGTTGCGTTGTTTCCCTTAATTTCACACGTCCCTTCATATTTGCTCTTGGTTTCTCTATTTCTTTTGAAAGAGATCTCCTTGTTGTCTTTATCTGAGATGAAAGATTTCTTCTCAAATGCTCTTGATGGACGCTAAGATTTCTTACATCTGTAACTGGTGCATAGAGAATAAGCATGACTATATTTTCCAATTACACTTCTCTTTCTTCCAATTGTGAGGATGCATTAGTGTATCCTCATGCACGTTCTTTCTGCACCTCACAGTTTTAGACCATTGAGAACCTTTAATGACATTGGCATTTTCTGACCAAAAAAAGTAGAGTGAGCCATCGTGGTTGTGCTAGAATAATTCAGCTATTAGCTATCAAATGAACAGCATGTCCGGTTAACATAATAATTCAGCTATTAGCTATCAAATGAACAGCATGTCCGGTTAACACAGGATAAAATATGAAACTTGGAAGTTTAAAGCATCCTCTGATTCTTTCCTCTTTGTCTTTCAGTCGGAACGGGCAGCACTTAAGAGCCAAGTGAGGGCTCTGATAAGTGAGAGTCAAAATTACAGGGCGATCATGGACGAGAAGAAAAAGACACTTGGACCTTTGCAGCAGGCTCTGGGAAAGCTGCGCAATCCAAACTCTTCCACTCGTGGTGGTGGTGGTGGTGGTGGTGGCTTATGTGCATCTGAAGAAGAGCTTAATGATCTTGTATGTAATAATGTGTTTTATATATATTTTTATACATTGAACCTACTAATTGACTTCGAGCTACATCCTTTCTTAAAATCAGATCTACAGCTTTCAGTATCGTATACAGCATGAGAGCATACCTTTGACTGAAGAAAAACAGATCCTGAGAGAAATCAAGCAGCTTGAGGGAACAAGGAAACAAGTAATTGCTCATGCTGCTCAGAGGGCAAAAATTGAGGATTCTATGGGCCAGAAAGATGCTATCCAAGACCAAGTTAAAGTAAGATGCTCTGCACCGTAGTACGTTACCTCTTATTCCATGTGCCCGGGCAACCGATTTTGCTAGATTTGAGTTTCGAAAACTCATGGTCAGTGTGCATTCTTGTAGGTTATGGGTGTGGATTTGGATGGAGTGAGGAAGGAACAGCTGGCAGTTAGTTCAAAAATCACCCAGCTTGACGAAAAAGTTAAGGCAGTAGAGAGAGATATTGACGCCTTACAGGAGCAGCTCGATATTATTACCCAGAAAAGGGATGAGGCGTTTGAAACTATCAGGTCACTCAGGACACAACGTGATCAGGGGGTATGTTAAGATCTCTCCCCCTTCACTTTCGAAGTCCACTGTCGTTTTCTTTTTCCGGTGATGGATCATTTGGTACTTCTTAAGTATGTCCTTGTTTCTATGGTCTTTATGTTTCTATGGTTCTGAAGTAAGAAGCAGTGCTCTTTGAACTTGGTGACGCGATTATTATCTTTGGAGCTCTCTGTGACCTTTATCCCCTTACTTCTATAGAATGCTCTCTTTTACCAAAGCCGTGCGCTTGTGACACAAGCAAAAGATCTTGCTGCAAAGAAGGATATAAAGGCACTTGAAGAACTTTCTAATGCAGAGGTTTGTCAGAAAGCGCCTTCTTAGTGTGAAGCAGCACCTAATTGAACTTATTGTGACAGCTTCATGTTAACCTTATGGTTTGATATTGTAAACTAGGTCGAGAAATTCATTTCTCTCTGGAGCAGCAACAAAGCCTTCAGGGATGACTATGAGAAAAGAATTTTGCCATCGCTTGATGGTCGGCAATTGAGTAGGGATGGACGAATTAGGAACCCTGATGAGAAGCCAATTTTGGCTCCAGAGGTACCAGCTGAGCCGGAATCCATCGCTAAAGCAAATGCAAAACGACTCAAGGAAGATGCAAAACCTGTCCCTCAAAAGGAAACTCTGCCAATCCAAAAGAAAGAAACTGGCAAGAAAGATTTGGCAGTTGCTGTGGAGGATGCAAGCGTGGATGATAAGCCGGCCTCTGAAGTGGTGAAACAGCAACAGAACCCTATTGCGGAGAAAGTTGTCGATAAAGAAAAGCTCAAGGAGCTTAAAAGAGAAGAGGAAATGGCCAAAGCTAAGCAGGCTATGGAGCGAAAGAAGAAGCTAGCAGAAAAGGCAGCGGCCAAAGCTGCTGTTAAAGCGCAGAAGGAAGCTGAAAAGAAGCTGAAGGTAACTATTATTCTCTGACTTAGCTTTCCCTATTCCCGTGTCTCGGAAACTAACATGCTGTTGTTATTCCTTTCAGGATCGTGAGAAGAAACTGAAGAAGAAAGCAGCAGCATCTGCTCCTGCCGATGAGTCAGAAGAGCCAGCTGAAGCAATTGAAGAAGCAGCTGCAGAACCGGAAAGCGTTGAGGTGAAGGAAAAGTCCCCACCTGTTGCACCGGATAAGGTTATTAAAAAGAAGGAGAAATCCATGAAACACCGAATTCGACCAAAAGGCGGGGAGCCTCTTCCAAAGGCAATCCTGCGGAAAAGGAAGTCCAACAGCTACTTGATCTGGGCTGGTGGTGCGGCTGCGGCTGCTCTGGTTCTCCTGCTCATGGTTCTGGCGTACCTCTACATGTTCTGAACACAAGGTACATTTTACTCGGATAGAGAAAGGAAGGCGTGGGCTGTAGTTCACTGAACGACAGAGTTACGAAGGTTCGGTAGTAGCAGAGCGAAGTCGAGTCAGTTTGGTTTGTTTCATCCCGCTGAAGGATGGACTAAACACTCATAAATGCTGGCTAGCTTAAGACAGTTTGAAGCTTTTTTGATTTGGTAGTTCACTTTCATATTTTCATTTGGTTTTTTCCTTCAGAATTTTGACTCCTGTCGGATTTCATGACCCTTTGTTTGAGGCTTGCTACAATTTTGAATACTCAAAAGTTTGTAGTTTAAGGGATAATTTGTGCTGTTTTTGTATGTTTTTTTAATCCTTTATAGACAATAAGAGGGTTTTTAGAGAAGTGTGCTTTGTCTAGTTCTTCACAATTAAGATATTGTGTTAGCGTTGAGCTTATTTATGTTTGCTAATTAATTATTAAAATTTTGGAATTAGATATGCAAATTTCTACGTTTAGTCTCTAAGAACTCAATGTTAAAGATTCCATACCAAAATTCTTAAGAGGTTTGCTCAAATCAACTATGCCTCCTAATTGACAATTCTTATGGTCTGGGAAAATTTGGCAACTCTACGGATCTGGATCTGATTGGTTGGATCGGATCACCTCCCTTAATTTTAATGAACTATTAAAATTGCAGTACCTCGCCTTTTGGTTTGTGATATGTGAAACTACTAATTGTATTATTATATGTGAAACTGATTGTAATATTATATTTAACTTGGTTTGTCTAAATTGAGCAAATTATTTGTTTAGAATTATATTTTTTTTTTGGATTATTTACTCATATATTTTGGACTAATATTGGTGTTGTACTATTCTACAAGGTAGCACAAACTGTTTTATATTCAACTAATTTTATAGATACGATCTGAATCTTGATATTAACCATTGTGGAACTTGAGTTTCTCGATTGAGATTGTCACATGAGAAATTGGCAGACAAAGCAAGATTATTTTCAAAAGAAGACTTAAGTTCGACCTCCAAATCAAGGTCCAACAATCTTGAGAAAGTATCCGACATTTATCTCGACTCTTACTCGATTCTAATCAAGTACATCGATCTCGACGATCAACAATTACTAATTTCTTTATTACAAATTACTAAACTATTTTTTTTTGGGAAATCACACTTTTCCCTATTATAAACAAGGTCCATAATATTGTGGAAAACATTGGCCCTCGTAATGTAGAAGTTCGTAACGGTACAAAATCAAACATTACGATATCCCATATATCCAAGAGTATTTTTTACTGGATTTCCTGGTAGAGAATTGAGGTGCCAGTGGGCGGTTAATGTTTCCGGTTGCCCCTCCTATTCCATTCCACCTATAAAAGTTTTCTAAAGATAAATTATCCTCAGATCCCTGAGTTTTGTACGTTTTTGTGATAGAATTCTGTATAATTTGAATTAGATATAGGACCCCTAATTTATAATGAAATATTGGTCAGAGATCCTTCGCTGATGTCATCATTCAATTTTTTGATTTTTTTCATGAAAATAACCAAAATACCCTCAAACAAAAAATAAAAAAATAAGCATCTTCAACCTTTGAACACCAAGAACATTATACTGAGGAAATTCAAAAAACAAATTTCTTACTTGAAGATGCAAACTAAACTCGATAACTATATCTAAACATACTTCTTCTTTTATTTCATTCAATAAACATTCGATAAACAAGAGATAGAGAATCCAAACTAAAAATACAAATTTTCCAATTATAAACCCTAAACCCTCAAATCTAAAAATTCAAACTTCAACATCTTCGTTCCCAGCTTCCCAATGGCGACGACATCAGAGATCAAGGTGGTGTCCCCCCAATTTCAAGCAGCCTATTGTCATTTGAAGATGGACGACAGGTCGCCCTATCTGGCCGTGGTTTCTTCGATCCAAAGAAAGGAAGCATCTCTCCTTCCTCGAGCTACATACCTTAGAGTGTAGAGGCAGCTAAGAAAATCATGGAAACACAGAGAGGAGACACCGATCTCCATTTTAGGCTCCGAGGAATCAGAGTATTCCTCACTGAGGAGGGAATGCCGACATCGGAGCGACAAGAAGAGAAGAAGAGAAAAAGAAAAGAAGAGGGACAATGATGAGAGGAGGAGGAGGAGGAGAAGGAAGAGGAAAGCGAGGGAGGAAAGAGACCGCAAGACTAGCCGGAGGAAGTCCAAGAAGAGCAAAGATTTTGATCCTGATTCTGATTCTGAGAACCTGAAGGTGTTGCAGGTGGGACCGGATGATGTTGTTAGCGAGATGTTGAAGGAGTTTCCTAATGTTAGAAATAACCTGAGTACTTGGGTAAAATTTGTGCGATTTTCCCCCATGATCTTAGGGTTTCTTCACTGGCAAAAGCATGTGCTCGAACTAAGGTTTGGTCTGGATGCATTTAGTGGTGATGTTTGAGAATCAAAGATAATCGTCATCAGATGCGAGATTGTTGTTTTTTTGAATTTCCTGAGTTTAATGTTCTTGATGTTCTGAGTTTAATGTTCTTGGTGTTCAAAGGTTGAAGATGCTTATTTTTTTATTTTTTGTTTGAGGATATTTTGGTCATTTTCATGAAAAAAATTAAAAAATTGAATGGTGACATTCGCGAAGGACCTATGACCAATATTTCATTGTAAATTAGGGGTCCTATATCTAATTCAAATTATACAGGGTATCCTACCACAAAAACGTACAAAAGTCAAGGCCTGAAAGTTATTTACCCAAGTTCTAAATATATATCCTCTCTGTTCCACTTGGAATAGGAGCGAGTCATGGCAGCGGCTATCTCTTCTTCTTTTTCTTCTTCATGGATCATTCGAAGAGCAGTTGGCTCCTTCTCCACAACTTCAATTCCTCGTTTTCTTTACCCCTCCTCCTCTTCTGCCTCTCTATCCTTCTCTCCTCCAGGTTCTACCCCCTCTCCCTCTCCCTCTCCCTCTTACTGGTTACAAAAGCAACGGTCTTTCTTTATTTCTGGGTTCCTTTTTTTGTGATGAATGGTGTTCGATGAAATGACCGAATTGGTACCAACTGCTTTGCTTCTTATAATATAAGTATAGAACAAATCTTCAGGCTTATGTAGCTTGGCCCGTGCTGCCAAGGGGGACGCTGATGTATTGTTAAATGGAGTAGTCGACAGAAATGTGGTTGAAGAAGTAAAGCAAATTGTGGATATGGTATTTGGTATTATAATTTTTCAATTGTTTTGCTTGTTCTCGTACTTGTTGCGCTTAGTTTTGTTGCTTATTTCAACTGCATTGGCTTTAGGCTAGATACGCGTCGATGAGGAAAGAAGTTATGTGCACTGATTTTCTCACGCCACCGACGTGGAAGGAGTCGCTGCGTGTTGTTGGAAAACTTGCTGATGTTAAGGTCGTTAAGCAAGGGGGTTATCCAGAGGTTGACTTTACGGATTGCTGGCTTTTGCCTGTTGATGAGCGTATTTGTTGTTTTGGCCGAACACTGAGATGTTTCCTGATTTACTAGGCTGAGCGTTGCCGGGTTTCAGTCGGACATCCTGATGTGCTCAAAGAGGACCTAGATATCGTTGCTGCATTGGAGTTAGTTATTTGACGTTTCGTCAATTTCTGCTTAGATCCTTCAGGCTCTTCATGATTTTGGTCTTTTTTCTTAGATGGCAACTTTGTTTCACAGTGTCACAGGAAACTTCGCGTTCCAACCGTGTAACCATGGTGACTTCCTTGGCTCAATTCTTGGAGCAGGGATTGCCCGTGAAAAGGTCGGGGATATAATCATGAAGGTAGTGCTTCAAAACTCTTACCTTTTGCATCAGTATATGATACTGCTTGAACTTTATGCAAATTTAGTGAATAGTATGAGGAAGCCTGTCTTATATGCTATGGCCCACTATTTGTAAATCTAGTTCGTTGCTTCTCTTTGGATGGAGTTTAGTGTTTCTTGTTCTTTGTGCTTAAAAAATTTCTGCAGGGGGAGAAAGGTGCCCAAGTCGTCCTTGATCCAGAAATTGCAGAGTTTATTATGATAGCATTGGTCAAGGTATTAGTCTGTTTTTTAATGGTCATTCTACCAACTTTTGAAATTTGTTGGTTGCTTTGTGTCATAAGTTTTAGCACAACATTTTTTCCATTTGCTGTTGCATCACCAAATAATTATTTATTCAAATTTACATCTGGCACAGTCCCCGTTCCTTAAATATGTAGTAGTCTTTAGTTTTTGATTAAAAGAAAAGAAAATAAAGAGATTGTAAATTATATGAAACGAGCCTCTTGTTTAGTCTCTCTTGAAGATTATTCAGAAATTGTTTTGCTTAAAAAAGCATTCACAGTATGAATGGTTGAAGGTCATGTGCTTTCTTTAGTTTTTATACAAGATATCATAGAGTTTCTTCGCCATCTTTGATGACAAAAAATATAAGCTTGAGCAACAAAAATTCAAAGATAGCATGTGATTTATGAGTTTGATGTACGAGAATACCTTACTACAGAACTAGTAGTAATTTCTGTTGGCACAAGATTTGTTGGCTCATGCAAAATTTATTCCGAAACATGGATTTTGTCTCGATGGTTACCCTGACGCGAAGAAAGTAACATCTCTATTGCAGTTCTTTTGCTTTTCAATACCGGGCAGTCTGTATTCTCCATCATCAGGTGATGATTGTGCTTTATTTTGTCACTAGGTTGGGAATGTTACAGTGTCTTGCAGTAGGATACCTCTACATGCTCTGGAGTATGAACCACCAAGGTCACTAGCTGTTGTGTACCCAATGCTCGCTTCTAAGTTTTCATCAAATCTTCATTTGTTTGGACGTCAAAGGTTGAGCCAGCTTTCTTTTGTTGTCAGGACCAAGTCATTTAAAGCAGTGGAAGGATCACTCAGGGTTGACGCCATAGCTAGTGCCGGATTCAAAATTTCACGTTCAAAGCTTGTTGATTTGATCAGGTAGGAAGACTAGAAGCTTGAGCAATTCGTAGGTAATACATATTTGGTCATCTGGAAATAGGCTCTCACACACCTCTTCGTTTGCAGGGGCAATGATGTTCGTGTGAACTGGACAACTATTACGAAGAACAATACAACACTGAAGTCAGGAGATGTCATCTCAGTGAGCGGAAAAGGACGGCTAAAGGTGAATGTCTTCGATCAGATGCATAGTTTTACTTAAAAATACTTTGGATGATCAAATTCATGAAAATGTTGACAGAACTTCCTCTTGATCAGATTGGAGAAATAAGTCCCACAAAGAAAGGGAAGTATGCAGTCGAGCTTATTCGATATCTATAAGCCCCCTACCTGTCCGAGTCCTGTCTTCAGTTATGCCATATCTTTCCCCTCCATTCGAGATGATTATGCCGTGGGCGCATTTGCATTTTAGATGTGTCTGATCGTTTAGCCACGATGAACGGGAAGAGGGAGATCTGTCTGTCTCTCTCTTCTCGTTTAGCAACGGGAAGAGAGAGATCTGTAAATCCTCATTGATACGTTGTTATGTAAAGATCTTTGGGAAAAGTCCTCCTAGGGCCTTTGTGGTTTGACTCGTTCCCAAATAGGTCCCTGTGGTTTAAAACGGCAATACCCGGTCCTCGTGCTTCTAATTTTTACATCCGAGTCCACTCGATCCGGTTTGATTCAAAAATTCGAAGCTCGATCTTACGATTTCGGTGACGAAAACATGTGAAACTGGTATTCACACGTCGGGGATATTGGATATTTCAGGGAGTCAATTGGAGTCGACAATCGGCAATGAAAATGCCAAATTTGATCGGATCAAAATGAACAAAAACAAATCGAACCGTATCGGGTAGATTCAGATATGAAAATTGGAAGCACGGGGATCGGGTAGCGCTGTTTTAAACCACAGAGACCTATCTGGGAATGGCTCAAACCACAAGAGCCCTAGGAGGACTTTTCCAGAAAATCACTGTAGTAATTATGTTGGATCTTTCACATAGCCAAGTGTTTATTATTAGCCGGCGATTGTATGAATAGTCAGTCACTCAGTTGGGATTATTTCCATAGAGAAGTTAGCTCTCATGCCCACGAATAACTAAATTCATCACATTACCGTCGGAAAATTTGTCCGTGTTTAACGTTATCCTTAATTCGTCAATATTCTATGTACTTTGCTTTCATAATTATTGAGGTACAATACTAAAAAAATTTGCGCATGTCCCTTTAGAGGATCCACGTGGATAAATAATTTCCACTTTCTGACATATTTTTCGAGAAAATATTCGGCGGTATTGTTAGAACTAGGTAAATATTTCCACTTGGTGTTCATTTGTTTTCCCAAAACCATTTAATATTATTTGGATACTAACAGAGTAGCCTATCTGAGATTTAAACATACAAGATTAAAAATATCGGCAAAGTTCTCTATAATATTAACGCAATTATAATAGTATGTTCGAAAATCTTAGAATAGTTCATACTATTAATATTTGATAAACCAATTCTCAATTCTATCATATTCTATTTACAAATGTCTCTCCCAATTTTTTTTGTGGTTTGTAAAAATTGAATTTATGATGTCTTTAATAAATTTAAATTTCTTATTATTTATATTCATTTGTACCCGACCTTGGTCCTTGGACCCACAAACAATGTGGCCCGGAGTGCTCTGTGGGCTCTACCTTCGAAGCCCAATAATAACGTCTTTTTTTTTTACCTTAGCCCAAAAAAAATTCAAATTTTGAAAACCCTCCCTCCCGCTCCTCCCCTACCTCCCTCCCAGACCAAATCTCCAACCTGAAAATTTTCTAATTCAACTCAGACCATCAATGGCGACCCAAAGCAACTCGCTAACAACACCCACGAAGACTCCTTCGTCCCACGCGAGGAGGCAACCGGCCTCGTCTGCGGCTGCCAACTCGTCAAGATTCGAGGCGTACAACCGGCTGCAGGCGGCGGCAGTAGCGTTTGGGGAGAAGCTCCCAATCCCGGAGATAGTGGCACTGGGCGGGCAGTCTGACGGGAAGAGCTCGCTTCTGGAGGCGCTGCTAGGGTTTCGGTTCAATGTGAAGGAGGTTGAGATGGGCACCCGCCGCCCCCTTATCCTCCAGATGGTCCACGACCCCTCCGCCCTTGACCCCCGCTGCCGCTTCCAGGTGGATTCTGTTTTTGAGGAATGAGGATCTATTTTTGTCCGAAAATATTTTTTCTGAGTTTAAAAAAATTAAAGCAAAATGTTTAACCTAATGAAAGAATTGCTTAATTTGGTTTAAATGAATTGCCTAAGGATGTGTGTGGAAGGGTGGAAAGATGCTAGAGAGGAAATGAACTTGGATAAAAATTGGTGAAATTTAGTTGTTGCAGTTTTGCTTTTCCATTAAATAAAGTAGCTGTATTGTGATTTATGCAGCATATAGTTGGCTTAGAAGGTGGGTAACTGGGTATGGTTATGGAAGATGTTGAAATGGCGTATGGAAGATTTGTCATCCGCGTGGGAATGCGTTCTTGTATGTCTAAATGGGTTTTAGATGCGTTGATTCACTCGCTATTTGGCCCTCGAATTGTTGTTCTTTAAGTGTCTTGTTGGTTGGCTGATAACAGTGGCTTCAAACATCTTTAAGAATGAAACGCATCGGTAAATCCCGTATCTCGTATGAACTTTGAATAAGAAAGTCGATTTGCAGAAGGGGAACTGCTTCTGCTCTTGCAGTTGATCAAGCAATAAGCGTCATCGTGTGCTTTTTCTTATTCCATGTTGTTCTTCTTTTCCAAATATGTCTTGCTCGTTTAATTAGTTTGGGCCCTTTGGGATAATTTTGCGTTCGAGTTACTAAAAGTGACTTGTGTGGGCAACAGGAAGAAGATTCTGAGGAGTATGGTAGCTATGTTGTGTCAGGAACAACAATTGCTGATATTATAAAGGCCAGGACAGAGGCACTCTTGAAGAGGACTAAAGCTGCTGTTTCTTCTAAGCCTATTGTGATGAGAGCGGAATATGCACATTGTCCTAACCTTACCATCATCGATACCCCAGGGTTTGTCCTCAAGGTAAAGCTAATTTCTATTGATGTTGTTCAGGAAATTAAAAGGGTCTTTAACTGTAGAAAATGGAACCTCTTTGAGACCATTTTTCTGAAAGAACTAGTAACTTGAAATCATATTGAAGTATGCTAGATTTATGCAAAACGTGAAAATAGGGATTTTAAAGTTTTTGGTTTGGAAATAAAATTGATTTTTCAAGATGCCATTCAGAAAACTTTAAAAGAAATTATCTTGTATCACTGAACAACTCATGATGGCTGTAACTTGTCTTGACAGGCAAAGAAGGGAGAGCCGGAAACCACTCCTGATGAAATTCTATCAATGGTGAAATCATTGGCGAGTCCTCCTCATCGCATCCTCATGTTTCTTCAGCAAAGTAGCGTGGAATGGTGCTCGTCTTTGTGGTTGGATGCTATTAAAGAAATCGATCCAACATTTAGGAGGACCATAATTGTCGTTTCTAAGTTTGACAACCGACTGAAGGTACTATTTTATTCTCTTCATTGACTTTCAGTGGGATATGGATCCCATCACTGTACTGATCTATGCTGTTTCGTTTTAGCATTCGTTCTTCTTTGGATGTGTGCTTGAGACATAGCAACCTTGTATGTGCAAGAAGCATAGCTACCTCTTCAAATTTATCTGCTCTTTAGGAGCTCTAGAAATCTGGATCATCTTAATTTTTGAAACTTACGTAGCAGTAGTCTTCTTTTTGTTTTGCTCTAATCATTATACTTTACAAAATTGTAGGAGTTCAGTGATCGATGGGAAGTTGATCGATATTTGAGTGCAAGTGGGTACCTCGGAGAGAATACTCGACCATTCTTTGTGGCCTTACCCAAGGATAGAAGCACCGTCTCTAATGACGAATTTCGCAGACAAGTGGCTCATGTGGACTCTGAAGTATTACGCCATCTTCGTGATGGTGTGAAGGGGGGATTTGATGAAGAGAAATTCGGCTCTCACATCGGTTTTAGTAGTTTGAGGGAGTATTTGGAGTCTGAGCTTCAAAACAGATACAAAGAAGCTGCTCCAGCTACTCTGGCCTTACTGGAGCAGCGCTGCTCTGAGGTGATGAGTGAGGTGGCTGAAATGGATTCAAAAATACATGCAACTTCTGATGTTGCTCAGTTAAGAAGATCTGCAATGTTGCATGCAGCTGCCATTAGCAGTCATGTGGTAAACTCCACTGTCCAACTGAATGAAATGTTTGACTTTTTCAGACCCTTAAATGATTTCGAACGTTAAAGATTGATTAGATTATCTCTATCATTTCAATTGCCAGCTCAACATCACTTCTTTGATCTTTGAGTTCCGATAGATAGAAGTTTGAGAATTATGTTTCTTGGAGCTTGCAGCAGGTAATTAATTAACCAATGTGGTGTATTCTGAAGGGAGCTCTGATAGATGGAGCAGCAGATCCTGCTCCTGAGCTGTGGGGGAGGACGACTGACCAGGAGCAGACAGAGAGTGGTATTGGGAGTTGGCCAGGTGTTATGGTAGTTGTGAAACCTCCTAATGCTACTCTCAGGCTGTATGGTGGAGCTGCTTTTGAAAGAGCAATTCACGAGTTTCGCTGCGCTGCATATTCTATTGAGTGTCCCACAGTGTCAAGGGAGAAGGTACATTCTAGTTTGATTGTGTTTTTCCCAGTGAGTTACTGTCCCAATGAGTATGGGTTGATCATCCAGTAATCTTTGATAGGTTGCAAACATACTGCTTGCACATGCTGGTCGGCATGGTGGTAGAGGTGTAACAGAAGCTGCTGCTGAGATTGCCCGTGCAGCTGCACGGTCATGGCTTGCTCCTCTCCTTGATGCAGCCTGTGATCGGCTTGCCTTTGTCTTGGGACACCTCTTTGACATTGCAGTAGAAAGAAATCGTGTTCGTAATTCTGAATGTAAGATTCTCATTCTCATTCTCATTCTCACTTTTGCGCATATCTTAATGCAACTGAACATTTCCTGTCTTCCATTCATTGAAGCATGTCTTATGGAGGATTTTGTGTTGCTTCATTGTTTTCATCTGTTCAAAATTCATCTATCAGATAAAGATTGTGGTTTAAAACAATATAAAAGCTATTTGTTTCTCAAATGATGCAGATGGGAAGAAAAGTGGGAACATGGATGGTTATGTTGGTTTTAATGCCTCTATAAGACAAGCTTATAATCGATTCATTCGGGATCTAGCCAGACAGTGCAAACAGCTGGTTCGCCATCACCTTGATTCTGTTACTAGCCCTTATTCTCAGGTCTGTTATGAGGGTGATTATGAAGGAGGCTTCAGCTTGAGTACGACATCATTTTTCAAGTTCAACCAAGCATCTGCTGGCTCGTTTTGTCTCGATTTATCAGAATCGGGGGCCTCTTCATATACCGAGAAAATGAAAGATCAGGAGAACATACCTCCTGAGTCAAGCGTACAGGAGACGACCCCAGGAAAAGGTTCAGGTGCAGAGGGTAGAGATGCCCTCAGAGAATGCCAAATGACTGTTCCTGAGACCCCTTCTCCTGACCAGCCTAGTGATATGGCCTTTGCAGGGCTGAAAAAGGACCTTGGAAATGGTATTGAAGTAGGCCCAAGGAAGCGGATAGCGAGAATGACAGGACATAGCAGAACCTCAGAAGAGGTGAAAATGCACAATGGTGGTGGTTCCATTATGTTCGGCAATGGCGATATCAGTTCAAGATCTGTCTCAGCTTATTCAGAAATCTGCTCTTCTGCTGCTCTCCATTTTGCAAGAATACGCGAAGTCCTTATTGAGCGAAGTGTGACATCGACATTGAACTCCGGGTTCTTGACCCCAATGTAAGTTTCGAGCACTAATTTCCACTGCGATGTAGCCACATTTGGATGGTCTAAGTCTTATACATCTGCTTTCCAAAAGAAACATATTTTTGATGCAATCCTTCTTGATCATTCCTTCAAGGTTTATTGACTAACATTGCCTTCCTCTTTTGGATGCCTTAATCCAGCCGAGACCGGCTCGTTGTTGCACTTGGTTTGGATCTGTTTGCAGTAAATGATGAGCGGTTCAGGGACATGTTTGTTTCTCCTGGTGCAATTGAAGCTCTGCAAAATGAAAGACAGTCACTCCAGAAACGGCAAAAGATTCTGCAATCTTGCCTGACCGAGTTTAAAACAGTTGCTCGAGCACTTTGAAGGGATTCCACAAGTTCACACTACGACCTTCTGCTTCACAACTAGTGAACATGTTTTACCTCCACAATCCTTACGTGTAAAAAACGACCCGGGATTGGTCGGTCCTGGGTTCGGTCCGAGTTGTTTTTTTCAGACACTGTTTTTTCCGGGTACATTGCATTACAATTGAGGTAGGTCAATTTACATGATAATGTAAGATCTTCTGTCAGTCCCTCTTTGTATGGTTCTACATAAATTTGATCTGGAACTTAATACCTCATCTACAACTTTTAGACATATGCATAGAACAAAACTATTTTTGTAAGGCGTGTTTGGTTGACATGTAAATTGAAATCTTGAAAAGATTTTTGAAATAGGTCTATTAGAAAGAGCATTACTTTGTTAACTTGATGGATAGATACAGTACAAAAATTTGGGGAATACATTTCGATATTTCGGAAAAATGCAATTCAATATTTCATCACATTTATCCTAAATTAGAATCAAACCAGAAGATCTAGAGAAAGTTTCTCTAGAAAGAGTATTACTTTGTTAACTTGATGGATAGATACAGTACAACAAAAATTTGGGGAATCCATTTCCTTATTTCGGAAAAAATGCAATGTCATATTTCACCACTTTTATGCTAAATTAGAATCAAACCAGATCTAGCTACGTTGACCAAATTGTGAACCAAAACATGTCCTGTGAAGATAAGGAAGCGGACAATTTAAAAATGGATGTCTGTTTCATATGATAAATTACGTGTCGAGTAGAACATAATTTATATATAGTGGCAAAAAATTTGCTAAGCATATTCCAGTGGAACTGTTGTACTTTTCAGATCTTAAAACATTGATACGAAAAATACTTTACCGCTGATACATTGTCATCTTTTGGAAATGAAATTTTATTTTCGGACAATTATATTACTAATTTCTCCAACGTCTACGGCGAATAGTATTTTAAAACCAAGCTTCCTGTTAACGGACTCGTCGAAGTGTGTAAAAATAAGAAGAAAAAAAATAAACTTAGCATAAGAAGTACCAAAAGCCACCTAATACCAGCATTGTTTAGAGAGTTAGTCAAGCCGGCCAGATGCCAACCAAAGATTTTAAGAACTAGCATCTAATAAATTATGATTAAGTCATTGTTCGAAGTATGAGAACATTACATTTTTTTTTTGTTATATCTATTTTGATGTGGAAACACGTGATTAATAAAAATTCGTAATCTAGATATTTTCGAATTTTGTGAAAAATTAATATCTTATGAAGGATTTATTTAGAGAAAAAATTACCAGGTTTATACCAGTGTGCATCTATTCTTCTTTTTACGTTTGGAAAATCTTTTACTAATCGAAACTGACAAAGGTTGTAATTTACAATTTTTGCAATATCATTACAATCCTTGTGAGCACAATTTATTTGGATTTAAAAAATAAGGCTAGTTAAAAATAGTTGGTGGCGTTGAATATGGTGTACTA
Source organism: Hypericum perforatum (assembly GCA_012979155.1). Classification (NCBI taxonomy): domain Eukaryota; kingdom Viridiplantae; phylum Streptophyta; class Magnoliopsida; order Malpighiales; family Hypericaceae; genus Hypericum; species Hypericum perforatum. The sequence continues at coordinate 146,771 of SOPF01027772.1, forward strand.
TGGGGTGGATTAAAAGAATTTGCAGCTCCATTCGATCAAAGAATTTGTTACTACTAAACACTAAATGGTACCACTAAATGTTAAATCGTACTACTAAACATAAAACAATAAAAACTTTAACACTATTGTGTACCATTAACCACACGCAATGTAGTATAGTATACTTTTAAACGCTCGCGACATAATTTTGTATTTTCTGAAATATTTCTACATAATTTTTTATATTACAAATTTGTTATTCGTTTGGGATATATTTTGTATTGTCCGGTTAGTGCTTTCGGAATAAACTCCCAACTAAGAAAAAGACTTTTGATAGAAAGAGATATATGCAGACTATATGTCTCAAATTTGAACTAATAATATGATTTAAGAATTGAAATGTCATCTACGGGGTTCAGAATCATAAATCATGTCAGTCGTTATCATTTTATAATTCCTACCGTGCATGAACCTCTAGTATGGTGAAAGATCACATAATAATATAAAATTTTGCTTTCAAATTGGTTCTTAAAAGATATTTTTTGGACCTACCGGTGGATCCTCCCATCATCTTGCTGGGATGGGGCACCATTTTCTCTCTTTTTATATTACTATTACTTTTTTTTCACTTTCCTGAAAATAGTCAACAATTACTGCAAATCTTGTCATTTGTTTGCCGAGTATGTTGCTGGAAATGAATTTATTTTATGATATCTAATATTTAGATTTATCGAAATAATAAAGTTATCTGAACGTAAATTTAACAATACTACATTTATAATAATTCGACTTAAGATATATATATTTATTTAAACTAAATAATGCTTTTATCAATTGATTTACTTTTTTGTTAGTTGAAAATGAATAAAAAATTATACTATGTTTGTCTTCGGCCAATATTTTTCAAGTTATTATTGTCCATCTTAATTTTTGGCCGCCGTAACTCATTTCAAAATGATTGCGGAGAAAAACACATGGTATTTTTTTTAGGAGTAAAACACACAGATTATATTATAAACGGGATTACATGGTGATACAAAAAGATTGCAAACACAAGATAAGATAGCCGAGCAGAATTTGAAACCGATTCAAAGAGTGTAAAGAGGCACAGAACGGGGACGAAAGGCGATCGAAGATCAATTATTTTTCTCTCAAATGCCATTCAGTATTTGGATTTGCGTAATCCAATCTGAGTTTTTAAATTGGACTTCATACTCAACAAACTTATATTTTAATTAAATATTAATCAAATGCATGCCCAGATATCAAATTGAAAATATAAAACAACTCTGTCTAATAATCTACATACTCGGTGTTCGCCATGACAATATTCTTATACATGTATGAATAATATAAAATGTAGTAGAGTTTAAATTAAATCTGGCATATTGGATAATTGCTGGAGAATGTTTTAGCTTAACAATAAATATGGACTTTGAACTCTTCAGAATAAACATTATTAACTGCTTGTTTTGATAGATTTATCACTTTTCCAATGAACTATATGCTTGAATCTAAATATGCAGAGCCAATAAGCATCTAATAATGAGTAACAAAAAAAATATTAGAGCATATGTGCTACTTGCACAAATCTGGCTAGGAAATTAATTAAAAGTAGAATGCTAGTTTTGGAAGTCTCGTTGCTTGTGATTGACTCAACTTTATTATTAATGCCTATGCATCATAATTGGACTTCGTTAGGAACTCCACAGACCAGACATAATGATGCCCGTTGCGAAAGAATTCGATCCCTTAGCGGTGGGATCTCGGTCCCCACGCTTTTTCCGCTCGTTGAAATTCTTGCTATATCTTGTCATGTAAAAATAAGAGAATTTGATTCTATTGTGCATCCACTTTTTCATACTAATGTCAACTATGTATTATATATATGCTGAATTAATGTGAAATATGTGACAATGATTATTAATTAGTTACATCAATTAGCAAGACGTTTTGACTTTAAATTTAACCAAACAATCTCAAGTTTAAATTTCAGAAAATAAAATATTGCAACTGTTAAAATTTCTATAATTTTTCAAATTTAGATTCTTCTGATCAACCAACTAGATAGATCATGTGATTTTAAAAAAAACTAATGTAGGTTCCGAATATCATTCAATATTTGCATTCTTGGCATAGTAACCGGAATCAATTTTTTATACGATTTTATAACTTTGCCAAGTTTAACAACACAGGATCATGTTTTGTACCATTTAAAAACATGTTAACTTCTTACCCTTTCTTTGTGTAATCTAATTAATTCACTTTGACCAAAAAGGCATAAATATTTGCTATTAAATTTGTACGTTGTCAATCTATAATTTTTAGCTTTACAATATTAATTCGGCAATGTAGATTAACCTATTGAAAATTATTAAAATTTAGATAAAATTTTTATATCAAACTATAAATAAGTTAATCTCCGCTTTGGCTGCATCTTCTTCATATATACGAGAGAGACACGAATGTTTGTTTATTCGTAAACCATCTAATACACATACACATGAGTTCCCAAAAGACAAAGCCACGGGTGGAGAACACATGATTGTTAGGCCAAAAATTCCAAATACAACCAATTACCCTTTCTCACAAAATTATTATTTTTATGTAGTTGGGACTTGGGATTTAACTTTCCCCACCAGACCAGCAAAAGTCACACCGTTCACACACCATCCCAAATGATAAAAGTTTGAATTATTGCCAAATATTTGGATCAACTATTGTAACAAAAAAAAATTAGTCAAAATTTATAGAAAATAGCGATGTTAAAACTTGCTACTAATAATAAATGTGTCACCTATTACAGCATAAAATATTCAAAAATAATTTAACCAGTCAACACTGTATTAAAAGAACTTCCAAAATTTCAAAAAGACCGGACTTTAATAAAATGGAGACTGCTCCATCATAAAGAAGCAAGAAATTCTTTGACCAAAAAAAAAAAAGAAGCAAGAAATTTAACACATGGGAGGTGTAGAAAAAAAACATTATAATAAACCAAAGCATGCATGAGAAAAACAGAGAGAAAAGAGAAACAAAAAAGTCCATATGGAGAGAGACCAACCAGGACTTCTTTCTCTTGGTGTTGCAAAGTACAAAGTAACACCACCTCTTTAATAAAATTTCAACTCTCTCTCTCTCTCTCTCTCTCTCTCTCTCTCTCTCTCTCTCTTCACTTGTCATCCATCCACCTATCCAAAGCCTTGT
>SOPF01027772.1:149966-170586 GCA_012979155.1 Hypericum perforatum
AATCCAAATCCAACAGCCAAATGGAATCAAACCCATCTCCAATTCCCTCCCCACATACCAATGAAACCAACATCAACAACAACAACAACAACAGAGGAGGGGTTGGGGTTGGGATTGGGATTGGGGTTGTCCAAATCCAGACAACATCAAATCCAGTAATCCCAAGCCCCAGATCTGACAGTACAACCTTTGTCCAAGCAGACACCTCCAACTTTAAACAAGTTGTCCAAATGCTCACTGGCTCCTCTGAAACAACAGCCAAACAACAACAACAACAAACAATTGGCTCATCTTCATCCCCATCCACCAAATTGGATCACCACAACCACCACCACAGAAACTTCCCAATCCCACCCATCAAGACCTTCCCTTCGAAAAGGCAGCCGCAACAACAGGGGATCATCAGCAACAACAACAACAAAAACAACAACTTCAGACTCTATGAGAGGAGAAACCTCATGATCAACACTCTCTTGCCCGGTTTCGTCAACAACAACCACAACAACCATCGTTTGGTTTCTGGGTTTTCTCCCAAAGGAGGAGGAGCGGAAATTGTCTCCCCATCGATGCTCAACTTCCCGAGGCTCAAGCTCAGCCCGGTCACCCCGTTGACCGAGGAGGAAGACCCTTTTAACTCATTGGGGAGCTCCTCGAACTCATCACTGGAAGAAGAGAGGGCAATTGCTGAGAAGGGTTTCTACTTGCACCCTTCCCCAAGGTCTAATACTCCCAGAGACGCTGGTGGGGCCCCCCAGCTGTTGACCTTGTTCCCTCTCACTTCCCCGAGAGCTTCCGAGTCTGCTTCTTGAAGGTATTGGGTATTGGCTTGATGGGTAATATTGGACGGGATTTGATGTGGGCAGAGGAGAGGAGAGGAGAGTTAGAGATCGGTTGGATTTTTAATTTGTAAAATTTCATCTCATTTGTTTGATTTTCGTAATTGTCACATATATTATATAAAAGTACCTTCTTTTTTAAAAAAAATATTTGCATTTTTCTTCTCGTGTGAAATAGCGGTGATGCAACACTTTATATGCAAAATTGCGGTCCTTCCACACAGGTATAACATTTTTGCAATGGTATTCATAATTCGAATTTTCAATAAATCTAATTAAATTAGTGCATATATTTATATATATAGTTTGGATAACGTTGTTTGAATGGTGTATGGTATTATAACGTTTTTGTCCAATGAATTCTCGGCGATATAAGATTTTAATGAAGAACTCGACTACGACCATCGCTCTATTATACTTGGAGCTACTTAACTCTCATAGATTTAGTCAACATTGGTATGAATATTACTATATGTTTACCGAAAATTTACTAAACAAATGTATAAGTGATTTGACAAAAAAGATAGTCCGTTTTCATTTATGAGATTTGAAACTGTTCAAATTCTGATTGGCTGATTTATTTAATGTAGATTTGCACGTAGTTCTGACCGAAAAAATGTAATAAATGTGGTCTTTCTTAGTCATATCACTACCATAATAAAGTTTCTCCTTTCTCTATCCATGAGCTGAGCGTGTGCAAATATATTTCCCGGACGTTCACAAATATGGCAATGTTTATTTTGTTGATAAGCCCATGATAATGTCGATTTCACTGGATCAACGAGAATTATTTGAAGTAATAAGAGTTTTGCATTAGAGTTATTGAGTTATAATATCAAGAATGCAAAATTTACCATTGAAATAGAGTCACTCATAGATAAGAAATAAAAGTGTTCGACCGTAAATATTGTCGTTTATTTGAAAGTGGTGATGTTACCATCCGATGGTAAATCAAATGTACTTGTCTAGAGTTGGAAATTCGTACCTTTTCCAGGTAAATTGCTATTTTCAGAGCCACGTTAACTAAAATTTCGATTTCGAATTATAAAAGATCAACCCATCTTAATTGCGTAATATTTTTTTCTTTACAGTTTCTACGACAACCGCCAAAATTTGTCCAGTGCTTGCAATTTGCAAAAACCTCGTTTTCTATTTTGTCTTGTTTTATGTCGGGGCATTGTTGATTTTGGATATTCTGTAACCTTTATTTTTTTTTATTTTAATATATATTACGCTTATTATAACAATGTCAAGGTATTTTGTAGTGTAGTGTGGATATTTTTTTTGACTTACGGCGAGCGACTCTCAAGTACAAGGGAGAAAGTGGGAGCCGTGTGGTCTTTTTGCCTTATTTGATCGTCAATGATGATTGTTATTGAAAAATAATAATCAATGATGAATGTTATTGGGAGGAAACGGGGGAAAGTAATCTGACACAAGCAACGAAAAGTGGATAAAATAAAAGGCTAGGGTTTTTTTTCTCTCCAATAAACCCAAAAATTCAGTTTAGTACCTCGTAGTTTTATTATCGTCTATCTGGTCCGTTCATCATGACGACGATGATGCACGAAGATGATGCACCAAGTAATTTCAGTCCTTACCATTACAACAACTTAGCTGTTAACTGAGAATGCATCAACCGGGGAAGTTGACTCGAGTACACTCCTCTTTTCGAGTGTACTCGAGACAGGTTCAGACAAGCCGCAAAACCAGAATGTGCTCGCGACAGCTTCAGAAAAACCATCATCTCTTCTTCCTACTCGTCTGTGACATCTAAGCAAGCGATATCCACGGGAAGTTGTATTCCAATTATCAGTAAATTACGTTAAAACCAACAGAAAAATGCTATTCAGTAGTTTCTTTTTTTCTTTCTGAATTCACTTGCATGATATAGTGATAGTGATGGTGATGATTAAGTGAATTGTCATGCAAAAAGTTCGATCCGAGCTCACTCTTTTGAAAAGAACTTAAGCTAAAAGTAACAAACGGAAGAAAGCAGATACCTGTTTTTCTGGATCCTGTGATTGGATTATGACTGGCTCCGAAAGGACAACATTCGGCTGAACATAGGGTCGAACTTTTTCCTCCAGCATCTCATTCAACTACAGGCCAAGATCGTTTAGAAAATCAACGCGAAGGTCAAATATACAAATAGTAGCAATAAGAAGAAGAAACGAAGCAACCCTCCGTCCAAGTAAACGTTATAAAAACCAAAAAAGCTTTCAAGCTCGGCGAACCTTTTCGTGACGCCATTTCTTTTCCCACTGTGAATCCAATATTTTTTCTCCAATTTCCCTTTGTGCATTTAGAAGAAATGTCATCTCGTAGAACTTGTGTGGATTTGTAATGAAGATGCATCCAATGGGAGATCAAGCTCCTGAAAAGAGATAATATATCTATTGCTGTAAATGCAAAGGCTCTGTTACTTTTCCTTCCTTTTTTTTCCAGTAAAAAAGAAGAAGCAAGAGTTGCTAAACCTGAATAAAGAAAGAATGTAACCTTTAGAAACCGCTTCCTGCACCATCAAGAATTTAATTACTGAAGAAATTAGACAGATACTCACTCCCCAGTTTTTTGGTCGTGGTGGAGGATCAAGCTTCATGACATCTGCCTCCAGTTTCTTCTTGGCATTGTAGTAGGGTATATTTTTCACAATCACAGGATCTTCCTTTGCTCGGGCAGGATCTACGGAGATGAAGGCCTGTGAAGTGAGCATGTTTCCAATGAAATACTGGACAAACAGAGTAAAACAATATTTTCATGAAATCTTGAAAGTTTATCGTGCTGCGATTAAAGGACAGCAACATATTTGCCATATTGTTAAGGTGCAACCCTTAAAAACTCTTTGAACAGAAAATCGGGGAGCAGGATGTAAAATATGGTGACTTCTGTCTTACTTCCTGAAAGTACTCCCATCCAGGTTTTCTCTTAGCCACCAAGTTGCGTAGCTGGTCATACCTTATTGATTCCTAAAGTCAAGAGGAACCAAATTGTTAGAACCTAAGTCAAAACTGTTACTTTAAAACCTTCCTATTCCGAGCAAATAACTGGTCAATATCCATTCAAGAAAGTGCACTAGTGAAAGCGATTATCAAACCAGAGCCGGAACTTTTCAACCTTTACTTAATTGCAGCAATAAGGCATAAATGCTGAATTCGAAAGTAAGATTTAGCTTGCACATCCAAGTTATGAAGACCTTAATCATGCTTTGTCCTAAGAGCAACCGCTATCTACAGGGCACTAAATCCTGTCATTCTGGTTTCCTGGTTGGGGAAGATAAATTTAATTGAAAGACAAATCCTAACCACTGTAGTTAACATGATGACCACCCAAAGAAGATTAAAACACTGGAAGCTGAAGATTAGCACATGCTAACATGGAAAACTGCATTGGAATCAAAAGCAACTTGCGAAGATTTGTGATATAGGAAAGAAAGGTAACCTTGCACTGCGACCAGATTTTCCTCTTTACATTGTCATCGTACTCAAATCCACCAACAATCTGAGGATAGGAGAACAGCCAAAATGCTGCAATACTGGGATCTTTCATGCTCTCCACTATGTGCTGAAACAGAAAAAACAATCCAACTAACGCCCATACAGTAAATGCACAGTAAAATGCAACCACCAATTTAAGTCCAAAAACAAGGGCCTCATTAAGTAAGCAAGTGAAATGGGGAGAGAGTACTTCAAATGTCAGTCATCTAATGGATCCATTACGTCCTATTCATTTGACATATTCATGCCTCACTGACAATATTTCCTGATCCAAAGTACTATAGGATATGAAAAGCACAGCCAAGATACCAAATGCCCAGCAGTCATGAGAAGCAGTTATCATTTTAAGCTTCACGTTTTTGGAAGCCTTCGTCTTCGCATGAGTATGTGAACTAAAGTAAAAAAAGACAGTAACCCAATGTTGTTTTAGAGACATTTAACTGTCTTATAACCATTAAAACAGAGTGGTTACCTGCATTGCTCTTCGAGAAAATGCAAACCGAGAAAGATAAACAAGACAATCAGATGTAGATATACCTCATAGGGATAGTCCATCTTTATCATAATATTGTATGCTTTCCATGGGGGCTCCATGATCTGACAAAAGAAATGCATTATATAATGTAATTTACATTGCATGCTTACTTCAGTTATCACTACCATTGCATAATTCATGAAACCAAGAATGTCAACTAGTAAATGTAGGAATGTCAAGTCTCGGTGTTTGTAGAATTCAAAAGCAGGATCGGAAAAACTCACATTATCAGCCGAGATCCTGAACGGTAATTTGTCTTTGCATTCAGTGCAGCTCATTACAACCTTCACCAGGAACCAAATTGCGATCAATATATCATACCAGAAAATTTCCTTTTTCAAAAGGACTGCACAAAAACCAAGAAATTAAAAAGACAAAGTCAACAGCATTAACCCAAGTCAATGGCATAAAGTAAAAGACGCGTACATTTTGTACAAACAATCTTAGCAGAGGAATTTCCAGTATACATCTGTACCCATGATCTTAGCAGTTGAAGTCTCACCGTTGCATCACAATTTGGACAGTCTTTAGATGGCATATCCATGCTAAAAGTTCATAGAGGATGGGATGTTGACTAACTCAGCACGGTTGTCAAAAATAGCATCTGCAATACATTCAGCTGTCGCCTTTTCACAAACAACGGGCCACCATCTCCCTATGAACTATAAACGAGCCGCATCATTTAGCAAAAACGTCTACAAACAAATTGACCTTGTTACAGGATAATAGGATACACAGCCCTCTTTTGGACAGAAAACAACACACCAACATTTTCACTACTAAGGGTCCATTCGTTTCGTCAAAACATATCTTCCGGGTTCAGAAAACCTTCCATGAAAGATGTGGGAATTCATTTTTTGAAACGAACCCAATTCTCAAAATCCGAACTTTTAGCCGAAAAAGGACCAAAGTTTGAAACTTGTGTACCACAACGGAAGTAGCGGAGAGCTTGGAGATAAGCTCGGGGATGCCGAACCCGCGAGGAGCCGAGCCGGCAATGTCATAGGCGAGAGCGACGGGGAGGCAGACCACCTTCAACGGGAGTTCGATCAGGTCGGTTACTTGCTGCCCGAGCTGGTCGGCGATATGGTTATACTGCCGGCCGACGGCGTCCTTGAGGAATAAGATGGGACAGAGAATTGCGTCTTTTCCCCATCCTCGACCGGCCACACCCAACGAAGGACAGGAGAGAGTGTATTCTTTAAACATATATGATATAACTTCGTATCCCGAACAAGTTGGTTGATATTTGACCAAAAAAAAAACAAGTTGGTTGATACAAATTCGAGCAAGAATTGACATATCCTGAGAAGAGATGACCGGTCGTCCGGATAAACTGTAACCGACCTTTTTTTTAGTTGGTGTTACTGTTCAAGAAAAATTGTGAAATTGGTACCAAAGAAAACAAAATTGCGAAAAAAGTGTCAACGGAGGACTGTTTTGATAAAATCCCGTGTACTGATTCAATACACGAATGTTTTTCCCGTGTATACCAATACACGAGGTTTTTTTGGATTCAATACAAGGAAAAAATCGTGTATTGGTACACGAGAAAAAATCCTGTGTTTTGGACCAATACACAGGATTTTTTCCCCGTGTTTTGGTTTTTTATATATAGATCTCAAAAGTTATGCAAATTCAAACAAAAATTTATCGAATCGGACATCCAAGTACCAAGATATTGCTCTTCAAATTTTTTTTATACAATCTCTCAATTTTAATTTTTTGAATTTTTTTGAATTTGAAAAAAATAAAAAAAAGGCACGAAAAAACCCATCTTTTGTTAATTTTTATAAAAAAATTGATTTTCTTGAATTTTTATGAATAGTAGCATTAATTTGAAAAAAGTATCCGGTTTTGATCAAGAGAGTTTTTTTTCGTCACTTGGTTTTTTTATTTTTCAAAAATTCAAAAAAAATCATATTTATTTTATAAAAATTAACATAAGACAGTTTTTTTCGTGCATTTTTATTATTTTTGTATTTTTTTCAAATTAAAAAAATTCAAATTGAGAGATTATGTAAAAAAATTTGAAGAGCAATATCTTGGTGCTCGGATGTCCGATTTGAGAATTTTTTTTAGTTTGCATAAAATTTTGAGGTTTATACATAAAAAATAAAACACGGGATTTTTTCGTGTGTATTGATCCAGAATACGGGATTTTTACCGTGTATACCAATACAATATTTTTTCGTGTATTGAATCCAGAAAAAAATCCCGTGTATTGATATACAAGGGAAAAAATTCCATGTATTGAACCAGTACATGGGTTTTTTCAAAATAGTTCCCTGTGGACACTTTTTTTACAATTTTGTTTTTTTTTACCAATTTAGAAATTTCCAATGAACAATAACACCAACTAAATAAAATCCACCTAAAACCTAAAATGAAACCAATTCTTGCATACAAATTGTGATAAGTTATCACAATACCTTTATATTGGGGAGACTATGAGTGCTTTATATCAATTGAGAATTTATTTGTCTTGTAGTTTACAATCTTAGATTTAAACAAGTATATCAGTTACACTTGCACAGCTTGTACAATTACACCAAAATTGATATTTGAAATATTTTGTTTCAATTTTTTCTTACTTATTGTTGGTTTATTATTATTTTTTCATTTCAATATAATTAATATTTGAATTATTTCATACAAAAATCGTAGCACAAAAAACCCCGCCTATAGGGAAAACAATATAGGCAAGAGTTAGCTCATACAACAAAACTAAAAGGAAAAATGGTAGCACAATAAACAAAGAGGGAAAACAACAATCATATATACCCTTAGAGAATAACCACCAACAAGAAAATCATTAATGTCATTCTGCATAAAAATGATGGGGAAGTTGCATGCATGCACACAACCTCTAAAAATGATTCGATCTGTTTTGGCATATTGAATACCTACATTGCCAAGCCATCCCCTCAATACACGATAGATATGGAAAAATAAAACTTGTATGATAAGACATTCACCTCTTGAGTCTCGTAAGATAATAACTAATAGTTTTGTTTTATTAGACTAAGACACTCACATGTTGAGCCTCATAAGATGAGACAACCTTTCTAGGCTCATAGGCTAGAACTAAATTGTCCTATTTTGTAATCTTATCTGCATGTAATAAATCAAAAGTCATATCTCACATGATGTCGTAGGAGATAAAATAAGTGAGCCAAGATAGCAACATACATACTTTCTTTTTACAACACTCTAATTACAATATGATCAATAATCTACTTGAATGGTTGGTTGCAAAGATATCACTTCTACACCTACCTAACCTCAACATAACCATTTCCATAGTTTTGTGCATCAAAATGGAAATCTGGTCATAATAAATCTTTCACTAATGTGACTCAACTTTTAATATAATTATCTAATCCTAGGATTAAGCTCAAACCCTAATGCATCCATATGAACCAAGTTCATTATTAAGCACTCAAAAGTACAACAAAATTTATTATATTACAACTTAAAACCTAATATGAACCTAACTCTTGCATACAAATTGTAATAAGCTATCACAGTAACTTAAAAAAAAGTAGACGATCACAATTACATCAAAATTAAAACTCATAACAATGATTCCATTATAGATGATATAAATAATAGTTTATGTACTCGAAGGTAAAACTAAAGTTATATTATATATTATGGTTTCCCAAAAAAAGTAGATTTATTAGGTTTTTCAAAACAAAAATCCAATCATCATTCAAATAATTTTTTTTAGTTTGTAATGATTTTAAGTATTACTCGATAATACTTTCTTCTTACAACACTCCAATTACAATATGAGCAATAATCTACTTGAATGGTTGGTTACAAAAATATCACTTATGCACCTACCTAACCTCAACATAACCATTTTCACAGTTTTGTGCAACAAAATAAAATTTTGGTCACAAAAAATCTTTCACCATCGGGAGAAATGTGACTCAACTTTTAATATATTTGTCTAATCCTAAGATTAAGGTCAAACCCTAATGCATCCACATGGATCAAGTTCATTATTATGCACTCAAAAGTATAACAAAATTTATATTATAACCTATAATCTAAAAATGAATCTAATTCTTGCACACAAATTGTAATAACCTATCACAAAACCTTTAAAAAAAAGTAAGTTATCACAATTACACCAAAATTAAAACTCATAACAATAATTTCAATATAGATAATATAAATAATAGTTTATGCACTCAAAGGTATGAGTAAAGTTGTATTATATATTAAGGTTTCCCAAAACAAAAAGTAAATTTATTAAACTTTCCGAAACAAAAATTCAATCATCATTCAAATAATTTTTTTAATTTGTAATAATTTTAAGTATTACTCGATAATACTTTCTTTTTACAACACTCCAATTATAATATGTTCAATAATCTACTTGAAGGTTGGGTGCAAATATTTTCTTCTCTATCAATCAATCATCTATCATAAGTAATGATCACTACAAAACTCAAATAATTTTTGCTCCAAATACTAATATATATACACACTCGCACACAAAAAAATTGCTCTCAAAATCTAAAAAGCTATGGGCTAACTAAAGATCTGAATGTTTGGACAATTTAATCCTAGTCGACCTTGAGTCATTTTTAAAACTTGTACATTATGGTTTTGAGTTTTACTTTTCATTAAGAATGTGTTTAGAAAGTTGACTAGATCATATATTTTGTATTCTTTTTCATTAAGATAATTTTACCATTATTTCTGTTTCTCTCCAAATCCAAACTGAGAATGGCATCGTTTTGATTGAGAAATTAAAAACCTAAAGAATACAAGTCTTTTAACTTTTTAAAATATTATTTGAACTATTTTGTTTAGAAAACATTATAACACTTCTTTAATTATAATCCAAATTTGAGTTTGGAGACTTTTCGAAAGATAGAAAAACTCTCAACAAAAGTATTATCATTATTGAATTTGTTACCTCTTTGTTAATCTATAACCTAACACTCACTATTTACTTCTTGATAAAGATCTTGGATAAACTATAATAGGTCTCTGATCTCTCATCAATTTATCTAACTATTTTTTAGTACTAATTTGATAATTTTATGGTATATACCATCCTATTTGTTAGAAAAACTAACCTATATTTTTCCCAGATAAAAGCTCAGGTTATGTTCTTTTAGAAGTAAAATTTAAACTTATATCTATTAGAATTTGGATTTTTTTATTAGTAAATTTTCTTTTACCAAATTACACATAAATTCAACGTTGGACCTTTGTAAATTAATATTTACTTTTTTGTCATAAATTGAACTTTGACTTTGTCAATTCACGTAACATATTGTCGCATCCAGGTAAATATCATTTTGGACTTGTGTTGTGTTTTGATTTAACCAGGCCTTATATTATGTGTGGATTTTACATCTATGAGTCTTGATCTCCAAACCTATTTGAATGAATCTCATTCTTTTACCTTTCTGGTCAATTACATTGTTTGATATGTTGATATTTGGGAATGCAATTTTACATACCTTGAAGTTTGTCCTTAAAAAATGTAGTACACAAAACTAAAGTGAAACATCTCTTTTATAAGTGAAGTTAGAAATAAATGTCGTTGACAGTGTGGAAGCCAATGGGTGTTAGGGGATGACCTGAACTGCAAGCTTCTATATCAGACATTTGTTTTTAATCACAACCATGACAAAAAAACATAAAGAATGTTCGCTTTACAACATTATTGTGTGATTTTAAAGTTTTATTATTTTTCATAATTTTTAATTTCAAAATTCTAAAATGGGAAAAATATTTTATGAACATATTCAAAAAAATATATTGCTGTTTGTAAAAATCATCATATAATTTATAAAACCATATTATTAAAAGATTACCTTAAAACGTTTTGAATCTTTTTAATTATCTTGAACAACTCAAAAGTTTATTCAATTAGAGCCCAAATAATAAAAAAATTAAAGGCCCATGTCGACTTGTCTGATACTCTGATGTAATCAGAGTGTATTCTTTTTACTTGGTTAATTGTGTTGTGTTGATACTAGCATTGAAAGAGTATGGTTAGTGTGGTCTCATTAGTTGGATCGTGATACGTCACCAAGGCCGGGTCATTTTTATATTAAAATCCGGAGAAAGGTTGAATTAATGTTCAGTGTCATATATCGTAAATTAAAACATTAGTTACCGATCAAGATGGATCCGCTTTAATATTAAGGTGTAGCCCTGTATTAGCAAGAAGATTATAAAGCGTAGCCCTTACATATATAATGGCTTGCATGAATAGCTAGCTAATCCAGAAGTTAATGTTAACATATCAATGTCAATTCTCTGTCAACCTTATGCAACGTCCAATCAAAGAAAAATTCTGCGACAAATATCGGTGTCGGTTGTTCAATTTCATAGTTCAGGAAGTTCCAAACCAAGATAATTAAAACCGTTAATCTAATAAAGCTGATAGAACATGATTAGGGTAACAAAATTTTCAAATGAGAGGTTTTTTACTAGATGGGTTATGATCGATGTAACTCGCACGTTGATTAATTTCACGCGTAAATAGTTTATATATCAAAAGTGATAAACAAAACCAGTACAAATATGTAAAAAATTAAAGTCCGATATTTTTTTGGCCGGGAATCAACGTCAATTAAGCTAAAATTGAAAAAATCCCAAGCAAGTTTATAGAGTAAATGTTATAGTACTAAAAGAACAATACAAATCCCCCAAGAATTAACAAAAACAGTCCAAGCCGAAGACAATAACATATAATCAACCTTACAACTAAAACATTCTTCATTATTTCATTTATATCTAAAGAGACACACCAAGGACAGCAACACTAACGAAAAGGGTAAGACCAAGCATCGTCACCCCGGAAGCAGAGACAACGGTGGAGGCGGAATGGTGATGTCCCGGCACCGGTGCAATGGCTTCGGAGGGTCCATCGGAAGGCGAGGGAGTTGGTGCATATGGAGATGGCGAAGGAGAGATACTTGGTGCACTAGATGGTGACATGTGGTGAGAAGGAGCGGGAGAGGTACTTGGAGATGGAGGTTGGACAGGAGAAACACTTGGTGGCATAGGTTTAGGGTTTATTGGCCTAGGGGAGAGGACAATTACTATGAGCTTCTGGCCCTTCTCACAATGATGTTTCTTCCCACTTATGAAGAAGAAAGGACCTGAGTGAGGAAATTGGAAAACTGATGTTCCAGAGCTCATATATTTGATTGGCTTCTTGGTGTTGCAATTGTAGTAATCATCTTTACTCACTTCCAACACCGAGTCTTTTCCTTTATTGTACTTGAAAACTACAACAAAAGGACCGAAATCAAACCGCATAATATATACATAATGAAATAAATCGTATTCGAATGTTTTACAATTTGAGTAGGTCTTCGTATATGGTAGTATTGCTTACCTAGGGTGTCGTTGACGAGGAACCTGAGTCGCTCAGCCCAGTGGTTGTAGGACTCGGAAGGCTGTACCACCCAGCCATCGTCTCCACCAACGTAGAAGTTGGTGTAGGCAAGAGAGGAGGAGATCATGAGAAAACAAGAGATCAGGAACAAGGACATGGAGAGATTTTGGGACCCCATAATTTTTTTTGTCTTGGAGAATTGTAGTGAGAGCCTAAAACTCAGTGTGATGCAACTTAATGCATCTCTATATATGGGTTGGTCAAAATTCAAATTCAGTAATAAAATCCTGCTTAATTAGGAATAAAAAGATTATATTAAAGATGAATGAATTTAATTTTAGCTGCAACGAGGCAATATATGGTCAGTTACATTTTGGTTACAGTTGAATTTCCTTTCGTGACGTAATTTAAGGAATACAACTTTTAAAAAACAGAAAGACTATATTTATGTTATGTTGACACCGTGTGCAAGGAAATATTGGTTGCCGACTGGATTTCATTTAATTCACAAAAGGGTATAGACGTATAGTCCACTCTCATAATCAAGTCCATAATTATATTAGTGGTGCTTTAATTGCATGTTAATAGTATATAATCTTTCTTTTAATAAGTATGACTTTGGGTCAAGAATTTTATGTACGTTAATCATACTCGAGAATTTGTTGGTTTATGTATTCTAGTTTGGTTTATCGCATTATGCAAATATTTCAACGCATGATAGTGAACTTATCTGCCGAAATTGACCAATTTTAGATGTGCACTCCATGAAATACTCATAGAGGTGCGGGAGCTTCCTTTTGTCTATTTGCTGAGTTAATTAAAGAAGGTCGGAAAATTTAAAGTAGATATCGTCAATAAAATCGTCAACTACCGTACGTATCAAATAATTCCAAGAATAGCTTGACTTTTTACAGATACTCTAGAAACCAACTGAATCCAAATATGTATCTAGTAGTCAAATTAATACCTCTTACTAACGTAAATCATTCTCTACAATTTTAGGCATTTGGTGATGGTCGAATGGAAACTTAGGAAAATAACTTGATCACTCAAGCTTTACTTGTCAGAAAAACTGCCAGAATTAAGGTTGCAGTGGTCTTTGCCCCTCCGACAGCATGTTGCTCGTTATTCGTTCTCACGTTATGGTGGTATGATATGCATGAAGTACCAACCATTAATTAGAATTTTATACATATCACAAGTTTGAGTCATTAAAAACGTGATGATGTCAAATATATATTAAAACTTTTATTTACTTTCGAAGATTTTACTTAAATCTGGATCAATTATATATGAATGGATTCCATGTGTGATTTGAAATTTATTGGAGTTCATTGGAGTTCACATGTCCATTAATGGATCGTTAAAGTAAATTTCAAAAATAAAAATTGATCCGCACGAAGATTATTTTTTCGTCCGTGAAGAGGATTCATTTTTACACTACTTACCCAAACAATAATTTATTTTGACAAGTTGACCCAAACTATAATCTTCATGTTAAGAAAGTTACTAAAGCTGTTATTTGTGAGTATTACATGACATTCAACATATTCTAGTTACTTGAATCCTTATTTGTTATATATGTAAAAATGTTTTGACTTGACCAAGCATACTATTTAAAATAAACCTTCCAAATTGGCCAAGAAAGACTTCGGGTTTGCGAGTTGCCCCATCTTTACATATAAAAGCAATGTATTAAAAATTACGGTTTGATCAGATATGGGTTCAACCATCATCAACCAAAATTTCTTCGGAATTCGTTTTCTTGTCGGATTTCTCATTTCTGTTCGACTGGGCGATTCGGACACTCGCTTGAACCGAAAAAGACGGGTTCAACCGGGCACTAAACAACACTAACAAAAGCCCAAATGAATACAAGTTTGAAGCCCTCGGCCCAAATCTAATGTCACCGGCCCAATCCAAATCACAATTTCTTCGACATTTCATAGACTTTTTTCTTGGGCTTAATTTAATCTCTCTCATTTTATGGTTACGAAATCTCTCTCTTCTCTCTTATACATGTCACAGGATAAGGGAAAAGAAAATCATTGGCCATGAACCAAACCTGCAACAACTAAACCAAAAAGATGGAGACATTATCAGGCAAGAGCGTATTTGTACTGTCTTATTTACAGAGTAAACAGGGAAGGAAATCATCCGTTGCTATATTGGCAAAGAGAAGGGACCTGTCTGAGAATTCAACCACCCAGAGGAAACCCATCTTTCAACTCAATGTTGCAAGTCCAATTCTGGCTCGGTCTGTCATTGCTGTGATTGGTTTGGGATTCATTGATGCCGGGTAAGTTCTTGCAAAAAGTCTCGGTTGACTCGTAAATCATTGGATCGATTAATCTAAATTAGAGCCAGGCTAATAGAAGGAATGCGTGGTATTGTTTGCTGCAATATAAAAAGCCACCAACTCATTACATTAACATGGTATCCGAGTAAGGTTGATCTTGTTGAACAACCGAACGACTCTCCTGTCATGCCATACCCGTGCAAACTTGAGTTTCATTTGAGTGACGTGTTGATATTATCATATTACTACGTAAAAGTGTGATTGACTTGGTAATACTGAAAATTCACACAATCATGAAACTAAACAACCTCTGCCAACTAACTGAACGTTAGATTGTTCGGTCTAGTTGATTTGGTGCTCTCCTTTGTTGTCTCTGATCTGTTGGAGTTTGATGTTCAGGTATAGTGGAGATTGGTCAAGAATTGGAGTGATCTCCAAGGAGATTGAAGACATGCTGAAACTTGCAGCTTATGTGGTTGTTCCTTTGTGTATCACTCTAATCCTGTCCATATCCAAAGAACAGTAGGGTTTACAAAAATTATGTATACCAAACTGGGTCAGTTCTGGTTCATGGAAATGGTAGCTAAGGTTCTCTGTTCTTCTGTGATATTATACATAAAAGCCTTCGGCCTTTTCAGTCATTCTGGCTTCATCAAGCTAATCCTTCAGCCTTCACTTGCCTCTTGGGTTGCCATTGATCCATCTGATATCCACATCTTGTCACACAACAAGAACGTTCTGTTTGTCCGTGTCAACTTCAAGATTCGCTCTTTCCCATTTCGTGCGGGCTGTAATGAATGAGAGGGTGGCAGCTTGGCAAGCTAGGCCGCATATTAAGCCAATCCATAAACCCTGTTCAAAAGAAGCAAACAAATCTCGTCTAAGTATCTTCAAATATATCAAGTTACATCTACGCGAAAATTTCTTGTGTTTCGAGTTTCGACACTAGAGGCTAACAAAAGACCTCACCTTGGCATATAATTTCAGTTTGAATGCAAGAAGGCACGCTATAGGCACGCCAATGCCATAAAATGTTCCCAAGTTAGCGTATACCGCCAGCTGCTGCCAACCGCAGCCTCGAGCAACACCTGAAATTATAATTTTGAACATTTTGTTGAAATCACAAGCAAGAAACAACTTAGAACACCAAAGGGAAACAGAAGAGCTGAAACCTGATAAGACTCCTTGAACGGAATCCAACGTGATTGAAATGGCAAGAAAAGGTACTATTGAAGCAAACTCGCTTATAATTTTGCTGCTGCTGCTAAACAGGCTGGCCCATATGCGGCAACCAAATCCCAAGGCCAAAACAACTACTAGTGCAAGAAAGACCGACAGTTTGATGGTCACTTTCATGGCATGCTTGGCTCGGTCTGGATTGTCCGCTCCAAGCTCGTTAGACACTCTTGTGCTGTTACAACAAGTCAGCTTTGTCATAACCTCCAAAGAAGAGATAGAATCGGCAAAAATGAAGAGGCTACCGCTTTCTTACCTTGCTGCAGCACTAAGGCCATAGGTTAACATGTATGCCAAGTTCTCTGTGTTCACGCTGAAAATGTTAATCAAATCAAATCCATCAAACAGTTAGTCAGTTTAGTTTGTAAACAATGACATAATAAAACCCCTAAATACGTACCACATTGCGATCAGTGACGTAGTTACTTCTGAGTCGGGCATTAATCCAGCTAATAATACCAGAATCTCAAATGCCCAGTACTCCAAGCTGCCCAAACAATGTCATCAATCGCCCCAATGTGCCAAAGAAAACGGAGTTAACAGTAACTATTACTATTGCTGACACACATTTTTATCTTATCTGTTGTTCAGAGGCTAGAATAAATTGTTTTATTGGATCAAAATAGCACATTGTCATCCAAGTGAGACCAGAACAAAAACTTTAGCTCCTCGCCAACTAAAGTTCAATCTCATGCAACTAAAGTTGTAATCTTCGGAAAATTATAGCATTAAAATGAAGCATCCCCTTCGAAATTTATGAGATTGGAGCAACCAAATGTAGACACAAGTAAAGAAAATTGTTACCATATCATTGCAGCAGAAGGGAGTGCTAGCTTCAAGTTGGCAAAAACATAACAAAACGATTCCAACGAAAATCCACCCCATGTATGCTCAAACTTATTCGAACTTAAGACATATACCACCAATACGACAACCGATATCCACAGAGAGATGGAAGCAGCCAGTGGAGCCCCCTTGAATCCCAGAGGAGTCAGATATACCAGAACATAACAGATACCAACATGAATGCCAAAAGGAACCATGGAAAATAGTAAAAGCAGCGAGACCACTGATTGCGTCTGGAGGAACCTGACGATACTCTGAAGCAACCCGTATGCGAATAGTCCCGGAATGAGGTACTTCATATACAGAGCAGCAGCACTGGCGATTTCGGAGTCTTGGTGGAGTAAGATTAGGATTGGCTCTGTATACAGCCAAATCACTGAAATAACAACAGATGATAATAGAGAGATGATGCACGAAGCTTGGAGATGGATTCCCAACATCTTGTACAACTTTGCACCGAAACTTTGACCACAAAGTGTTTCCAATGCACCACTTAGTCCTGTCTGAAACAACAGGACGGCAAGTCGGAAACTTCATCAGAACAATCCGCCATTATAGGGGACATTTCAATAGCAAGCAAAAACAACGACAACTTAAAAGAAAAGCTACTAAGCAAATGCCAATCTTGATTTGTCTAGTCAAAGTCAATCCATATTCGAATAGACCTCAGAGGCCTGGTTTCGTGAGTTGAATATGGAGATTCTAACATGGGTTTCTCATCTCGTTATTGTTCTCGATCCCCACTCATTTCATATCCGAATACCAAAGAATCACCAAAAGAGTTTTTTTTTTTACACTTTTTTTCTTAATACGCAACGATACCAGGTAGGTAATTAAACAGAACCCAGAACTTAGAACTCAGAGTGGCAGTGGTCGTACCATGAAAGCGAATCCGGTGACGGTGGCCCAGGAGTTGGCGAGGGTGGCTCCGGCAAGGTCGATCTCACTGTTATGGCCAGCGAACATGACGGAGACCAGAGTGATAAGGAGATAGCAGAGGTTGGTAAGGATCATGGGTAGAGAGAACAACACTTGTCTCTTGGTCTCCTCCCAATCTAGTACCCTCCTCCACCATCTTGTCGTCTGCGTTTCCGCTTCTTCTAAGTTACTCTCGCTTCTTCTTATTTCTATTAGAGGCTCCGCCTCATTACCCGACCACCTATAAGACATATCTATCTATCTATCTATCTATTCCCACTTTTCCTTCTCCATCTTCCGATAAACCCGCTTTGGAGTTGATCTTAATCCAACCGTGCGGGGGGCAAGACCAACGCTGAGGTGAATGAGTAGGGCTGGGTGACTTTTTAGGGTTGGCTCGCCAGAATTCGGATAGTAGATTGTGGGCACTAGACATCACCTTTTTAGTGTTGAGTGGGTCTTCCTCATTGAATACAAGGTTCCGCCTTCCAATACCCCGTAGTCGACGACGTGCCCATCCGCATTTGTGCTCTTGCTACAGTATCACGTCCTAGGTGTCATGTCAGTTGTACTCATGCTCTCAATTTTCATTCCACAGTGGTGCCGTCGCTACAGTGCTAGGTCCTGAGCGCCACATCAGTTTTTTTGTGCTCAGTTTTTTTTTTAAATTCAGCTAACTGAATAAATTAAATTTCGGTAAGCTCATTTTTCCGAAATAGAAATTTTATTAAGTTGAAAATATATTACATGAGAAACTTAGGAAAAAAATTACATTTAAAAAAAATATAAATTGCATAATTCTTACAATAATCCCAAACTAATTAAAATGTTTAATCGCCTTTTACCATCATCTGAGAGTCCTTCAAAAACTTCAACGACAACTGCGTACGCTTTCTTGGCTACACCAGAGTTGTTGTTCTCAAGGGCGATGAGCTTTCCAACATGGCAGAATGCATGGGCAAAAGTGTCCGGCCTGACGGAGTTGGGGAGCTCGAGTATCTCGTACCAGTTGGGCTTCCTATCGCACTTTTCCACAACAAAGAGGATGCGGATTGCGGCATGGAAACTTTGGAAGGTCTTATTGTAGGGATCCAAGTGCCATGCCAAAATGGTTATGTCGTAAGCTTCATTGATCTTTCCAGCTCAGAAGTGCTCATCGATCATCTCCAATATTGAATCGGCCATGCTAATTAGAAAGAATTTGTAAGAGGAGAGTTGTTGGTGTAAAAAATAATGAAATAAGTTGTATCTATTTATAGATTTTTCAAATGAATTTGGACCACCAATTTTTTTACAAAGAATTTGGACCACACATAATTTTTTAATCCGAAAAGTCTTGTTTTGGATCTAAAAAAATGTATAAAATTACCAAAAAAAATTTAATTGGATAGAAAAGTCGAAAATGGTAAAAATATTTTTGCGAAAATTTTCCCGATGTTTTCGATTTTTTTTTAAAAACTGACTGGGTGCTGACTAGGCGACGTGACCTAATCAGCGCGGGTGGTCTTATTTCAGAATTTTGGTTGTCGGTAAGGGTAGATAGAACAGGCACATGTTGATATGTCAAGAATAGAATAGGCTGCTCTTATTTATTTGAATGAAAAAAAGGAAATGGTAGATATTGCTAATAGATAGCTAACCATCAACGCCACAAATATCTATTAGGTGCACAACAATGAGAGTTCTAATACTATAATCCATCATACCACCCGAGTGATGTAGATTTGAATAAGTTCAACCTTTTCCCGAGATGGTGACATTAAAAGTTTTTTGGGTGCAAAGACTGAAAAGATAGCGCTTCAGGTTCCACTTTAACTTCATATTATGAGGTCGGAGAAACCTTTGCATTGTAAGTAGAGTTGGCTGGCCCAACATTAGTCACTGTTCGTTGGAACTTAAACGTGAAAGCAGTGTCTAGGTTCACTTTAGCAGTCAAGGATGGATGGTTGAAATCAAAGATCGGATCATGTTTACCTCCTTTTGGACAACTATTATTGTCTTTGTTGGGGATCCTACAACTGAATCCTCTAGAGTGCGCTCCACAAGCAAACCCAATAACAATACCCGCAAACATTAGGAAGCCAAAACGATAACGACAAAGCAAAGGCAAGAGAAGGGACTCGCGATTTGATAACTTGGTTCGATCCAAGATCTACATCTGAGGATGTACCAAGGCAAGAGAAGAGATTCACTAGATGGAGCTCTAAGCTCTTTACAATGGAACTTGAACTCAATGGAGGCAACAACAAATAAACAATGAGGATTTTACAAGGTATATATATAGGCAAGCAAAACACTAGGTTTTGGGGCAGCCAGGGATGTTCTTGTCCACCGAAAACTTCATTCCCACTGCCCCCAGCGACCGCAAGGGTCCTAGTGATCACTGGGCCTGAGCTACTGTTTTTTCCCCTAACGAATGTTGGGAATCTAGTGATCATTGGGCCTGAGGCCCTATTTTTCCCAGCGACCGCTAGCTCTCTGATCTCTACGTCTTCGTCTTTGATTCTTCAAACATCGGGTACCATTTCAGTCGATCTTATAAACAGCGGCCAAGTGTTACGAGCATCTCCGAACTTTCTCATTCGACATCAGGCTCCATACCTCAATAGTCTCCTGTGATTAGCCCAAGTTTTTTTTTTCATCGAAGCCAATACGGATGAGTAACTTTATGTAATCCTCTTTTAGTGCCTTATAAACAAGGCCAAGATGAGTCGCCATTATGGATTGACTTGTCCAAACACAAAATTTTAAATCTCTTAGTTTATTGTAATTGTATTATTTAGTCCGTGTTATTAGAATCATAATGTTTTTTAAGAGGATAGATGAGATTACTCATTTGTTTTTTAATAATTAAAAAAAATCATCTTTTCTCTCCTCTTCCCTCTCTTCTCTTCTCTTCTCTCCTCTCATCTCCATGAACACTAGATCAAGAAAATTAATTGAGTTCAACCTAGAAATCAACCAAGAATGATCTTGAAACCAAGAAAATTAATTGAATTCCCTCTCTTCTCTTCTCTTCTCTCCTTGTAAGATTTTGATATGCAGCAAAATCGCAGCAGCTTTTCTCATTAG
>SOPF01027772.1:170596-207191 GCA_012979155.1 Hypericum perforatum
CAATGGACATTCCTAATCAGAATAGGACGTGACGATATCTCCAATACTCCTCTCCTCTCATCTCCTCTCCAGTAACATTTTTTTAGGGATAAACTATTACTTCAATCATAGAACAAAGCAACAAACCAACATTACTATTATATGAGATTTTTTCTGGTTAAATACAACTTTACTTTGTACGAAAAAATATATATGTACATATATGTATATATATACATATATATATATATATATATATATATATTAGTGACGAAAACAAAAGAGAAACCGTATCTAGACAACTTGCTAGAAATTAGCAAAATCTTTATTCTAACAAACAATAAATATATAGATATGACATGCCATGCCATGCCATGCTATTATAGGGGGAAAATGAATGACGGTAATTTTCATATTTTGCCTCTTAAACTTAAATCATTTTAAACAACAAATATGCAGATACGATATGCCATGCCATTGTAGGAAGAAACAAAATGAATGACGGTAAGTTTAAGTTTTTGTCTGTTATATATAAATCATTGGACAAATATATTCTAGCCGTAAATGAATCATTTGCTTCTTCTAATTAA
This sequence comes from Hypericum perforatum, assembly GCA_012979155.1. Lineage (NCBI taxonomy): Eukaryota > Viridiplantae > Streptophyta > Magnoliopsida > Malpighiales > Hypericaceae > Hypericum > Hypericum perforatum. Next base: position 171,166 of record SOPF01027772.1, read on the forward strand.
ACCCATCTGCATCTGGCCCTCTCTGAGATTTTTCTCTCAAACAATCGATGGAAAATACCAAAGAATTAAGCACAAACATAACAAAGATTGAAGATAATCAGACCAAATTAGCACACTCACAAGCTTCTTCCTTTTCTACATTCAGGAGCCCAAGAATCGTTGACATCCAAACTTATTATTTCAGTCAAGAAGTAACCCATAGTGAAATATTTATTGCATATCCAAAATTTTTCTCCATCGATATGATCAAAAAAATATTTTTTAAAAAAATTTATCAAAAACATAAGTTAATCTCCTACAAGTATGATCCAAAAGGACGAAGTGTGATTCAGATATAATTTGATTTGTGCATTATATTTAAAAAGTATATTTCATTTCTAATTACTTGCATTCACTAGATTTCACCTATTAATGATTAAATACACTTGTATGAGGTAAAATTTTTGACTTTTAGTGCCATATATATGATAAATGCATTCTATAGGATTGCCACCATCTTCGATCCATTGCATTGTTAGGTGATATCATTTTTGAATCAATATTGCAAATAAAGAATATACTAAATTAGCCCATATATTCGTAAATGAATCAACTTTTTCATTCATAGGATCAAATATATCTCATAAACAAAGGTCAACGCGTCATTTTCATCAGTATGATCAAAATATATATTAGGAGCGAGTAAATGAGAATTATAGTCTATTTTAGTCTTATGACGTATATAGGAGTATGTCACTCATAAGGTGTTTGCACATTCTATTATGTCATATAAGTCCATGATAAAGACATTGTGATATTGAACTATAGTAATAAGTATTAAACTATCATTAGATTGTACTAGATGTATAATACATTAAAATCATGTATAATCAGTAGATTACTTTGAACATAGACTTGTTATTGAAGTAATTATTAGACAATTGCTACAGTCGAATGGACAGGTCATCAATAACCTTGAGAGAGTGAAGCACATGACTAATATTGGTCATAAATTGTAACTTGTCCAACTAGGACTCCCAACTATCGACCATATTTTCATCTCTCTTGAGTATAGATAATCCCCAGGAGATTAGTGAATGCAAAAGCTTTCAAAAAATTCCTCTAAGCAACCGGTTAAGGCATATATATCATTGTCCGACAAAAATACTTGATATATTATTCCTCCAGCCAAACGAAGTTTCACGGCCCCTTGCTGGAACACAAATTCCAAGCAAAGTTGACATTCACATGAAAAAGGATAGTCTAAAACATCATATATTATCTCAGTAACTACTAGTGGCAATAATATGTTGGTGTGAAGTAGATGAATCTTCAAATGGAGCTCAGGAAATGGTGTTTATCATGGCAAGTTTGTACAAATGTGAAGAACGTAATTTTGGAGCGATAGAGCAACAACATCAGATTATCTTTAAGGGTGAAGGGGATTGAAGGTTCGAAAGCTTAAGCACGAAGACTTAAACGTCTTTAAACAAATTATATTACTTGCATTTTGTAAGCTTACAAATGAAATGAAGTTCAAGGTAGAAGAAGTAAGGGAAGAGAAACATGGCGCTTCAAACAATGTGCATGGTTCTCTCCTGGCTTTGTTTTGGAACAACATTAGCAAAATTAGTTGGGCAACCATGGTGATTCCCAGTTGTCCACATCAGTTGACCCTGAACTACGGCATACTCTATCTTAACTGACCCTGAATTAAATGATTAATTGCCATTAGAGTTTATCCAATTTGGTTAGGCTAAATATTGAGACGTGGACATGCATTTTAACATTTTTTAGGGATAAACAATTACTTCAATCATAGAACAAACTAACAAACTAACATTACTATTAAACGATATATTTTTTTGATTAAATATAACTTTACTTCGTCCAAAAAAAATTTACATATCGGTGACGAAAAAAGAAGAGAAAGTATATCTAGACAACTTGCTAGAAATTAGCAAAATCTTTATTTTAACATACAATAAATATATAGATATGGAATATCATGCTATTATAGGCAGAAAAAAATATGAATAACCGTACCTTTTAGTTTTTGCCTCTTAAACTTAAATCATTTGCAAACAATAAATATATAAATATGACATGCGATGCGATGCTATTACAGAAAGAAAAATAACGAATGACGATAACTTTTTATTTTTGCTTGTTATACTTAGATCATTTGACACCACAATATATATTCTAGCCGTAAATGAGTCATTTTCTTCCTCTAATTAAACTCATCTGCATCTGAGTGGAGTTTGAAACTTCCTACGGGCCATGGACGAAAACCGTCTCTCCGAGATTGCTGATGCTCGTGTCGCCAAGGAAGGTAAAAAAAGAGAGAAGAAATTGCAGCTTAAACATGATCCGGGAGGAGAGGCTAACAATGAAAATGGTGGCAATGGAGCTAGAGACGATCAGATCAAATCAAGGAACTCATTCTGTTGCTGGACACGATCATATATGAACAGGTTGCTGGACCGTCTAAATGTTGCTTCATCCTCGTGGATTTCGAGCTTCAATGTCATAAGCCCTTGCTTACAAGGATTCTTGAGCTGGAAATTGAAGAGGAGGGAGCTATCATACTCAATCAGACAGTGTATCATTTGTCAAGGGGAAAGATTCCAATTTACTTTGAAAGCCTTTAGAACATTGATGAATAATTCAATTCAAAAAATTAGATTTGATAAAATTTTGATGAACGGTTTCCATTGTTGTGGTTTCCAGATAATGATGATGATGATATAATAATAATAATATAGTAATAATAATAATAGTAGTAGTAGTAGTAGTAGTAGTAGTAGTAGTAGTAGTAGTAGTAGTAGTAGTAGTAGTAGTAGTAGTAGTAGTAGTAGTAATAGTAGTAGTAGAAGAAGATTTGAGCTTTGAACGTAGTTATTCTATTTTGGACTACTTTATAATATTACTATTAGGCTTAGATTTAGCCATTAGTTGTCTTTCTTAGTTTTATTACTATTTCCTAGTAATTACTTACTCAGCAACTTTAGATTACTTCGATCATAAGTTTTTGACCTCTATAAAGGTTGCTAGGATCTTTTACTAGTTCTTGGAACAAATGCTCCTAGTTTAGGTAATAATCGATATTCAAAATATTAATCTTAAACATAAATATTACAATATCTACGTACTATATACAACAAATAGAAATCGAAAAAGGATAAAAACAACATATTTTCACCCTTGTATTTTGATGTATGTTACTTTGTCCCATTTGTGTACTCGTTGATTATAAGACTCTAAAGCATAACTAAAAAAAAACTGTATGATTGTAGACCAACTATTCAGATGAGATAATTGTTATTAAATTGGAGTCTCCATGATGTTGACTACAAAATAGAGCGCTTCCATTGAATTACATATTTGAAGTATGGACAATTTATGAATGGACCTCAAGAGACATGACTTCATGAAAAATTTATAAGTTCAAATAAAGAGATACGATAAATTGAATCTGTCTCAAATTTGATTTGATCAGATTTGAACTGATTTGTAAAAATTGGAACAATAACTTTCATAATTCAAATTCAAAAAATTATAATTCTAATTTATCTGAAATTTCAAACCATGGTAAGAAAAACTACATGGTCACTAATTTGTACATTATCTTGTTCTGACATTTTGATTGACCTTTTCATATTAATCTGAACAATAGCCTCTCTTGACATTTGTTTGAAAAACAAAGTCTAAGTTACTTAAATAATGTTGAAAAAATCCTAGTAGATGAGTACATTAAGATCCGAGGGTGTATTAGAGCTCTATCAGGAAGAAGTAAATACAAGCTACATTGCTTAGTAATTCAATCTGCAACCATCTAACAAGTCCTTGGAATTAGACTCATGGAGCACACAGAAAACCTAGGTAAAAGACTGAATCGAGGCCTTCGTTGTTCATTGTAATCGATATGCCGTGCTGAGGAACTGAAGGCCATAGATTGGTGAACTGCTGACATACTTCATGAAAAGACTTTCCTTCAAATTGCTGGAAGGTGTTGATCTCTCGCAAGATCTTGGCTGACTTTACCATAAAAAAATACCCCGAAGAAAAGCATCGGCTAGGTCATTCCACGTATTGTGACTCCTCCACTCCGGGGAGTTTTTCTTTTTTGGGAAAGGTATATTGTTGAGCACGCCATGGAACATACAATTCTACTTAGTGTGAAATTTTACCTGACATGGAGCATAAATGTAGTTGCAACTGTCGGTATCGATAAAATCCCACCACCAAAAACTCAAGAGGAAAAAAATAAGTGGTGGGAAAAGAGCATCCCGATAGAATATCTATCTTGATGTTAAGTCACAAAAACAATTTTATACCGTCATCTGAAAAAAAATATAAACAAGCCAAAGTAAAAAAAGAAAAGAAACAAACAGCAAGCAGGGCACCAAAACAAAAAGGAATTAAAAAATCCTTGAAGAAACAACATTACGGTCAACAAAAGAGCCCAGTACCATGAGCATGTCTTGACCAACAAAGGATCGTGAGATGTTGGCCCAACTAGACCATCTTGTTAAAAGAGATAGAAGCTTTGTCGATTGCTTCTATAACTATAGCAATTAGCAAACTCCAGCTCATTTTTAGGTTACCGATTATACGTCGTTAGTATAAATGACATACACGTCATCATATTTTTGGTATATAAGCTTCAATCAACTATATTTCAAATAACCCGCAAAAAAAAAACTATATTTCAAATAAAAAAATTTGGGCAATTTCCCTAATATTTTGTCAAATCTATGATATGTTCCTTCATTTTAAAACAATTATTTTGTCCTCCTCACTGTTTTTGTTTTATTTTGGATTCCTTGATAACATCATCAATCATTTTCTTATGTAAAATTATTTTTATTTCCATAACAATACTAAAGAATTAAGTCATCCCCCTTCTCTTTTATTCCAAAAAAACGAAATATTTTCTTTGCTCAAGAGATTATGGCAAATACAATAACTCTATTTTATAGACGTTGCGTAGGTTTTGACGATCTCGATGAAGTTATCGAAAAGACCAGCATTGCTTTTCGCAACCAAAAGCCCGTTCCTATCCATTCAGAAGGTTTAGATTAGTCATTATAATAATTGTATAATATCAAATATAACTTTCACAATAAAATATCAATTATAATAGAAAAATGCTCGCTCATGTCGCTAGCATTCTATCCTGAAGGTACAAAGGGCCTAAAGTTTTGTCGATATCCATGGAGAGAATATAAGTCTCGTGTCTAATGCGCCTCCTTTCCCATACAATCCAAAACAAAATTCCCTCATCAAGTGACACAAGAATATATATTCCAGGCGACGGAACCAAACTTATTAAGTCAATACTAAGATTTTCAACCTTGGCTAAAAATATGACTTATTCCAATAAGATAGTTGGAATTGGATACAGCACATACATGAACTTATATGTAGCAGCGAAGCCATGAATTTTTTTATCAGTAAATTTGTATTAAAAATAATACAGGAAATATTTACAATTACATGAACTTACAACCTGAAACAGGAACCCCATGGAATCCAGAAAATTGAGTATGGTCGAGTTAGCTTTTTTACTCATATAGTATATATATAATTCTGTTTGGGTCAGTCTCAACTTGCTGGTGAATATATATAATCTGTTTAATTTTATAAAATATTCATGAAATAATGTTTTCTTATTCTATGTCATGATGATATGAACGTAATATTCCACTTATTAACAAATATATATTTGAACTTAGTGGAAGACAACGGATCAATTCCCCAAAAAACATAGTGGAATACTTGGAACGCCAATAAGCGGGCAATTCCCAACTCACTGATGTGTCTTTAAGAGAGATTACTTTCTCAGAAAAATACAGAATGATTACCAAGTGTTTATATACATATGGCTACTGTAGTTTAACCAAAACTTTTGTGTTGAAATTTAGAAAATTTGATAATGAGAATTTGTGTTTGTTGTGTTTTATCTAATTTAAATTAGTTAGTTTAATAAATATTTGATTGAGACGAAAAAAAGATAGCGCTGAAAAGGGAGAATGCAATTTAAAGTTCAAACAAAAAGAACAGAATCAGGGGGGAGTGGTGGAGGACCAAAAGGCCAATTGATAGGCACTTTAACATTGTGAAGTCACTTGCAAACAGCACTTGATATCTATCTCACATTCCCCTTTTTAAACTGAAAAGAAGAGCGACGCGGAAAAAAGTTGGTAAGTGGAAGAAGATTTAATAAATATTATTTTGAGGTGGAACCCTCCATGACATGCATTTTACGTGGCCCAAGTTTCGTTTGAAATATCTCGTCCATTTTAGTCCGTTTAGATTTTTTTTTTATATGTAAGAATGTTATTATCTATCAAAACGTTGCACTAAATATGTACGATTGCACTATATTTACTCTTGTGGTTATACATTTTAGTCACAATTTGGTGTTGTTGTGTTATGTACAGCACGGTATTGTAATCCTATGGAGCACGGGCATGATGGTTATTTGGAGGCCCGCCCAAGAAAAACTAAAATAAAACTAGTAAAAAGAGTGGGATCATTTAGGAAAGGGAAAAACCCTGAAATCACGGTTGCGATCTCCAAGCTAGCGATGCTTATGGAAGTCCAAATTCAAGTAAATTGATAACCATTTCATCCACAAGTCATCACGATATGGGATATGTGATTTAATGGTTTGTATTGTTATAATTCAATGGTTTATCATGGTATGATTCAATAGTTTGGTTTGCTTAATAGTTTGGTCTATTGTGATTCATTCATTTGCACTTTTGTGATTTAATGATTTATTATGTTGTAAAACAACGATTTGGTTGTTATGATTTATTCATTTGATATGTTGTGATTCAATAACCTTCATTGGTGATAATGATTTGCATTTTTATTATTTAGTAGTTTTTATTATTGTGATCAATGATTTGTATGATAGAGTTTAATGATTTGTTATAATGTGTTTCAATGATTTGCTATTTTGTAATTCAATAATTTGGTCTGTTGTGCTTCAATGATTTGATATGTTTGTGATTTAATAGTAGAGTCTCATGTGATTCATTCATTTGATCTATTATGATTTATTATTTGCTATGATGTTGTGATTCAATTTTTTGATTTGTTGTAATTCAATTATTTTGTCTGTTGTGATTTAGTTTGGTTTGTTGTAATTCAATGACTTGATCTATTGTGATTCAATTATTTTATCAAACATAATAATTCATTTTATCAAACCATCAGAGAAGACATAGAAGACCCAATTCTTGCGAATCTTAACCAAAAACAACATCGATCTCTCTATCAACAACTTCCATCCTTTCTATTTTTAAAATTGTTTCGAATTGTACACTGTATTAACATCTTTAATACTAACTATTCTCATGTTGTACAATTGTTCCAAATTGTAAGGGAAGAGAATTTTGCGAGCTTATTGAACGTCTTAAAAGTTGAGTTAAAAAAATTAAGATTTTAACAAATTATTTTTATAATTCGAACTGCAATTTCAAATCCAAAACTATATATTTGTGGATTTGAGCTACGAAATATAGAAATTTCTTGAGTAGAATTATTTTATCACAATTTTCTCTTGTAATTTATTTTTGATGTGTGTAAATACTCGCACAAACCAACAAACATGCAAGAATGTACAGTCTTTGTGGTCCTACACCACCTTTAGTTTTGTTGCTTTCACTCTTTAATTTTCTTGCACTTCCAACCTTCATTTATAGTACTTGAAGTACCACCAACAACTTTGCCAGCTTCCTTGCCTAGCTCACCACCAGCACCATCCCATCACTTCACCCTGTAGATCCACAATGGAAGCCAGAAGCACACACGATGCGAGACGGACCCGCAAAGACAAGATCGTCATGAACAACAACGATTATCTTCTCGACGACGAGGTAGACGACGAGATGGACGAAGAAGAGGCTCTTGGTGGTGGCAATGGTTATGAGAAGAAGAAAGGGCTGATGGTCTGTGGAAAGAAGGGAGGGAGCAGTGGCGGTGTCTCGCCGCCATCTTGCCAGGCCGAGCGCTGCGGAGCTGATCTAGGTGAGGCTAAGAGGTACCATAGGAGGCATAAGGTTTGCGAGCTCCATGCCAAGGCACCAGCTGTGGTTGTTGCAGGCACCAGACAGAGGTTTTGCCAACAATGCAGCAGGTACGGACTATGTTGTAAACGAATAATTTGGTAAACGGGTTTCGGTTCGTTGAGTGTCACGGGTTTTCATCCCAAGCGCAGGTTCCATGAGCTGTCCGAGTTCGACGAGGCAAAGAGAAGCTGTCGCCGACGCCTCGCAGGACACAACGAGAGGCGCCGCAAGAACTCGGCTGAACCTAACGGAGAGGCTCCGGGCAGAAATGGTGATGAAAGGAGCAAGTATCAGATTACCCTCCCTGGAAATCCTACCTATAAGCGATCCCCTGTCGGATACTAGAACAATTCCCAGCATGCTCTCTCTCTTCTGTCACCTACATGGTCTGAGGTACCTATGGTTAGTCTTTGCATGCGAGAGAATGTTTCACTTGGGTCCTTAATTTTATGCTTAATATCTAGCCTCTGATGGGTTAGTGTTCCTTAAAGAGACCAGCTAGGTCCAATAAACAGAATCTTACTTAGGTGGGAGTAAGATTCAATTTGCTCTTAAATTTCTGCACGTGTTGTACTGTTTAACAAAATAAATGCCAAAATATGAATGTAATAAATAAATGTTAAGTGACAGAAAATGGCAAAAATCATCTGCATCTCTTCCAAAAGCTGGGAATTATAAGCAAAACACTGGAATGTATAGTCTCACTAGACATTCAAACATTCACTACACTACTTTTATTGACACGAGCATACCAAACAGTTGCAGAAAAAACTCGAGTCTTTGAAGTTGATGAACAAACGCAGAGAGAACCATCCTTAACAAGATTGCTAAAACTTGACCACCACACACGAGATGTCATCCGAGCTCTTTCTGTTTTGCGCCTCCTCGGTGAGATGTTTCGCTGCAGACTTGGCGTCCTTGATGTTCTTGATAGCATCTGCAGCTTCTTGGTTTGACATAACCTGGGAGTTTGTTTCGATAAGTAAGTGTATTAGTTCACCAATGCTAAGACGAAGGACAGAGAACGTAAATCTGCTTTAGTATATTACAGTATTTACCTTCCATAATCCATCACTTGCCAAAATTATGAAATCGGTTTCTTCATCAATCATTTCCACGAATACGTCGGGTTCTGAGCTCAGATGCACCTTCAGGCTCTTGTCGCCAAATGCCCTTGCCACTGCCAACTGCCCATCGACTCGAGGAACATCCCCTGGATTCATACCAACAAGTTATAGAACAGAATGTTATCATCACACATAAAATTTCCAGCGAAAAGACAGCAATTTTTTGAAGTTTTCTCACCGGGGAAGGTCGTCACAAATCCACCCCTTTCCTCAATCTCCTTTCTTTCCATGCCAGGTTCATGATCCACTGATAGTTGCTTAGCAACTCCGTTCTTGCAAATAACAGCTCGAGAATCACCAACATTCGCCACAACCAACTTCTCGCAGTTGATTAGAATCGCTGTGACAGCTGTTGAACCGCCTCTGCCAAAATCAACCGCTTTCTCTAGAATGTTGGCATCGGTTATCCGATACGCTTTCCTTATTGCGTTCTCTGGTTTCTCCCAGAAGTCGGGCTGCTCGGATTTTCGCACACAAAAATGAAAGCCAATTCACTTAGACCATGCTAAAGATGCAACGAAAATCTCCAGGCGAAGCTAGAATTCGGAAAAAACATATTAATGTATACGGATAGACAATATTTCTCGATAATTCTTGGAGATACAGGTCCTTACTACCTACCTATGCTGCAATTAGGAAGCTAAAAACCAATGAATTTTCTAATTGAACAAACTAATTATCATTACCTCACTCAAGATGTTGTCAAACAAATGTGCGCGCAAGTAATCAGGAATCACATTGCTGAGATGGCCATCAAATATGGCAAACAAGCCAAGCTCGTTGTCGCCAACTTGCTTAAATTCGGCAGATACAAAATCTTCCATTGCGTGATGCGACAGTCCCTTGACTAAATGATAGCCATGTGTTACGTGCTTCGATACCTTGCTCTTTCCCTTTCCAGAATCGGGAGATGAACCAAGTCCTACCTTTTCCTGCAAAATCCAAGCATTTAAGCAGAGTACTTCACTTTGAACAAATCCCAACAGAACTAATAAGGTTAGGTACAGCAAAAGACCGGTTCGCGGGTCGACCTCGTCAATTTTGCATAATAACTTACTGATACAACCAACCAAAGTAAAAAACTTTAAAATTTTCTCATCGGTAAGGAACTAAATCTCTATCTAGTGTAGATATTTCTATAAGAATTACCGTATCCTACCAAAAACCTTAAAATAGTGACTGGGTGGATCCTTCTACCTTATCAACCAACCCATCCCACTTGTAACTTCCGAAGTGGAACACACTCCACGAGTTTCTACACCTAAAAGATAAGCCAAAGGGCTTGTCACCTAATGACACCTTTCAAAACAAAAAGATCGAGCTGAATAGGACTACAAACGCAATAAAGTTCTATCTACCCAGTTGGCTCAGGCTCGAACTCGAGATTCCGATGTAACTAACTAATAACAACAACAAATTAAGTATCTCTCTCATTTCTTCCAATGACCACCCAAAAGCCTAATGAGACCATCTTAAACATTTTGTCTTGGCAATTACGAAATAGCTACAAGAAACTCGATTCCACGCCAGGACAAACCATTATTATTCAGGCATTGTCCTCGACAAGACAAAACAAGAGGCTAAAAAGAACTTGCACGAAAACGGCGATCTGAAGACAATCCGGAATATTATTACCTTCATCTTGTGAAGAATTTCTTTGCCCGTCATGGGTTCTCCTTTGTGGTGTACTTAGGAAAATTCTGAGATATTTATTGAGATATTTATTGAGAGTACACAAAATGGGAGGGCCCCGAGAAAGATGAGGTGGAGGAAAGAAGGAACTGGTTGACAAGTTGACGAGGATGCTTCTGCTTTCGACACCGAGGCACCCAAAAATAATTAAAAACTTAATTAATGCATGAAGTAGAAAAAATGAGCATACAAATAGTTTAAATTAATATATTGTTTATTCTTACGAGACGTGTGAATTGGTCGTTGCAGGTGCATGCTTATCTATCTTTTAGCGAGAAAAAGGTATGTGTTCGTAGTAGTTCATAATAATTGGACTTAGTGGCATAAATATTAAAAATAGGATGTCTGAAATAACTTTAAAATATATATCACTCAATTAACTAAGAAGTCACAAGTTTCAAACATTGACATTGACATTATAATTATAATTTATAATATGATATTTATTTTCCAGAAAATCGATTCTGAATAAAATAGATTCACAACTTAAAGATAATTCAAATAAAGAAAGACTCAAAATACTTTTTGATGATAGTACGTTCAAAGTCTTAATAATAAGAAACATAAATCATTAAAAAAAATTGCACTAGGGGTTGATAATTTGGAAATCGCGTATTAAAATCCCATCTCTACTCTGAAAACTAATCCACTTCACCGACAACATTTGATAACAGCTCACGAGGTTTTTGATCAATTGGTGACAGCTCACTAAATAACAAGTAGTACAAAACAGAGATATAACTTATTAGTTTTTTCCTACACGTTTTCTGAAATTCTCATCTTTATCTGACGCGTGGTATGGAACTAAAATCTGATCTGGGAAAAAAAATGGACCAAAGAGAACTGTAGAGACACGTGGACCACACAAAAAGACAAAGGCAACCTCCTACTTGGCGTCCGCATAGGACCCAGCATTCACTGCATTAATTTAGCAAAAGCCATGATGGGTGTGACGAAACGTTTAGGGTGATTAAATCATAAGTTTCCATATATTTAACGCCAATTTTCAAAAAAGAGAGAAAAAAAATGTTAAATTAAAATCTCTTCCAAAATAATTATGGGATTATTTTAAAAACATTAGGCATACAGTTTGATAGGAAATTTATAAAAATAGTCAGTATATGGTTCCATGTATAATAACAGATAAAAATTTGTGTTTCGGTGGAGAGATTTAGCATCCTCTATTGTTTGGAATATAAATTTCTTACTATTGGTAAATAAGAATCCATACTAACTTAAATTCACTTAATTAAATATCACATTTAAAACATTAAGACTGGGCGCAGCAGCATCCCGGGGCTGGAACGGCCCACAAGGAAGAGGGGGTTGATTTTGGACAGACGTGAGCCAACTGAAGATGATTGCCCGTCGGATGGAAGGGGGATGGGTGGGGTGGGACCAACCCTCAGTTGGGTTAATTGTTTTTTAAATTAACTTTTTATCATGGTTTTAAAATACGCGATCCGACCGGTCGGACCGCATTTCGGGCAAAAGTCTGGCTCGTTTTTAGGCTAAAATGGATTTTGGTTCAACTGGAGGATTTTCGGTCAGACCAGACATTATTGTCAAAAAAATCTGGTTGAACCGGGTAGCCTGACCAGAAATTTATGTATATATATTATTTTTTTACTTCACATAACTTATTTACCAATATATTTCAAGAAATTACATTAAAATAAGAAGGAAAAAAAGTTTGGTCGGACTAGAGGTATGACTGGTATGACCGATCTGACCGGTCGACCCGAGATACGGACATATTTCTGGGTCGACCTCTGGGTCGGTATTGAAAACCCTGCTTTTTATCCACTTCGTATTATTGTCATAATATTATTCGTTCACAATATTTTTAGAGATAAGATTTGAGATAGAAAAATCTTTGTAATTATCTATTGCATTTGTAATTTATCATTTCACAATTTTTATGTAATTTGAATTATTACTAATTTAATGCTTTTCAACGAAAATTATTATTGTTTATTTTTCAAAATTAATAATTTCATGCGAAGTACAAAATTTATATTAACGAATATAAAAATGTGAATTAAAATAATTAAATTTAATTGAGTTGATGATGTGGAGAATAAATATATTAATTGTTTATTGGTTGGAAATGGGTTGGATAAATGATGCTGCGGTGGATAAAAAATAAAATGTATAAGAATAAGTTGAGGTGGATGAGTAAGAAATTAATTAAATATTCTAAAAATGAGTTGTATGAGCATGGTGCTACGATGGTCTAAAACTTTTTTTTTAGTATGTAGTTCTAGGAGTCGAATTGTTTCCAATTTATGGGACACCATAGTTAACATGTAGCAGCCCATATTACATGGGCCTATCATTTGGCCCATTACATTAATGTATCATCTGTTACTATTATTGGCCCAGATGTTGCAATTCATGGCCCATTTTCCGACCATTTAACGAAAAATGCATCATGTTGGTCTTATGCTCGTAACACCAAGTTCGAGTCTATATATCTAACATTAACTCAAAATCGTAAGAAAATAGGTTATTTTAATATGTCAAAAACCCGGTTGGTTGAACCGGTAGGTATTTGCCCGAGTATTAACCCAGAAGCTTTCTCTACATTAATGAGCATGTGCAACCGTAACTTCAATTTCACGTAGACCAACCACACCACATGACATAATCAAGGTATTTTGGAACACAACAAATTATAAGGTGAACAGATGCCTTGCTTGGTGACAAGGCAAAAGGTTGGCCCAGAAAAGGTGGACGACCGGTGGTCCGGTGGTCCCTATAGCAACATTAGCTGCTGCTGGACCCAAAAGATATACAAAGAAAACCCAAATGGCGGACAAGGGCAATTTTCTAAATGAAGCTTTGTCCTCAATTTGAGGAGACTCAGCCAAAAGCATTCGATTGATGTGTCTAATTTACCAACGCACTAATATGGTAATCATTTTGAGTATTCTTGTAAGGATTACTTTTCGAAACTATTTGGTATTAAAATATTTATTGTATTAACTAACTTAAGTTTTGATTCGAGGTCTCAAATTTTTTTAATGAACATGGATGTTTGAAATGAGAATAACTGGTTAAACTAAAAAAAATTGATTAATATTATTTGTACATGGAAAGAGTCCTTTTGTAGTGTTGTTGATCCCATCATGGCTGGTCTAGTTAAAGCCCACATTTCCCAATAATTTTATTAGTACTTGTGCTGCTTTCAGGAGGCCTTTAATTTTTTTCTTTCCCGCTCTTCTCTCTTTATGGGACTAAAGGTCAATTTTTTCTTGCTTGCGGAGCATTTCTTGGGAGCTGTGTATTTGAAGGAAAACGAAATGTATTATTTGTCAAAATAAATAAATTAAAATACATTACCAATTTTAAGCCCGTTCATTAGATTGTTATTGTTGATACAATTAACAAAAAAGTAAGCTCAGAACTACAAATTACTTTGGCATACTTAAAAATCATTAGGACATTCTCCGCACATGACTATAATTAGGGGATGAGTTGGCAAGTAAGTACTCGGGCATCATTTACTGTCCATTTTAAGCTTGTCGACATCTGATATTAATCAATTAAACAAAATTAACTGAAGTTATTCAAAACGGTAAATAATTTACATTCTGATATAAAATCTTAGTTTATATCATTACAATTGAATAATATAATATCGACAAATCACTTTCCAAATAAGACCTTATGTTAACCGAATACGTTTAGAAAAACGAATGAAACAAAGTAAACAGCCTCAAATATATAAATACAACCCTCCCACCTAGAAATCAGAATACAAGCTTGGAAGTCAGAAACAAAAAAAAAAAAAAATGGAGAGCTACCATCAAAACACAAGCTCCATGGAATTGTTTTCCTTTCCAAGCACTCCTAGCCCTGATCACCAACATAATTCTGAATTCGAATTCGGATGTGTAACGCCTGATTCCCCCACCTTAGATCCGTCGAAGAATTCTCCGGCGGATCATATTTTCTCCAACGGACGTCTCATGCCACACTCATTTCCAACTCCACCACCACCACCACCACCACAACAGAAACAGCAGCAGCCGAATCCAATTTCGGATTCGGAGAACGCTCCTCGGATCCCGAGCCGAACGAGCAGCGTGAGCAGCAAGGATTCTCTCGTGTCGTCAAGAAGCAACAGCACCAACAGCAGCAGGAGCAGCATCAGCAGCGGGAGAACAAGTTGGTCGTCGGGTGATCAAAACAATAGTTTAGAGAATAATAGTAAGAGATTGTTCACAAAAGTTGGAGCCAAACCTCCTACTTCTGCAAGCAAAATTGTCATGGCTCAGATATATGGGTCATCACAAAGGTGGCAACACATAGTTCCGGTTCCCGGGTTGAAGAGAGATGATTCGAGGAAGAGCAACAGTAGGAAGTCGGCCATTGATGAGAGCTTGACTCTTGATGGGAAGAAGAAGCAGATGGTGAAAGGGAAGAGAGAAGAAGAAGAAGGTGGCATCTTATGGAGATTCTTTAGGTGGTTCTTGGTGGCATGTGGCAAATGTCATTCTATGGAGAGATCTAACAAGATGGAGATGTTGGAATAATGTTTGATCACAACAATCTTGGGTTTTCATTTTTTTTTTGGCGTAATTAAATTTTGTGAGAGTTTTTTTCTAAATTTTTTCTCATGGTCGAGTGATGGAATCTTTCATGGATCTGTAAATTGATGTGCAATTTGGTTGTTGAGTAAATTTTCTTTTCACTTCTTATATTTAGCCATAAAATTTAACCGCCTTCATTTTATGTTTTCTTCTCAACTTTTTTTGACAAAGGTGAGAAGAAGAAAAAAATGTCAAAGGAAAGAACATTTTGATTTTGGTGTTAATGTGTTATTATAATTTTGATGTGTACAAATAAGATGTTGCTCACCAGCAGGGAAGCTAACTTTCTATCTGTTAAAAAGACAGGCGTGCTACATAGTGTAGTGGGGTTTAAGCAAAGACATAACCTGTCAAGAACAACTTAACATCACTTTTATCAAAGAGACTTGTGCCTAACATTATCAAAATTTACTAATACCAAAATTTTGTGTAACAAGTTTTTGGTCAAATAGCACAAAGCAAGGCGTAGAAATGAAATAACAAAGGACGAGTATCAATTTCTAGGCAGGTGTTACTTTCTTTAAAAAAACTTTTTTAAGTATAAAATGTACGTCTTTGTGTTTATTCTAGGTGTGGAACAATTCAAATACCAGGTAAATGCAACATCATGTTTGTGAAAGACATGACAATTCGAGGTGAATCAAGGAGTGGGAAGATCGAGAGTCGGGAAGAATAGCATTAGGACAATCTGCTTATTTTGCCCGAGATTGATTTATTTTTTTCGGCCGGAAAATTACTTCGTACATTTCCTACAACTACTTATTTTCCACCCTAGTTAAGCATTTTTTTTTCATATTCCAGGAAAATGACTTTCCTATTTGATTAGGGATGGTAATTAGACCCGGATCCTAAGGGTCTACCCGATTTTAAATCCGAAGGGTCTAGGATCCGTTGACTTTGACCGGGTCCTAAATTCGAATCCTGCCCGAATCCTAATATTTAAAAAGGATAAGGGTATGGATATGGACTTATAGGATCCTACCCGGATCCTACCCGAATTATAATTATATATATATATATAATACTTTAGAATATACCCAGTAAGTTAGTAACACAGACTATGCTATTTAACTTCAATTTTCTAATTACAAGTTACCGTGTTCATCTTTAACTTCCTAGTTAAATATTTTCAACTTCAACTTCCTAATTAAATATCTTAAATTTCCGTAACCTAAAAAACTATCTTCAACTTTTATTTAAAGTCCCAAAAAATCTAAATTGAACATCCTAAAATTTTGTGAACTAAAAAAACCTTCAAATTAAACAAGCCAACTTGTAGAGATACTAAAAGTCTTATCATTATTGTGTGTTTTAATTTTATAATATATATGAATTTTGAGATTGTAGGTTTAATTTTTTCGATTAAATAATTTTTATGTACCCTAGACCCGCGGATCAATCCTGATCCTGCTCGATATTTTTGGAACCATATCCTACCCGAATCCTGCTTTTAAAAGAGGATAAGGATAAGGATTTGGGTCTACCTTCAAAAAAGAGGATAAGGATCTGGGTCCTATAAATCCTACCTGAATCCTGCCTATTGCCATTCCTACTGCTGATGTAACCAAGAATTTGAAATAGAATCCTAACCCGGTTAAATCCACCAATTAAAGTTGGGCAAAATACAGCCTAATACTTGACTTTTGGTTTTCCTTTCCCTAAGGTACCTAGATTTTTAAAATCAATATTTTAACCTTTAAATTTGGTAAAAATAGACTCTCAAATTCCTCACTAACATTAGCATTCTTTTTTTCATTTTTTATGAAAATGACCAAAATACTCTTAAACCAAAAACTAAAAAATTCGTCTAATTTTTTCCTTTAACCAAAAAACCAAAAATGACAACAACTTATATTCAATTTCCATCTTCATCTTCGTCGTTGGACCTCCGACCGGTACTTCTCCGGCGAACTACCACCGTCATCTTTGAGCCCCTCCACTTCCGGTTCGCAAGGAGAAGACGCTCTGCTACTCTGTCCCCATTCCCGCCGGCCATTACTTCCTACTCAGCAGTATTATCGACTCCCGATTGAAACCTAAATCAGTACGCCAATAAATTTTTAAAGATGACGTACTCTAAAAGCCCTAACCTTGTAACCGCCATCCAATACTTCTTGTAGACTTGGCCCAAGAGGTGGGCACATATCCACCAAGTAGGAGGTGGATTGTGCATGGTGGGCGTCTTTGCATGAGGCCCACCACCTGCTTCTTTTAAGTCGGTCTAATGGGTATAAAGGAGATGCCCGCGTGACCAAATCGATCTTTTGCCACCTCGAAAAACACTCACAGAGGCAAAATTACGATTTAGTACTCGTAGTTTCGTCAGATACATGTTCGAGGACAATTCGTGGGAATCAAGCTTTGATCCAATTCGTTTGTGATCAAACTTCGACCAACACCTCGCCAACATCATCTTGGGACTTTGTAGGATCAAGCTACGAGAGGTATAAGACTTTTAATCATCTTAATTAGTGTTTAATTAAGTTTGATGTTATATGCATGTTTTTTTTTTAATTATGCGTTTACAGCCATCACTTCTTCTCCCGGGAAGTAGTTCGGCCCACAGCTGGGGTTTGTAATCTGCCAGTAGTGGTGTAATTTGCCCATTAAAATTTCCCCAAGCTCAACATTATCAGTGATTATTGAGCTATGTTGGGCCGACCATTGAGCCCATTATGTTGGAAACGTTCAGATGAATACTCGGTCCACAATTATCCTAAATTAATTAGAGTTCGATGGACAATAATGCGAAATTTTAATATGGAACGTTTCGACACCATTGTAAATATTTTCCATTAGAATGATGGTTAATTGATTTTGTACGTGTTCAAATATCCAAGATTTCATTTAATAAACTTCTTCAAGTTCAAGATGAAAAGAAGATCAAGGGTCATTCGATAGTTTATCACATTAATGGGAAATGTTTTTAATTATTTTTAAGGTTTATGAGTATTTCTGTATTAAAAATTGTACTTAGCAGGATACCCGAACGACTCCGTACTCATTTTATATTATTTATGTTGGTCATATTTAATTCACTTTTTTATTTTGATTTAAAAATACTCATCTTTGTTCCAATTATATACGGCACTGAAAATTAAATATCAGTATCTGATGACTCTCTTAATCATAGATCAAGTGATATAAATATTTGTTAAATAAATACATGGATATATTATGCACACGTTGATTACACTAGAATAAATGTTAAGATAATTTTCAACCCTAGAAAACGATAAACTTTTCTTTAAGGGCCGCATCGCCAATGATATAACTTCAGTGGTCGATTGAACAGGAAAAATAAAGTTGAGCGGTGATTTGACCTGACAAGATAAACAACTATAACGGTCAGCGCGTGAGATGGAATTGACAGACAAATTAAAAGATACCAAAACGTCTAAAACTAAGCAACAATTACATAAATTCTAAGTTTATAAGTAAAACAGAATTCGATTAAATTATTTTAATTTTATCAACAAATATAATTTTAAAATTTTAAACTTGATACATCCCATTCTGTTGTTACACATAATACATCTAATACTAAAATTAATTTAGTCGAATCTGGTTAATAGTCGTAGCAAATAAGACGGGCCAACCTAAACCCTTTTTAGGTCGAACCCCACGACAGTATCTTGCGTGGGTCCCTTTCCCGAATCTCGCCCAACAAAGACTCCTTCCTCATAATCCCAATCCCCACGTGTCTCGAGGGCTTTGGACCATTGGCCATCTTAAATTCCAAAGTGTGCTACCGAAGCAAATGGATAGAGTTTTGATTAAAAAAAAATAAATTTAATTTCATACATTTAATACCATATTCTGTGTGCTTCATTTAAAAAATAATTTACTTGAATCTTATCTTGGCCGTAAAAAATAGCCACGAATATGTGTGAGCTGTTTTTGTCCACTTATTTCACAAATTATGTTCGGAGTGAAACATACGCTAATTTCAAAATCATGTGGTCCAAATCCAAACAACCATCTTCCCAACCCAAAATCAAAATTTTAAAAATGCTTCTTGTCATCGAGGCAGTATGGTCAAGTTTTGAACGTTTGTTGCTTTTGTGTAACAAACGTTGTTTTTTTCTTTCTTCTTCGCTACGAGGGGTGGGTCTATCTTAGTAACTCATCGGTGAAACATAGAATAATTTCAAAATATAAGCCAAAATATTTAAGAAAAAAAATCACATTTCTTTATTCGAGCTTCCAAAACTCATGAGTTTTTTACAGAAATATCAATAACTCGTGGATCGAAATGTAATTAACCAAAACCATTTTCCTTTTCTTTCTTTCTAGTTTAAAAAATTAGTACTAAATGGACAAGTGCGTAGATGCGCGTGGGAGAGGAGCGCGTGTAGAGGATCTTGAGGGAGAGGAAGCAGAACCCCGCAATTCGTGCGCCTCCGATTTAATTACGACAAACAATGCACCGACTCACTGCACCGGCACGTGCGCACGTGACACCTTATTCCTACTTCCACACCCTTTTTTCTTGTTCCCACTTCCCTACCTCCTCCATTTTTTTTTCAAGTTAAAATTGTGAGTTTAAATTGTTTCCACAATTCCGATTCTTGGAAGAGACTTATGGAACTCGAACCTTCTGCCTCATGCTTAAAACTTCTCTCCTCCATTTTAACTCTACAATATTGGCCATGACCATTTTGTCCGATGTTTTTTATTCCATCCTAGATTTTTTTTGTCCAATTAAAATAACTTATAAAATATGTGATTTTAAAATTTCCGATCGAATAATAAACATTTTTTTAATTGACGTATTACTGTTTAATTTTTTGGATAAAAATAATACTACTTATTGTTAATTTTAAACTAAAAATAAATATGAAGAATGTGAAAAAAATAAAAAATATTACGAGAGCAGGAAACGAGTTCTTCATATTTTTCTGATTTAAAAAATAAAATTATAGTTATACTCAGGATAGTTTTGTGCAATTTAAAATTACAAAATAATAGTGTCATTGAAAGCACCGTTGCTAACATTTTAAATTATATAATAGTAGAGTGTCAGAAAATTACTATATATATTTTTATCACATCTACCTAATATTCATAAAAGCAACTGTAGTGTGGTCGCCATTTCCTTTATCTAGGCAAACCCAATAGTTAACTAAGGTCATGTCCCTTGGTCCTTTTACAAATGGACCGTACAAATTAAATTATAATTGTTCTAGAATTCATCTCAAGAAAACTGACACTAAAACGTTATTATATTGCCATAAAATACTTCTCAATATCTGACCCTGTGAGTTCGTTTCGACCAACTTTTGACCAGTAAAGATTCTGTATTTATGCCAATTGTCTCAGTTTAAAATAACCCATTCTTGTTTGTTCTATTAAATAAATACCCTCGAGGTGACAAGTCCACATTCGTCTTTAATCATTACCATTAGACAACAAAAACATGAAGGGGAGGTGTGCTAATCTTATTAATATCAATGATAGTACCATCATCCAAGGTGCGGTCGAATAAAATTATACTCTGCATAACAAAGTGTCGTAATTTTTTGAAATTATAATTAAATATTTATTAAAATATTTTATCACAATTTAAATCAATTTGCAATGAAATTATCACTAAAAAATCTTGAGTTTTAGTGAATATTTGTTGATAATATTTTATAATCATTTAAAAAATATTCGACTAAAATTTAAATTAATTATTTTAGTGAATATCTACTCATTACATGATATTAAAAAATTTGGTGTCGGTTTTGTAGTTGATCATTGATGATTATGTTTTAAGTGGCATGGTCCATATAATGGAGCTTATTTTTGCGTATTCAGTAATGATTATGTCTTATGTGTGCAACGTTGCCTACTTCCGGATATTTCTCTATAATTATATATTTTACGCTTTCAACTTTGTTCCCGCAATTTGAACTCAATTTTTTTGATGAGTTGAACTCATATGTTTGCTTCATTCTTTATCATTTGAGCTGTATCTATCTCATCGTAAGTAATTAACGTTTTCAGATTTGACTTTAAAAAAATAGGTTGAAATTTGAACCTTTCTGACCATTTCTTTGTACCGATAAAAAAATTGTTATTCCAAAACTGCAGGGGATTATAAAGTAAATGAGTTATAGACAATGGCAAACTAAAAATTTCGGTTCAAATTCTTAAAAAACAAATTCACAGGAACAAAAAGTAAAAGAGAAACAAACTGAAGCTCTGCAAGAAATATTTTTTTTGTGAAGTTTCTTTAGAGGCAGAGACGAAGGTAGCTCTTGAGAAAATTATAATCTTCGATCCAACTTCTTTTTTGGTAAGCAAGAGCGGAGAGGCCTAATTGATATTATTAATTAACTTCTCAGTCTATTAAAATAGAGCTACGTTTCCAATATCACAAAGTATGAGTTTAACAACATTTGAATTGACTATTTTTTTTTCAACATTTTTTTATCTTTCTCGTTACTGAAAACTTTTCTGATTACTGATATTGAAATTACTTAATGTTAAACATGTTTAATTTCAAGATATGTGTTAAAAAATTATAATTTATTGTTATAAATAATATTAACCAAATCATTTATAACTTTTTTAAACATGTAACATTAACTATGCCACAATGGGATCATTAACATAGATTGGAGGTTGTGGAGGTTATTCTATGACATGCTATCCTTTTGACTGAAAAACACAGATTTTGCTAGTCGGTCTGCACAACAACTATGCTTACGATCAACGCGCAGTTGGTGCAGTGGTGTCAGGGGCTGCACTTGGAAGGGCGAACCAAGGTTCGATCCTCCGCAACGGCGTTGGAATAGGTTTAAAAACTTAACCCCGGGACCCACCTCGAACAGGAATAGTCGGTCCTGTTATAAGTCCATAATGAGCTGGGCCGGATACCTGGGTATTAAAAAAAAAATAGTGCTTACGAACGGAAAAGGCAGAACTCCCACAAACCACAGTCTCATTATGTGTGCACTTGGCAAAGTCTTGGAAATAAATGACAAATGTATGAGTGTAAAGATACAATTTTGGACCCGCCTCTCATTTCCTTTTTTTTAACCTTTTTTTTAAATGGCACATTTCGTTACTAATAATTGAAAAAATGAAGCAAATCAACCATAACCATAAGTTATGCATCCTCTAGAAAAAATATATAAAAGTCTTCTTATTTGTTTTTAAACTTAACATCTAACTACTCATTGAACTATCTATTTGGATTTAAGTAAGCCATTATAACTTACCGATACACATACGCTAATTGTTTTAAGTATAAAAAAATCTTGAGTTCTAATTGGTACACACATTCAAGGTCATATCATTTAATCAATATATTTGATTATTCTAATTTTCTGATATTAAGTTTTTTAACATTCATTAGATCCACCCATCCAAATTTTAATTTAATAAGTATGACAAAGAAATATCTACAAAGAAAAACTAAAAAATTATGATTATACAATATAAAAAAAGTTAAAATTTTTTACTAGAAGTAGCCGGTCGGAACTAGTTGGTACTCCCACAATATCACACACACAGTGTCAAAACAAGTCTTTGCCAGGATTAGTGTGTACCAAACCAATCACACAAAAAAACAAACATAAAAATTGGTGGATGGATAATAGTACTAGGCATCACCATGTTTAAGTAGAGAAGGAAGAAAGAAGAAAGAGAAGGACAAAGGGAGAAAAAGCCTTTACTAAAAATACATAGGAGAGAGAGAGAAAGGTTAGAGAGAGAGAGAGAGAGAGATGGTGGGCTCAGGAGGAGGGGCAGATAGGAGCAAAGAGGCAGTAGGGATGATGGCCCTTCATGAGGCCCTCAGAAGCGTCTGTCTCAACTCAGACTGGACTTACTCTGTCTTCTGGACTATCCGTCCTCGCCCGTACGCACACACCCCCTTACTTTACTCTCTCTCTCTCTCTCTCTCTCTCTCTCTCTCTCTCTCTCTAGCTAATCCATTATTGGTCTATGAACTTTTTTTGTACGATAAACGGATGATATCTCGTTTTTTAGGAATCTAAAGACCTATTCTTTGCATGAAATTAAGTCAATTTGCTTAAATTTTTTCGATAAAAAAATTATTGGAATATGAACTATAGTTGTTGTAGTTATAAAGACATGTTCTTTAACTTGTTATCTTCACTGTGCTATGTTTTTTTTTTGTGATGCCTTTTTCTTGGGGGGAAAGCTTACGGCTTTCCTATATTTTGAGGTGTTTCCTTAAATGGGTACTTGTGGGTTTGGCTTATTTTTGGTTGGGTGCAGGAGGGTCAGGGGTGGCAATGGATGCAAGGTTGGAGATGACAATGGAAGCTTGTGAGTTTGTGCTTCTCTTCTCTTTTCTATTTTTTTAGTTGCTTTGGTTTTTTTTTTCTTGTCCCATTTATGATTCGCTTCGTTTTCTTTAAGTTGGATAATCGCTGAATGGGGAGTAAAAAATTGTGGAGATTAAGATAGCTTAATTAATTTCATTAAATTTTTCTTTTTCTGTTTCATAGAAATGGTGAGAGATAAGACTTCCTCGTAATTGGCTAACATGTACTTGTTCATTCTGCCAAAACACAAGTACAGAGTGGAAAAAATGGTTGGAAATACGGAGATTAACTCATCGCTGGTTGCGAGCGCGAAAAATAAGCTTCACGGACCCGTTAAGTCTTGAAGCTTTTTAATACTTATGACTTTGGATTGTTGGACTTGAATGGATTATGAAACCCATTTCAACTTTCTCTCCAAAATATAATGTTTAGTTCATATTTGTATCGGCATTCATAAGGTGGTGCAGACTGAAGCTTCAGGGATGCCATTGTTAATATGTCAGTAGATACCCATTCTATCTATGGTTAGTTAATATCTGATTTGGTGGAATATTTGTGAAGGATGTTAATGTGGGAAGATGGGTTTTGCCGGGGACGAGGAGCAGATTGCCTGGACGAGATGGACAGGGAGGATCCGGTCAGGAAATCATTCAGCAAGATGTCCATCCAGTTATATAATTATGGAGAAGGGTGGGTACTGGGTAGGTGTTATCATAAATATTTGGTTACACCCCACTCTCCATAGGATTAGTCCATCAGGGGAGACTACCAAATATGGTGATTAGCTCATAGAGACAAAAAAAAATACGTATAATTGTCGTGAATTCGTATGTTGTCCCGGTTCTGATTGGTTTCACTACTTTGATCAGGTTAATGGGGAAGGTTGCTTCAGATAAATGCCACAAATGGGTCTTCAAAGAACCCTCTGAAAGTGAACCTAACATCTCCAACTACTGGCAGAGCTCTTTCGATGCGGTATGGATTCTTCAAATTCATCGACCCTATTCGTTTTTCAAAATAATGTAACTTGTTTGTTGCAGAAAGATAATGGGATATATAATAATGTTCTTTGGTTGTAGATTCCTTCTGAATGGACTGACCAATTTGAATCTGGCATTCAGGTGAGCTCTGAATTTTATAGCTACTGTTTCTAGTCTGCTTACCGTTTCTAACTCCCAAATCATGTTTCTCCCTAACCATGGTTGACCAGACTATAGCTGTCATTCAAGCTGGTCATGGCCTTTTACAGTTGGGTTCATGCAAGATCGTAAGTTTCTTACCAGCTTCTTCTTACTTGTTTCGTACATATCTTATTTTGTGTCTGTTTAGTTGAACCTTACTTGGCACCTATGTTCTTTCGCAGATACCGGAGGACCTCCATTTCGTGCTACGAATGAGGCACACTTTTGAATCACTAGGCTACCAATCCGGTTTCTATCTTTCCCAGCTGTTCTCCTCTAACCGCGGTGCATCGAATTCCGCTGCTATGCCGAATAAGCAATCTCCAACGCCGGTTCGCCAGCCTCCACCTCTCTTTAACTGGAACCAAAGGCCGTTGCCATCTGCTGCTTCTTTGCTTTCTCAGCCCAACTTTCAGAATCCATCCGGTAGACTTGGATTTCCGCAGGCCAAAGATGAGCCACATATGTTCCTCCTTCCTCATTCAAATGAAGCTAGAATGGAGGAAGTAATGGGAGATCAGCACGAGAGTGACATCAAGTGGCCGCAAGGCTTGTCCTTCTTCAATGCACTAACGGGCCGAGCTGATGACTCGAAGCTCTTGTTCAACCCGGACACCCTCAGCAACAAAGTGGATCATCAAAACCCCGAGGGCTCGCACATGCACGTCGGTCATCCGAACGTTAACGACTTCTTGAGCTTGGACAGTCACCCAGAAAATGGTCGGAAAATGGATAACAAGTTCAAGAGGAGCTTCACATTGCCAGCACGAATAGCTTCGCCCTCTTCGTCGACCTCGGCAGACCACCACCATCACCAACCAATGGAGTTCAGGAACCCGGAAGGCGGGATGTATTCCGATGTCATGGAGACCTTCCTGGAGTGAGGTCTTCTATGCATGTAGAAGGAAAGGTAGAGGTGGAGATTTGTATTTAGATGCAGGACGTTTCAGCTACTATTGCCACTGGGATTGTGTTTCTATTTCTCTTAAGTTATTGCTTTCTAGTGCTCTGTTTTGCTTAAAAGCTGGTCAACTTTCCATATCTATCTGGTTCTAGAGACTTATTTCAAGGTACGCATCAGAATGAAGAAAAAATTACTATGAAATTAGTATATTGCCCTCAACACCAAAAAAAGAAGAGTTATATTAACTCCTTATAACGTTTTGGGCAATAATAGTTATAAGTTTAGTTATAAACATATGTTTTGTCCGTCAAAAGAAAATCATAAAAATATTTGACTCAAAGTTGAACTATCTGTTTTGTATCCAATTTCATTATCAATGACACTAATATGTTGAAGAACATGGAAGATGGATATACATTTTAACCACAACTTGTGTCTCGTTAATAGCTCTGAAAAATGTTATCTAAAAATTTGCAATTTAACTATTTGAACCATGTCGAAATAAATGACCATAATTTGGGCAGAAACTAGATCCTGTAGGGTAGATACCCTTGCTTGGGGGAAACATTTGACTGATCAAAGAGACCCACCCACTTGGGCATGGTCGCACCCAAACTAAGAACCGTATGTCTCTCTATACCCGACCACGAGCATATCTTTGAACTAATTAATAGTATCGCATTTTCTTAAGGAGAACTTAATTTTTATTAATAAAAACATGTCATCATAGAATTTATTCATTCAATAAAGTTGAGCGACATTTGAATTTAGATACTCAGAATTTTTTACTAAACAGAACTATTAATATTATTAAATACTTAGATAAATTGTTAACAGTATTGAATCTCAAATTTGAATCCTCAACTACGACATTATTTTGAATTTTTTATAAACCGCTTTTCATCATTTAAAATAATGAAAATTTGAAATAATCATTTTAATACTAGTCCATAACTATGAAACTTCCAAAAGAATTTGATATTTGTGGTTTGATGGGGTGTGGACTTGACGCAAGCAAATTTAAGTCTGTTGTTGGCCATTCCAAAAAGTCTTCCGTGGAATCAGTTTGTCTCTGTGCGATTGGTACCACATCGGTTTCTGTAGTTAATGCTGAAATTATTGCGTCAGTTATAAGTGCTTAATCATAATTAGAAGCAAAAGGATTCACATAATTTATAAATTTAAAATTTTGAGTTAAATGTGTAAATTATAATTTATAACCTGATATGAAAAATGAGGTCTTGTAAGTTAAGAAGTTGGATCCATTTTTATACTTTTTAATTCTCAAAGTAATCGTTAAAAAAAATTCAAACTACAAAACACTAAAATTCGTTTTTCTGTTAAATTTTTTTAACCATTCTATCTTTTCCATCTATAGCACTGTTTCTATATTCTAGTAAGTAATCTAAACAACAAACTCTAATGACAACAAACCATTTAATTTAGGATAGACTACGCTTGGATCATCCATTTATGGTCATATAGATGAGGGACTGGATTCGGTCCTGGAAGTGGTTTTTCTAATATATTCAACTGGTTTTGGCAAAACAGTTGAACATACTAAGAAAACCAGTTGAACATACTAAGAAAACCAATTGAACATACTAAGAAAACCAGTTGAACATACATACGAAAACCAGTTGAACATATAGAAGGAAACCAATTGAACATTTTGCTCGAAACCACTTGAACATTCATTGAGAACCACTTGAAAATACTAAGAAAATCACTTGAACATACTAAGAAAACCACTTGAACATCAATTGACAAACCACTTGAGCATACTAAGAAAACCACTTGAACATAGTAAGAAAATCACTTGAACATACAAACAAAACCACTTGAACATACTAGGCAAAACCACTTAAACATAAATTGGGAACCACTTGAACATACTAAAAAAACCACTTCAACATACTAAGAAAACCACTACAACATACTAAAAAAATTATATTCGATTAATTAATGGTTGATAATTAATGCTCGATAATTAATATTAGTAATTAATGATAATTAATTAATGGTTATTAATTAATTAAGATTCAAATTGATTAGTTAATGCACCCTATTTCCATTTTCTCTTTCCCCCGTCCCTCTTTTCTTTTCCAGGACGGTCCTGGGCCATATTGCCTTTCCAGGACCGAATCCTGGCCCCTATAGATGATGCAATCAGAAATACCATGGGTATTTTGTTATTTTTAATTGTGACTATTTTGGTGACCAAATTTGGATTTAGCAACTAATGAGTTTTGATTTTAAGAAAGGTTTAATAATACTATGTTATCCTGATTAATCAACTTGTTCAAACAACAAGATCTATAACTACATTGCAAAAAATATATTATTTCCATATATTTGATGTTTATAATTTTCATCTTGTACGCAAAAAATATCGTAGTTTTACGTTAATTATAATCTCCAAATTGAATAACTAATTGGAAAAATTATAAATCAAGTTCTATAACACGTATATCAATATCAATCTTAATATAATTTTTTAGTTTTTATATATGTTATGTTTTAGGATCAAATTTTATTTGAAAATAACATATTGAATTAAGTTATAACAATTGAACAGATGTATTTTTTGGGGCAAATACTTCCATTCATTAATGTAATTGTGAAAAGGTTCATGTAATCCATAACGTGAAGATTTTAGTTCGAATTTCTCAATAATATGATATTAAGATATGTTAATTTTTTATAAATTCAAAATCCGTTTAAAAACCACATTAAGTAGTAAATCCAAAAACTACTCTATCCTCCCGGAAAGAGAATCAACAAGTAAAAAAAATAATTCTTGTGTTATAATTTGTAAATGCGCAATCTTAATCCCATAATATTTCCTCGGTTATAATTAAAAAAAAACAGTGCATTATTCACGACAAAGGTTGTACTCTCCCAGAACTAAATGGCAGACACCTCCTCCCTAAGTGTTGTATTCTACAACTGCACTATAGGGACGGAAATAAAACAAAAAATGACCACAGCCATCAAATGCAACTAGTCCTCATAATAAGCTTATGTACAATAATCTGAATGAATGCATCAGCCGAAAAACCAGATGCTACCCGGCCTCGAAATACGCTCAAGTTAGACTAGCATCTCGCGGAGTTTGGCTGGTAAATCTGCACCAGAAAGACGAACAATTGATGATCATGAAGAAAGGTGAGAGGTCGAAACTGGCAGCTGGCCCGAAAAGGGAATGTTCGATAGCTAGTGTGATATATGGCATCTTGCAGCAGTAAACGTGGTCGAATTTACGTTATAAATAGAAATGAAAGGATCAATCTCGCAAACGAACCTCGAAAGTAGGAACCTTGCAAGTGGACTGGAATTGGAGTTGGAGGTAGATTCCTTGTTGTGCTGCTTTTTCCGAGCTTCAGCTTCAGCGTTTGCGTTTGATGTTTCTTCTAAGACCGACTTGCTCTTAATAAAGAGGCGGCCTGCGAACTCTTGCAGATCCTCTAATGAATCGTCTTTTAAGCTGTATAAACACCAGGGTCAGTTCGAAACCAATGGGTGTTGAATTAATGAGTAAAGGAAAATATTTTCAGCGTGTTGTTCACCTTGACAATCTCTGCAACAATGTCCTTAGAAATAGATCAGAAGATCCTGGCCGCAATCTTTCCATTTCCACAAGCGAGTTTGTAATTGAACGTACAACTGACCGTTCTGAATCATCTCCAACAGCCTACAATACATAAAGCACAACAAACACAAGATTTTTTATATACATAATATCCAACAAGATGAAGACATCCGGGATTTTCAATATGGACATTTAGGTAACTAGTCCTACTCGGGTAACATTGCTTCACATGTACTTGCTACCAAGGAAACACCAGTCATTGGTAAAATATATATTTCCTGATGGATTACTGTGGATGCTGACCTCTTTTACGGATGGTATGAGCAATAGAGAAAGTGGGGGAGATGACAAGACTATCCTTGCGATTTCTTCGTCATCAATAACTTGTCGTGACCGTGGAAAGGCTTTTTGTGTATCGAAGTATTCACGAGAACTTCTGAATCAAAACAGAATCTCACTTGCCAGTTTTGAACTCTTTCCTTTCAACAGCAAAACGACAATGAATCTAATCATCCATACCTAGAAGAATCAGAGCTGTTTGTTGTTTGCTCTCTTTTATGTTCATTTGCATCATCACTGAACTTACTCAACGCAAATCTTTCTCGTGCATTTGCTTTTCTTGGGCCAACTTGCAATGCAGCCTTTGCCTACACACGTCATAGTTTTTGTCATAACCATGTAATTGAGGATCCAAAAACAATTCAGGCATTCATCAACTGATAGCAATTATTCGAAGAATGAAAGAACCTCAGCAAGGTTTAAAGCACTGTCTTCCTTTGAGGCATCTGAAACTCTCTCTTCCTGTATACCCAGCCTTGACCTGGGGGTCCAAGGAGAATCGGAATCTTCTTGTTGACCTCGAAAAACAACAGTTCCACTAGTGGAAGTGTCTTCAACGGATGTTATCATGTCACTCGACTAAACAAAACCAAGGATGTAGTCAGCTGATGGCCTACCACCTCATAAAAAGATTTAAGACCTATATTGAAAATTTGTTTTTATCAACAAACACAAGACCTACCGGGCTGCGTTGATCTCTTAACATGGCAGATGACTTGGATCCTCTGGAAGGCCGAACAACGACAGTTCCAGAGCCACTTAAAGACAAATCATCCTGAAATTTAGCAGTCAATAACCTCATGTAATTACATGCATGTGTGTGTACGACATAAAGAGAGGCCTACGATGGAGTGAGGAAGCTTACATCATCATACAGGTCATCTTGATTTTCCTCTTGATATAAACTTCTAGCATCTTTGTGGAATGATACTTCTGAAGACTTCTTAGGCCCAGCTGTAGATTGAGATAACAAAGAATTACCCCCTTCAAAAGTTCGTCCTGGGGCAACCTTGTTGAAAGGTATCTCGGTTTTCTTATCTGTAACCTGAGGTGGTTTTAAGGCACTTTTGATTGTAGCAGAACTCTGCGCTCCACCAATGCTGAAATCCCATCCACTATTTTTCATCGGCTTTACCTGACTGCTGTAAATTAAGAACTTCAATCAAAAGAAGTAAACATATACACAAGCTGCAATATGGAATACGGTAGGCAGACCTAGTTCGACCAGTTCCTTCACGGTTTATATCCCTGTCCATCTTCATGGTACTGGATGCATCTCCCATAGCTTTTGGACCATTTTCAAGGGTTTCTTCTTCGTCCTTCACTACGAACTTGGGGCGCTCTCTATCAAAAGAACATCACAAGAATACGAATCCTTAGTCATGAACTTATCATCAAGGAAAGCAACGAGGAAAAGAAAAGGAAGGATTTGGAAATGGATGATTTAAGCCGTCCGAAGCCAAAGATGTCCCCTACCAAACTCACATTCTGAATACAAATGCAGGAAATAGCACCAATGCAGCAATGGAAACTATATACAAGTTAAAAAAGGCAACAAATTACAAGAACTGTAACAGAAACAGAAAAGCCACCTTATTCTCTCCAGAAGCCTCGGGTTCTTTCTGGCAGTTCTGATAAAACGATGTTTCAGAAGTTCTTTTGCACTTGCTCTCTGCAACAACATAACAATTAATTCCAAGAAAATAAAGACAACAAACAATTCCAACCAAACTTCAAAAGCTTCTAATTTCCGAATATAAAAACTTTGAAAAGCATAAGCTATTTTAACTGGAAGGATGAAATAACATTAATCACAATCCACGAGGGTCCGAATTGCTTGCAACATTACTCATCATCCCAATTCCCACTGACATGACTCCAAATCAATAAACTTAATATGAAAGCATATTCCACAATATGAGGTTTGTTTGACCCTCGTTCTATCTACGGTGCAAATAGATGCAGCTGAACACACAAGATGTTCATATATAAATAAAAGACCCATAAAGTTCTTGCAGAGGATAAGAAATTACCTCAGAAGGGACCTTTCTCAAACACAAGGAAACAAATTCCTTCATGGGACGTGAAAAATGTTCATCTAGCTGAAAATGAAATGCACAGCATCAATACGCAACAGAGACAACAAACGCCCATTATTAGAGCTGAAGAGCTCCAGGAATACCTGTGGAGGATTTTCCCGTGGTATGATAAAGAGAACCCTCATTGGATGCAGATCTGCTAGTGGAGGCTCCCCTTTCGCCATTTCAATTGCTGTTATTCCCAGAGACCAGATGTCGGCCTACATAATTTAAGATGCTCAGGAAGGCACTACCGCAGCATGCAACTAACACTCATGCTCCTGTGCTTAAAGGAGGAAAACGAAGAAAAGAAAAAGAACTCTAAACTACCACATTGAGTACCTTTTCGTTATATCCATCAGAATTTTGAATTACTTCTGGAGCCATCCAAAATGGAGTTCCTACGAAAGTCTGTAGTTGTTACAAGACAATTAATAAATTTTTTTGTTTCAATAGTATTCCAGAAGCAAAAAAATGGAACACTAGAACTATCCATCCCCTCATAACAGGTTGAAGAAGAAGCTTAGAGAAATAAGTTTTACCTTTCTTCTGGATATTGTTCTTGTAAGTTGCGCAGAAACACCAAAATCAGCTACCTGCAACAATGAATGAAAGATATTTTTATATTAGAAGGAAGTAAGAATTCAATTGTATATCCATCTTTATTTACTCAACTCTGAAAATCAGCAAAGAGGATTCAAAATATTTGGAAAGAACATAGGTACCTTAACATCACCATTCTCCGTCAACAATATGTTTGCCGCTGTCAAAATTTTAAATAAACTTTTGTTAGGTCATGTGCATAATGCAACAAAAAAATCAAAGTTTTGAAAAGTATTTAGTCCAAGTAAAGATAAAACCACTCCGAAGCAAGCCATGCTCACAAAGATGTACCAATTATAAGTTGAAGACTCGACAATAATCCATTAAAGAAGTTCTAGAATAACACTGACCTTTAATGTCTCTATGAATTTTTCCTTCATTGTGAAGATATTCAACAGCGTGAAGCAAGTCGCGTAATATACAACCAATTGACATTTCATCCAATGGTGGGCCTGATAGAAGCTGACACAAGGTTTTTTTTACAATGAGAAAACAAATATTCAAATCATCTTTTACAAACTCTAGTAATTTTAAGAAACTGATAGCTTTTGTAGAAATATTTGGGGTAACATCTTAACTTTTTTTGTGTGTTGATTGATAGATACACATTCATTAAAAAACACAGAGTTTTTTGCTCTATACCAAAAAGATAAAAGTCTATATCATCTATCCACAAAATCAGACAACAGATAAAGGACATGGGAATTAGCACTGTTCCTATGAGTGCTTTTGTCTCGAGAACCAACAAAGGGATGGAGCAGCTCTCTCTATCTTATCAATTTCCAATTATTTCAAATTTTAATGCTCTGGTGAGTTTTGGAGCATCATCTTGGTCCTACTAAGAAAGCCTATTTGACTAGCCAAACAAGGTCTTACAGTGTGTTCAAAATGCATATACTTCAACGTAGCTTGCAATAAATTTGGGTAAAAAAAGTCAGGATATGGTGATATCCTCATCTCTTAACTGTGTCATGGGATATTGTTTTTAATATGCACGCAGCAAAATCTGCAGTACTCCCTTGACTATAGCTCACTCTAGGAAAATATCTTATGGAGTTGGGAGGAGCTTCCCTCGTAAAAGCATCAGCACTAATTCTACCATTGCCAAAACTCCAGTGAAGTTCCTGGACCTCTATCTCCTGACTCTATTTGTTTCTTATGCAATATCATCATTTTTAGTATACAGTCCCATCTGGATTATCTAAGGAGCTTCATATGAAAGGTCGAAAATGAAAAGAACAAATAGCCGAGAAATTTCCTGTGAATAATTAGTTTGGCATGTATGCATCTAATCAATCAGGAAAGTTACATACTAGATCAGCAACCGAACCACCAGCCATGTACTCCATTATTATCCACAATTTAGTCTGTTGAAGGACAGAACCATAGTATTCAGTGATGTATGGAGATCGGCACTGTGACAAAACTGCAATTTCCTGCAACAACATTTCTATCAATCAATATGTTTGCGTGGGCCTCAATGAGTGAACTAGAAGTTAAGTTTAGAAGGCATATGACCAACAGACCTTTTGAATGTCTTCAATTTCATCCTCCCTATGAAAAAGAAAACCAAGCATGAGTTAGTGGCCCGAGTAAAAAAGTTCACATAAAATGTTTCCTGGCACATATTCACCTTTATTCTTGAGGAACGCAGAAGAAAGTAAATGCAAAAAGGAAAATAAACTTCCGATTCTCATAATAGAAAAACATTCACCATCAACATCATCAAGCATAAGCTGAAGCTAGTGAACCGACATGGTAGGACCAATTGAGGCAATGATACTTACGATTCATCCAAATCAATAACTTTTATAGCAACTTCTTTATTAAGCTCTGTATCAAACCTGCAAGGAACATATAGCATTACAGTACCCAGCAATGAGTGCACAGAGGACAACAATCCTTGTATGTGAGAGAAGTAGGTTACAGCCTTATCACAGGAAAAGACGACAACAACAGACCCACATAATATAGGCCTAGGGAGGTTGAACAGAGCAATCGAGAAACCCCTTATTTATTGAAGCTAAGAGACCTAAGACGGAAGTTCCACAGGTGCAAGAAACCCCTATGCTAGCTACATCCTTTTTATCTATCTTACCACGGCCAATCCTGGACAGCCATACTATATGAAAGGGGAAGAAAAATATAAATATATGGAAGAGCAGAGCTAATTACATTCTCGCAGATAGTGCAAAAGCAAGAAACACTTTTATGTTCAGCTCTGACAGTTATCTAGAGACAGACACGGAAAACAGAGCAGACATACGACTGAATTGAAGCACAGAACGAAACTTACGCTTTATAAACATCCCCAAATGATCCTCTCCCAATCAATTCCAATGATGTAAACCTTTTCGCATCCAATCCAATATCTTCAGCCATTTCCCCAGAGAAAAATTAAAACTGCTTTGACGATTGACTCCCCTTGCCCACAACAACTCAATCGAAACACCTCAAAACGGCACACAGTTCTTCTAAACCGCCAGCAGCAATAGACCAACCGGATTCATACTCCCCCAACACGGTCCTGACAATGCAGCATACTGTCCTTGAAAACCAACTCTGGAACAAAACTGGCTGAGACAGACGAATAAGCAAGCATAAGCCAACCACGGCATAGAAATCAAAATGCCACAACAGAATAACAAAAGGCACAATTCTTCTTCAACAATGCAAGACAATTACACCATACTTGAAGCAAAGAAATCGAAAGCAAACACCCTATACAGCTCCAAGTCGCTTCATCATTACCCTCCTGTTAGGTGAAGGAGATACAGATACAGTGCAAGATAAGGCTTTTAGTAATAAAAGCGACACCCCAACAGAAAATAAAATCGAAAATCGACTAACATTAAGAAGCAACCCAATAAGTTCAATACTTCAGGTAAATTGAAAGCGCTACTACAACCACAAAACACGGGTATCCACCAACTGGGTCTTTCTCCATCGAGTTAAAGATCCCAAATCTATTGCAATATTCTCATAAAAATTCAATCTTTCGGCATTTACCTTTCCTCTGCGTTGGCACCCAGGAGACGACGACAGGTCGTTCCAAATCCGCTCGATACCTTCTTCCCAAAGGGAATCGGCGAATTCGGGAGGCCCAAAGTTGGAAGAACGAAGACGAAGGGGAAGGGAAGGAGATCGGGCGATGAAGTTTTTTTTTATTGGGCTCGTCCCTAACGGGGTTTCCAGTGTACTCTTTTTTTTCTTTTTCTTTTTCTTTTTTTTAAGGAAAAGGGATTTGATTCGGGTACTTGGGATTATTTTTAGTCTCTTGTCTCGGATTGGACAATTTTTTGGAGGCACAAAAGAACTGTTTAAGCTGCCATCTTAAGACAGAAAAAAAAAGACAAATGTTTTGTATTGATCCAATTCTAATCAGTAGACTAATTTAGGGAACAGATTTGGTGCTGGAGAGGGGTTTCCAGCACCATGCTGGACACGCGAATTCGGTGGTCCAAACACCCGGATTCGATGGTTGTTTTTTGATTCGATGGTTTGGATGTATTTTTGATTCGATGGTATGATGTATTGTAATTCGATGGTATGGTGTGTTGT
>SOPF01027772.1:207591-222574 GCA_012979155.1 Hypericum perforatum
GAATCCGGATGTTTAGACCACCGAATCCGCGTGTCCAGCATGGTGCTGGACATTTAAAGTCCAGCACCAGATCCAAATCCACTAATTTAAGCGTGTATTGATAACAAAATATATCAATTATAAATGGTTATAAAATTAAACCATCCAATTTTTATTTCTGGTGTATTTATTAAACTAACTAGTCCAAATATGAATTATTAACAACAAATATTTAGATCAATTTATTTGTGCGAGTGTTTTGAGTTCCAGATTTTTTTATAAGTTAATTCATATAAATCTCCAAAACTATATAAGGTAACAAAATCTACCTCCAAATTTTAACCCTCGCATCCCTTGGGTTATATTTAAGGTTTTGTATTTAGTTTAGAACACTTGATTTAGAAAACTTTTTGTTCTATAAGAATTATACTTGCGCATTTCCATAAAGTTGGAACAAAACCTGCCATCATGTGCGATATAAGACTCAAGTAATTATTTGATTATACGAATAAGTTTCAAGTTAATGAAGAGACTAAGGTTTTACATAAAATTTAAAAAGATATTATAAAACATTATTTTAATTTACTATCGTTATATTTTTATAACTTTTATTGAACTTTGTCTTCGTTTATATTACTTTTTGGATAAGTGTAAATTATTTATCAAATTAGGTGGGTACTTCGAAATATGCCAGTTTTGTCAAATATGAAAAAATTTCATTTTTCCTAATGGCAGTTGCTCAAGGCAGCTAACAATGTTAGCCTCTTGGAACCTTGGAAATGGGAAGAATCATTTAATTGGGAAATCTATCATAATTATTTATACAAGTTTCTAGACTTCATATTGTTACATGGAGACCGCGATTAAGAGAGGAGAATCGTTCCTCTAGGTTGGGCAAAGGAATCCAAGATTGATTAAGGATTTTTTTTTTGAGGGGGAACAACACACAAATTTATATTATAGAAAAGGTTACAAAGCGAAACAGAAAGATTGCAAGAACAAAGCAAGAAAGCCAAGCAGAAAATAAAACCGATCTAACGAGTGTAAGGAGGCACAAAACGGGGATGAAGGGCGATCGTAAAGGTAATAAAACCAACGATCGATGCGGAGACATCCGAAATGAAGTTCGGTATAAGAACCTCAAGACAAAGTCGAGAGGGCAACTGAGTGTATACAAGATACACTCAGCAGAATGCCAAAGTCGACGTGAATCAACCAAGACAAGGCTCTCCTCCCACAGCCATTGGACAAGCAACAAAATTCGACCAGAACACAGAATCGGCTGAAACCGAAACAAGCAACAACAAAAACAAATCGAAATTCTGACAAAGCCAACAAACAGTCGAGGCCCGGAAAAAGAGACAACATAACATATTAAAGCAAGAAGCATAATAGAACCGGGCCCAACAAGCAAAAGCCAATCATGCCTAACAAGCAAAGACAAAAAAAACCCATCAAGCCAAATAGCCCAACAAACAACCACCAAAGGCCCAAAATGTGGATCAAAAGGCCCAAGCAACCCAACCGTAGAAACCACCACCCTCAACCACAA
This sequence comes from Hypericum perforatum, assembly GCA_012979155.1. Taxonomy (NCBI): domain Eukaryota; kingdom Viridiplantae; phylum Streptophyta; class Magnoliopsida; order Malpighiales; family Hypericaceae; genus Hypericum; species Hypericum perforatum. The sequence continues at coordinate 209,123 of SOPF01027772.1, forward strand.
CAACATCGACTGCGGAGAGAGCACAGCCTCGGGGCTACTGGGGTATCAAACTGGAGGACGGAGAGCTATGCACAAAGGGTGACGATAGAAGACGAGGTAGGGACGGGCTGAGGCGGGCTAAGACGAGCTGAGACGGGGAAGGGACGGGCTGAGGCAGACAGAGACGGGCGGAGGCGGACAGAGACGGTTGAGATGGGCTAAGACGAGGCTGGGCTCGGGGCTGACGATGATGAGGAGAGGCGGGCAGGTGACTGGGATGGTGGGAAGGTGAAGCCCGGGGTCGATGATGAGGCTGGGCTAGGCTTGAGATAGAGGAGACAGAGGAAGGCATCGACGGAGGTAAGGGAAGGAGATGGGGACGACGACAGAGAGAGTAAGAGGGAGAGGAAAGCTCCACGAGGGAGAGGTAAGCTCCACGAGGGAGAGAAAAGCTCCACAAGGGAGAGATGTGCTCCACGAGGGAGAGATAATAGGTGAAGGATGAAAGGGGAAGAAGGAGATGGAAGAGAGGGATGGAAGATGGAAGGAGAAGGAGGAGGCGGCAGGGGCTAGAGGTAGGGGTCGACTCTCATCTAGGTTTTTCAGAGAGAGAGCACACCAAGATTGATTAAGGACCTAAAGAGAATTTTGGAACCCTACATGAATTGGGAGTTAGCGTTCGTGAAGCTGGTGGTTACTGTAGCAACGGTCTCCATCAATGTACCAATGGATATATGACGTGGCGCGATGCACTTGGATTTATGTGTTTTGTAATTAAAAGATTTGAGACTAAATTGATATTTCTCCCCCTTTAAAACTAGTTAAGATTTATTACTTTTTAGTCCCCATAATCTCTGTTTTCTATACACACACCATGTGAGAGAAGGGAAAGACACGATTTTTTCCATCCAAAAAATGAGTTATTTTCTTTGTTTGTTGCGAAAGGGAGAAATTGAGACTTGGCCACCAAGTTCTTTCTCTAACGAGTAGATCTCTTCTAGTTGCTCTTGTGATATTATATTTCGATGAATTTTGTTGAGGAATTTTCCAAATCAAGAGGGATGACTACTATTTGTGTAGTGGTTGATAAGCTCACAAAATATGTCGACTTCATTCTACTAGTACACCCATTTTCTGGGGCAAAATTGTAGAGAAATTCATGAATAATGTTTATAAATTACATGGACTACTTGAATTCATTATTAATAATCGTGATACAATTGTTTTGAGCCAAATTTGGCAACGACTCTTCAAGCTCAGCTCTAAGGAGTTGAGTTTAAACTTTCCATTGCCTATCACCCACAAACTGATGGCTAAAGTGAAGTGGTCAACAAATGTTTGGATACTTATTTTTGTTGCATGACTTATGAGAAGTTAGGAGATTGGAGAGATTGGTTGAGTCTTGCTGAATGATAGTACAACATTAATTATCATGCAACCACCAGACCAACATCATTTGAGACTCTTTATCGGACTCCTCCACACTTACAACTTTCTTATTTTTTAGGAGATTCATCAATTGAAGCAGTTGACACGTGCCTTGCAGCTCGAGAAGAAAGTCTGAAGTTGTTGAAACACCAACTATAGAAGGCTCATGAGAGGATCATAACACAAACAAACAAGAGATGATTTGAGCGAGAATTCAAGATTAGAGACATAGTTTACTTGAAGCTGCAATCTTACAAATAACACACAATACTTGACCAACGTGATCACACACGTTTACCCAAGTATCACGCTTTTACCCAAGTATTTTAGTCCTTACAAGGTGCTCGACAAAGTGAGATAGATTACATAAACTCTGGAACTGTATGTTTTAGCACGAATTCACTCCACCTTCCATGTTTCATAGCTCAATGTTTTGTATTGATTGTCATGCTAAGTTAGTGATCACATTCCCACTGACCTCACCCCAGTTAAATAACTGAAAGTAATTCTAAATCAAAGAATATTCGAGTAAATCTTAATCAACTAGATTGGATTGAGTGACTAAGAAGGTTTACGAGAATTTTACAAAAATTTAAAGACACATTTTTCGAACAATTCCTTCCACAATTTAGAGAATTTTGGAAACCTAGTTAAATTGGGAGTTAAGGTTGCGAAGCCGATGATTTGGAAATTACTGTAGCAATGATCCCCATCACTATACAAACGGATATGACATGGCGTGACACGACTGGTTAGAGACGTAACGGACTTCGCTGACGTGGAAAAGAAGACGCGGGCTCTGGAATTTGCTGATGGGCCGAGGTGGACTTGAATTGCCGTGCTGGACTTGAATTTATGTGTTTTATAATTAAAAGGGGTTGAAACTAAATTGATATTTCTTCCCGTTAGGAACTAATTAAGACTTGTTACGTTTTAGTAATCGTACTTTCTGTTTTCTATGCATACGAGGACAGAAAGAATCCTATTGATGTCAGTAGTCCCAAATTGATTTTGTAATTAGAGGGCATAATCAGTTCTGGTTCTAGGTGATTTGACTTGGCCATTGTATCACTTGGGCTGGGATCGGTAAATGCATTACTAGTTCTGATATTGACTACTCCATGGATGGCAAATACGGTTTTTCCTGCAACGGGAAGACAGCAAGAGCAGACTGAACAAGTTATTATCCTAACGAGTAAATCATGTGGTGTAGAAACCTTCGATGCAAAAAAAGACCCGACTCTTAAATACGCATTTCAATTGTAATTTGCAAAAAGGTCTGGGACGATGCAACATAATCAATTTATGAATCTGTTACAAATGTAAGCAAATGCCCGATATTTCACATAACACGTTATGGCAAAAGCAAATTACAACTTCGCATTTACTACTACAAGATTTCTATGTACTATGACGAAACTCCTATTTAATTCTAACTCGCTAATAGAAACTACAGAATAGTACCTCATCTTGTCTTAGGACTGGTGGAACTCTCAATTGAAGCAATGCCCAGATGGTATGAAATTCCCATAAGCTTACCACTTTCAGGTGATAAAACCTCACGAAAAATTGGTGCAGTGTGAGTCCAAAAACTCTTATCTTATTACAAGCAGTACTTCTCATTTCCTCTGCCGGGATTGCTGTTTTACGGGCGTCAACTTGCGGAATGAAGCGTGCAAAACCATGGCTAGAACAAACACACAAGAAAAAGCACAATCAAGACAGGAAAAAAGAGGATAGCTCGATGTCAGAAAACACTGGCAAGGACTTCAAACGATGTGGCAATAGACCAAAGCCGATGTCAAGAGGAACGTCAATTTGGACACAATGGACACACCCAGATAATAATTGGCAAACGAAAAAGCTTAGACGTTGCCAAATGTCCCCTAAATTGACGTAAGGAAATATTGGGACATTCGGTGGCCCATGGGTGAAGCAAATAATGGTTTATATTGCAAAAAGAATAAAGGTAAGGAAGTAGAGAGGGGGGAAAAATGGAGGCATTACCAGCATAACTGACACCAAGTGCACAGAAGATGGCCAATTGAACATTCAAGTACATCAGAATGATGAGAGTTGCTGCAATGACATGAGAGTAATCAGAGAAAAAAGTTCAAAAGAGACGCATTTAACAAAAATGGAGATTCGGCAAGCTACTAGAAACATCTAGTCCAAAAAACTTTCCCACGAGATACTTGAATTGTCACTGAACGGCATGTTAAGATAGCCACTAACTGGAAACGTTTCTAGTAGAAGTAAATAAAGCAGGTAAAATCAGGACTAATCACTCTTTTTCTCATTATGAGTGTGCCGTATATGACCATTGTTATGTTAGTATAGAAAAGCTACGGGGAAGGATGAACTTAGGGGAGAATAGAAGAAATAGAGAATATATATAGGAACAAAGATAGAACTAGAGAGTAAGTTGAGGATAGACGGAGATAGGAGAATAGACTTCTTATTTCATTTCATTTCATGAAGAATACATGTATAGAACTTATATAAACGGAAAAGAATAGGAGGAGACACAACTAGATTCATGAACGACATAAAGCAAAAGGAATGTGGTCAAAGGGACTCGAAAGTATTTAAGATGTATCAACTCTATCGAGATAAACCGACATTAAGATGTGGTCGAAGGGACCAGATTCATGCCCCCACATAACAACCACACCTGCCCAATGGTCACAAAAAGTCTGATCCCGAATTTCTTGAGCGAGTCTCTTTAAATTATCTTCATCTTCTATTTCCGACTTCATATCAGTTTGGTATAGCTGTATTTCTTTTCCCCAAAGTTTACTCTTATTAGCATCTTAAATCATGCCAAATTATCATGGGAAGCATTGCACTACGTCATAAGAGCTGAACTGCCTAGTAGTATTTCATGAATCTGTTCAAAAGAAACTGCCAAGTGGGAAGAGGGCTACTATCTGCAATTGTTCTCTTATAAGAAGAATAGCACAAAGCCGTGAGATTGTAATCATGGGGTTCATCTGCATAATTATCATCCACTTACACTTGACACGGATCATATGCAATCTGGAGTGAAATTGAATACAGATGTAGGCAAATAAGTGTGCAAATTCTGGAAGTGTACAAATTCTACTTACAAAAACAACAGATGTAGAGGAACTGAAAAACTCACCGAATTGTGCAGCACGAACCAAAACAAGTCTGGCAACAGGGTACTGATCCCAATTCCACCTCTCGCTAAAGAACATGAAAGCTTCCCAAAGACCCAAACTGGATATCAGGCCAATCAGGGCTAGCGGCATTTTGTACCTACAACAACCAACATCAACCAACGTGTACTTGGTAACTCCAAAAACTAACCCATAATTCTAAGCTACTGAGATGGTCGAACTCGTCTGACTTTCTCCAGTTTCCAGATGTGGGATATACCAACAATTCGTTTTACGAGGGGTTTGCCGCCAAACACCTATTCTGTCAACTAATTTAGATAAGAGCAAGAAATGACCACAAATATGACAAAGTTAACCCTTCTTTCTGGGAACGCGGCTCTATCCCATTCCCAAGACTCAAACTTGAGATTTCCGGTCAATCTCGAATAGGCTAAAGCAGCCCATAATCCCCATATATAGCTCATTTATGTATAGGAATTTTCAATACCTACCCAAAAACTTAAGCTAATGAGTAGGTAGATCTTCCACACTCATAAACCAGGGGCAAATTAGTCACAAATTTCTAGAGAGACCACCAACGTGAAAACCAAGCTACAATAAGCTTTCAACTAGTCAATCCAATGGAAAACAAGTTTCTTGCTACGAAAACAATAGCCTCTACAATCGAAAAGCCGAATTAAGAAAGGTAATTCTCCTCTTTTCACAGTACAAAAGGAGAAAGGTACGAAATTTGCAGCTTACAAGGTACAAGCGAAGAAGACGATGAAGAGGGAGGCATAGTTCCGGGCGTAGCGCTTGACGTTCTCGTGGGCGCGGAGGCGCGCCTGGTCCGGACCTGAGGGGAACGAGTAGGACCCACAGTCCGCGAAGAAGGCGCGGGTCCAGGACGGGGTGGGGCCGGCGAAGTCGTCCGTGGAGAGTTTCGCGAGCGGGTTGAGGGTTAGGAGGGAGACGAGGGTGAGGCACGACGAGAAGAACGAAACGAAGAGGCCACCGGTGAGGGCTGCCGCGCCGGCGCCGGCGGAGGAAGAGGATAGGTTTCCGGAGGAGGGGTCAACGGCAGCGGCGGAGGAGTGGTTGTCGAGGACCTCGAGATAGCCGGAGTCGCGGAGCCATGTCTCGAAGGAGTGGTCGGGGACGCTCAGGGATAGTGGGTTCGAGGAGAATACCATAACAGCCGACGGAGACGGACGACAGCTCCTTGGGAGCTCCGGCGACAGTTTGTTGTTTTTGTGTCGGGACCGGGAGACACACATATATTATACATATATTATACATATATATATATATATATATATATATATATATAAAATAATTTTAGGACTCGGGGAATGGGAAAAGGTTGGCCTAAAAACTAAAAACTTCCGTAGTCTGTCTCTAAACAAATTATGATCATATGATGCACAAAAATAATATATAATTGTTACTCGACTTTATATTATGACACAAATCATTGGGATGTTAATTTGAAAATAAAAATTAGACGGTCAATCATAATGTCAGAATAAAGGAACGTAGGGAAAATTATAATTTAGTATAGTGACGATGTGTTTTCCGTGGAGAGAAGTTAGGCACAATTTATTTTCGCATTCTACTTAGATCAAAAATAAACATTATCATATGATGAGGCGGGTTGGGGTAAAGTCCAGAGTTCGACTCCTGTCATAAACATTTTTGATGTAATAAAATATGATTTAGAATAGGATTAAAAAAAATAAATCTTTCCACATGAAATTGTTTCACATGAACTCCTGTATTTCTCAAATTGGGTCAAATAACATCTTTTGAAGGCCACACATGACATACTTTTATCATTTTATTTATTTTTCTGAAACATCTATCATCCATCTCCTTGTCTTTATCCATCTTTATTTTTCTCCCTCAATTTCCTCGCTCCAACCAATTCCCTCCACACCCACCCACCCACACACGTACCGCCTCGTCTTTCTTCCGTGAATTTTTTTTTACCGAAGCCTAACCAATGCACATGGGACAAGGGAGAATTGGCAACTACATTATACTATGAGTTCCACAATTCGATTGCTTGTTTTGTAGATGTTTTAGATAGTAATTGCTAATTAGGGTAACAAAATTTAGATCAAAGATTATAATTTTTTAGAGGATGAAATCGGGGAAGTAGGAGGAGACGAGGTGGGCGAAGGTTGGGCTCATTAATTCTAATATGTACTGTTTAGGGGGTTTTCAAATTAAATTGATGATGCGCCATTTTTTGGTCGACAATTATGCCATGTAAGTTGACGAGGTAGGCGAAGAATGTGATGTTCTAAATGGCATTTTTGATGTTTTAAATGGCTGAAATGCCATGTGAGTTATTTGATTCAATTTGAGAAATACAAGGACTTGTGTGAGCCAATTTTAAATAGTGGGCTCATTTGAACTTTTTGATTAAGTAAAGATATTTATTTGGCATTTATTCCATTTGTTTGTTTAGATAATTTTAGGAACAAGTATACTTTATCCATCTGTAATTTCACAGATTTTATTTTTAAGTCTTGTAGTTTCAATTCGATGATTTAGTCTATGTAGTTTAAAATCTTTGTTAGTATATCATCCATACCGGATGACTGGGTTAAAACGACAATGTAGCTTGTCGCGTAGGATGTTCGACATCGTTTTCTTTTCACATGACATGATAAATGGATAAATTATTTGACATGGTTTAAAATGAATAATTACCCAATTGGTCCCAACTAATTTTATATTATTTCATGGAAGAAGAGGAATGGTCGAGAGGAGAAAATTTAGAGAAGAAGAGTTATTTCAACATATTTAAATAGGAGTTTTTTGAAATAATATAAAATATAGTTAGGACCAATTAGATAATTATCCACTCGAAACTACGTCAAATAATGTATCCAGCCATCATATCATCCAGCCACCTATTAGACTAAATTATCCAATTTAAACTACACGACCTAAAAATAAAATTAGTGAAATCACATATAGTAGTCTATAGTTTTGTCTATATTTATGTATACTCTAATAAAATGGGATGCAACATTCAAAGCGAAATGAGAACCATTGATCTAGACACAAATGCAGATAGGAATATTAAGGTTTTTTTTTTGCGTAAAGGCGAGAATAGATTGCGTTTAAAGTTAGGGTCCAATTTCAAATGGTACGAAATAAACAGTAGATCATAGTAATATTTTGTATTTTTTGAATATTGACATATTTTGAGTGTCATAATGACATATTTTGTATGTAAACAATAACATACCTATTTTATGTAAATTTAACAGATTTTTTCTATGAAGGACGTAATCTAGTAAATTATATTTTGAAATAAGATATTAAAGTAACTCGTAATTTAATTAGTTTTTATTTTGAAAATCAATTTCTAATGACTAAATTATAACTTTCACCGACTAATTTGTAATTTTTTCAACCTCTTCCCTCCCCAAACCAGAGGCCACCTGCCGTCCTCCCTTACGATTGCCAACGAACTAGGTAGATATTGAATAGCGGAATTCGTCAGGTTGTTCAGATAAAGTGATCAGATGGAATCTTAATCTCTGTCAATGGTTACAAGTTGTTGGTAGAAGGAGGACTGCTAAATATCTGAATCAGACATCGGCGGTGGAGTCGGAAGACGGTGCCGGAGCGACGATCAGCTCGGTTGCGTGAGTCACGAGGACAACGAGAAAGACGGCGGAGAAGAGGGCGAAAAGTTTGGATGAGACTATTTTGATTTTTTATGAGGCTTTGATGAAGAGACCGAAGAGACAAAGGTCTTTAAAGATTAAATTAATCTTGTCAATAATATTTACTTATTCAAAATGTCAATATTAATAAACAAAATATATCATTATTGTTCATTTTTTTCCTTACGATTTGGAATAATTATCCATTGTAACCAATTTATAATTTCTTGCTTGCTTTCATTAATATATTCGAGGCATTGATTATTTTTCTAAATGGTGTCTTTATCTAATAAGGAAAATATTTTCTGGAGTTATAAAATATTTCTATTATAAATGATAATTCACTTAATTTCATTAATTAGTGTCTTTAAGAAAAACAAAATCTTGTCGCGGACACATTTCGTGAAAAAACACCTTACCTACAGCACTTTCTCCCGGTAGCGGTATTTCCATGCATCGCCGATCTCCTCATTAGGAAGGGATTTATATTTGATGTTGTATGTTTATTGCACTGCAGCACCATACTGGCAAATTTAGGCCGTTAAATCTACTAAGGAAAATTAACTTGTTGATTTAACCACCCACACAGAGTCACAGACAAACAACATTTTTGTCTTTTGGAAACGAGAGAGAAAATTTTTCGGAGACCTAATGTACCTCGAAGACACAATTTTCAAACAGTTCATTGTAGACATAAATTTTTTTCCAGTAGCCGCCGCATGTAGCCACTCCGCCCTCCTTCGTCGAAATGGCCAAATGGCCACCGGCCGTTCAAAGCCAGATCCTGACCGGAGCTATGCTCGACATGGTGCATCTTTTGATGTGCTCGTCGGCCGATGTCCCGCCGTCCGAGGTCGAAGCGGAGGTCGGCACAGTGGCCGCTGCTGACTCTGCGGTCACGACCGTCTCTGCCCCGTTCGGAGGCACTTCTACGCTGAGCTGGCCGTTCGCCAGCTTCGCAAGTTTTGCTTGGGGGATGCAAGTCCTTCCGCCAGCTTTGGGACGCGTGCCTTTATTGGCCGCGTAGTGGTACCCTAAACCAGACCAACACACTTAAACAGTTGGTATCTGGCGACGAGTTAGTTTCTCTTTATTTATCGCACCTGACGATCCGGCTTGTGGATTTGCTCGTGATGGGTTTGTTGTCCCTCCTTACTGTCAGGACTCTTGGCTAGCGGGACTTTATGAGCTTATCATCTACCTTTTGCAACTTTTTCTTTTTAATTTAATAAAAAGGTTGTGGGGTTAATTAAAAAAAAGTTGAGAGAATTGTTACATGGAGACCGCGATTGAGATAGGGGAATTGTTCTTCCAGAGAATTTTGGAACCAAGTTAAATTGGGAGTTAGGGAGGGTTTGCGAAGCTGATGATTTAGAAATTACTGTAGCAACGATTCCCATCATTATACAAACGGATAAGACATGGCGTGATGCGACTGACCAGAGACTAAACGGACTTCGTTGACGTGGAAAGGAAGACGCGGGCTCTGGAATTTGCTGATGGGCCGACTGGTCTTGAATTGCCGAGCTGGTCTTGAATTTGTATTTTATAATTAAAAGGGGTTGAGACTAAATTGATATTTCTTCCCGTTAGAACTAATTAAGACTTATTACATTTTAGTCCCTGTACTTTTTGATTTCTATGCATCCAAGGATAGAATCCTACTTAGAGGGCATAATCATTCTCGGGATCAGTTCTGGTTCTAGGTGATTTGACTGGGCCATTCTATCACTTGGGCTGAGATCGCTTCAGACCTAAATGCATTTCCCGTTCGATATTGACTACTCTATGGATGGCAAATACTGTTTTTCCTAAGACAGCAAAAGCAGAGTTCAAAGCATCATAAGAGCAAACCGAACAAGTTATTATCCTAACGAGTAAATCTTGTGGTGTAGAACCCTTCGATGCAAAACAAGACCCGACTCTCTTAATATGCATTTCAATTGTAATTTGTAAAAGTTCTGGGACGATGCAACATAATCAATTTATGAATCTGTTACAAATGTAAGAAAATGCCCGATATTTCACATAACATATAATGGCAAAAGCAAATTACAATTTAGCATTTACTACTACAAGATTTCTATGTGCTATAAAGAAACTATTTAATTCTAACTCGCTATAAGAAACTACAGAATAGTACCTCATCTTATCTCAGGACTGGTGGAACTCTCAATAGAAGCAACCCCCAGATGGTTTGAAATTCCCATAAGCTTACCACTTCAGGTGATAAAACCTCATGAAAAATTGCACTGTGAGTCCAAAAACTTTTTATCTTATTATATGCAGTACTTCTGTATCACTTCCTCTGCCGGGAATGCTGATTTACGGGCGTCAGCTTGCGGAATGAAGCGTGCAAAACCATGGCTAGAACAAACACAAAAGAAAAAAGCACAATCAAGACAGGAAAAATGAGGATAGCTCGATGTTGGAAAACACTGGCAAGGACTTCAAACGACGTGGCAATAGACTAAAGCCGACGTCAAGAGGAACGTCAATTTGGACAAACTGGACACACCCAGATAATATATGGAAAACGAACAAAGCTTAGGCGTTGCCAGATGTCTCCTATGTTGACGTTATATCAAGGAAATATTGGGACATTTGGTGGCTCATGGGTGAAGCCAATTAAGGTTCATATTGGGAAAGAAGTAGAGAGAGGAAAAAATGGAGTCATTACCAGCATAACTGACACCAAGTGCACAGAAGATGGCCAATTGAACATTCAAGTAAATCAGAATAATGAGAGTTGCTGCAATGACATGAGATAAAACAGTGAAAGAAAGTTCAACAGACGCATTTAACAAAACTGCTTTCCCATGACATTCTTGAATGGTCAATCAATGGCATGTTAAATTAGCCACTAACTGGAACTGGTTTCTAGAAGAAATAACTAAAGCAGGTAAAATCAGGACTAATTAACACACTCTTTTTCTCATTATCTTCATCTTCTATTTCTGACTCCATATCAGTTTTGTATAGCTATATTTCCCCAAAGTCTATACCCTTATTAGCATCTTAAATCATGCCAAATTATCATGGGAAGCATTGCACTACGTCATAAGAGCTGAACTGCCTGGTGGTATTTCGTGAATCTGTTCAAAAGAAACTGCCTAGTGGGAAGAGGGCTACTATCTGCAATTGTTCTCTTATAAGAAGAATAGCACAAAGCCGTGAGAGTGTAATCATGGGGTTCATCTGCATAATTATCATCCACTTACACATGACACGGAATCATATGCAATCTGAAGTGAAATTGAATACAGATGTAGGCAAATACGTGTGCAAATTCCGGAAGTGTACAAATTCTAATTACAAAAACAACAGATGTAGAGAAACCGAAAAACTCACTGAATTGTGCAGCACGAACCAAAACAAGTCTGGCAACAGGGTACTGATCCCAATTCCACCTCTCGCTAAAGAACATGAAAGCTTCCCAAAGACCCAAACTGGATATCAGGCCAATCAGGGCTAGCGGCATTTTGTACCTACAACAACCAACATCACTCAACAAGTACATGGCAATTCCAAAAACTAACCCATAATTCTAAGATAATGATATGGTCGAACTTTCCAGCTGTGGGGTAACCAACAACTTGTTTTATGAGGGGTTTGCATCCGAACACCTAGCACGTCAACTAATTTAGATCCGAGCAAGAAATGACCACAAATGCGACAAAGTTAACCCTTCTGTCTGGGGAATGCGGCTCTATCCCATTCCCAAGACTCAAACTTGAGACTTCCAGTCAATCTCGAATAGGCTAATGCAGCCCATAACCCCCGTACATATAGCTCATTTACGTATAGGAATTTCCATTACCTACCGAAAACCTTAAGGTAATGAGTAGGTATAAACAAGGGGCAAATTAGTTACAAAGTCCTATGGAAAACAAGTTTCTAGCTACGAGAACAATAGCCTCTGCAATTCTCTCTTTTAACAGTACAAAAGGAGAAAGGTACGAAATTTGCAGCTTACAAGGTACAAGCGAAGAAGACGATGAAGAGGGAGGCATAGTTCCGGGCGTAGCGCTTGACGTTCTCGTGGGCGCGGAGGCGGGCCTGGTCCGGACCTGAGGGGAACGAGTAGGACCCACAGTCGGCGAAGAAGGCGCCGGTCCACGACGGGGTTGGGCCGGCGAAGTCGTCCGTGGAGAGTTTCGCGAGCGGGTTGAGGGTTAGGAGGGAGACGAGGGTGAGGCACAACGAGAAGAATGAAACGAAGAGGCCACCGGCGGAGGAAGAGGATAGGTTTCCGGCAGAGGGGTCAACGGCGGCTGCGGAGGAGGAGGAGCGGTGGTCGAGGACCTCGAGATAGCCGGAATCACGGAGCCATGTCTCGAAGGAGTGGTCGGGGACGCTCAGGGATAGCGGGTTCGAGGAGAATACCATTACAGCCGACGGAGACGGACGACAGCTCCTTGGGAGCTCCGGCGACGACAGTTTGTTGTTTCTATGTCCAAAAATTATTATAATATATAATATAAATAATCTATATTATATATTATAATAATTTTAGGACTCGGTGAATGGGAAAAGATTGCCCTAAAAAGTAAAAACTTTCGGGGTCTCTCTAAACAAATTTATGATGTACAAAAGATAATATGTGATTGTTACTCGACATCATATCATATGGGTATTATGGCACAAATCATTGGGATGTTAATTTGGAAATAAAAATTAGACGGTCAATCATAATGTCAGAATAAAAGAACGTACAAATCAGGGAAAATTATAATCTAGTTTAGTGACGATGTGTTTTCCGTCGAGAGAAAGTTAGGCACAATAATTTGTTTTCGCATTCTACTTGATCAAAAATAAATCTTTCTACATGAAATTGTTTCACATGAATTCCTGTATTTCTCAAATTGGAGCAAATAATATATTGATCTTGAGTACATTTTTGGCGTCACACAAATGATATCTTTACCATTTTTTTATTTTTATTTTTCGGAAACATCTATCATCCATCTCCTGTCTTTATCCATTTTATCAATTTCCTCGCTCCAACTCTCAATTCCCTCCACCCACCAACATACCGGGGAACAGATTTGGTGCTGGAGAGGGGTTTCCAGCATCATGCTGGACACGCGAATTCGGTGGTCTAAACACCCGGATTCGATGGTTGTTTTTTATTCGATGGTTTGGATATATTTCTGATTCGATGGTATGATGTATTGTAATTCGATGGTATGGTGTGTTGTAATTCGATGGTATAAAATGTCTCATTCGATGGTTTG
>SOPF01027772.1:222584-242172 GCA_012979155.1 Hypericum perforatum
AATGAGACATTTTATACCATCGAATTACAACACACCACACCATCGAAATACAATACACCATACCATCGAATCAGCGAAATTAAAATATATAAAATATCAAATCATAATATACAAACAATTGAATCGGATGTCAAACCATCGAATGAGACAATTTATACTATCGAATCAGACATTTTATACCATCGAATCACAATACACCATACCATCGAATCAGTGAAATCAGAATATATAAAATATGGAATCACAATATACAAACAATTGAATCGGATGTCAAAGCATTACCATCGAATTACAACACATCATACCATCGAATTACAATACACCATACCATCGAATCAGAAATACATCCAAACCATCGAATCAAAAAAAGACCATCGAATCCGGGTGTTTGGACCACCGAATTCGCGTGTCCAGCATGGTGCTGGAAACCCCTCTCCAGCACCAGATCCAAATCCAACATACCGTCTCGTCTCTCTTTCTACCTCAATTCCGTGATTTTTTTTTTTACCAAAAGCCTAACCAATGCACATGGGACAGGGAGAATTGGCAACTATATTATATTATATTATGAATTCCCCAATTCTATTGCTTGTTTTGTAGATGTTTTAGATAGTAATTGCAAATTAGGGTAACAAAATTTAGATCAAAGATTAGAACTTTTTAGAGGATGAAATCGGAGTAGGAGAGGTGGGCGAAGGTTGGGGCTCATTTATTCTATAATGTGTACTGTTTTGGGGTGGGTGGGTAGGGGGGGTTTTTCAAATTAAATTGATGATGCGGCATTTTTTGGTCGACAATTATGCCATGTAAGTTGATGCTGTGATGTTTTAAATGGCATTTCCGATGTTTTAAATGACTGAAATGCCATGTGAGTTATTTGATTCAATTTGAGAAGTACAACGTCTTCTGTGAGCCAATTTCAAATAGTGGGCTCATTTGAAATTTTTGATTGAGTAAAGATATTTATTTGACATTTATTCCATTTGTTTCTATATATAATTTTAGGAAAAATATACTTTACTTACCTATAATTTCACAAATTTTATTGGTCTTCAGATATTCAGATAAGGCTATTTTTTCAATATTAACATACTAATATCTTAATTTTTACTTACTCGAAATATCAATATTAAAAAATAAAATATGTCACACTTGTCCACTTTTTATTCCGTACGATTTAGAATAATTATCCTTGGCTATCCAATTCATACCACGTAATGGCTTGCATGCTTTCATTAATATTCTCAATGCATTGATTATTTTTCTTAATGGTGTCTTTATCTAATAAGGAAAATATTTTCTGGAATTATAGAATATTTCTATTATAAATGGTAATTCACTTAATTTCATTAATTAGTGTCTTTATAGAGACACAAAACGTTCTCAAGCTATGATATTTCTCTATAATCATGAATTTAAGTTAATATGGTCATTTTTCTAATTATATAATTATCGTTCTCAGCCGTAAATTTTAAAGACAAGGTATATCATACGGTAGACACTAGTAAACTACGCAGTGGATATAGTATAGTATGCAATGGAAGCTAGTATGAAATTCCACATCCAATGCTACATCATGTAACAAATACAAAATTTCAAAATTTTCCCTATGTAATCTATGATATTTACGAAATTGCATTAAACGTGCGCGACATATTCTCCAACATTACAAGGGGGAGGTGAGGATTTAACATGTAGTGATCGGGGTTCAAACCGAGGATACTACTTATAGAACAAATAATTTACATAAATTGGAAGCAAACTACAAGCAATAACGAAGTTTCCATATATTTTAATTTACAGAAGGAAATGTCTTTGGCTATATATCATGTAAAGAAAGTAATTAATTGCCTACTGGTTGCGACAATTGATATATACGGAAAGAACCTTTTTCAGAATATATGGAAAGACAGGTAAGGGCAACAAATTAACCTTATTTGGATGGAAGTACATCTTTATATTAGATCATGAAAATTGTTGTTCTTTTTACTCAAGACCAGTCATAAACATCGCTAAAGTCATACATTTGCTATCTCTTTGTTACACGTTTATGCTCGTGCCATTAACAAGCTTAATGTCCGCTCCTGCTGAAGAAGAAAGAAAGGTATTGTGATCATCAACTAGAAATGACTTGGATCCATGTGCCTCTCTACTCGAGCTAATTGTTTTAGACTCTTAGTTACCCTGATGCCATTTTTTTGGTAAGTAGCCTGCTTCAGATGGGATGCTCGAGCACAAAGAGGTTTTTTTTTTATCCTGTCACCCTTTCATCAATTGTTCTATTTAATCGCAACTTCTCAATAATTTACAGGTTAATATAGTGTACATGGGTTCACTTCCGAGGGATCCACTATACACACCATCCACTCACCATATCAGTTTGCTCCAAAAAATAACAGGACCAAGGTATTACATATAGTAATGCTCATATATATTATTATGTTATATATACATTTTTCATTGATGCCATTATCTCATTTCTGTGTGTATAGCTTTTCCGAGAAATTGTTGGTTAGAAGTTACGAGAAGAGTTTCAATGGATTTGTTGCCAAGCTTACTCGTAACGAGGCTGAGGAGTTATCTCGTGAGTCAAAAAATATATATTTTTTCTCTCTCAGATTATAAGGCACGTCATAAGACTAGATTGGACCTCTATATCATTTCACCATGTAATTATCTGATTCAGGTGAGGAAGGTGTAGTCTCTGTATTTCCAGAAAGGAATTACGTGCTTTCAACAACAACGAGGGTGAGGCACGACGAGAAGAACGAAACGAAGAGGCCACCGGTGAGGGCTGCCGCGCCGGCGCCGGCGGAGGAAGAGGATAGGTTTATGGCGGAGGGGTCAACGGCGGGCTGCGAAGGAGGAGGAGCGGTGGCCGAGGACCTCGAGATAGCCGGAGTCGCGGAGCCATGTCTCGAAAGAGTGGTTGGGGACGCACAGGGATAGTGGGTTCGAGGAGAATACCATAACAGCCGACGGAGACGGACAACAATTCCTTGGGAACTCTGGCAACCGCAGTTTGCTGTTTCTGTGTTGGGACCGGGAGACATATATTATATTTTGTTATATATATATATATATATATATTATAATAATAATTTTAGGACTCGGGGAATGAGAAAAGGTTAGTCTAAAAAGTAAAAACTGCCGTGGTCTGTCTCCAAACAAATTATGATCATATGATGTACAAAAATAAGATGTAATTGTTACTCGACTTTATAATATGGCACAAATCATTGGGATGTTAATCATAATGTCAGAATAAAGGAACGTACAAATCAGGGAAAATTATAATCTAGTTTAGTGACGATGTGTTTTCCGTCGAGAGAAGTTAGGCACAATTTGTTTTCGCATTCTACTTGATCAAAAATAAATCTTTCTACATGAAATTGTTTCACATGAATTCCTGTATTTCTCAAATTGGAGCAAATAATATATTGATCTTGAGTACATTTTTGGCGTCACCACAGGCCACGAATGACATCTTTACCATATTTTTTTTTATTTTTCGGAAACATCTATCATCCGTCTCCTGTCTTTATCCATTTTATCAATTTCCTCGCTCCAACTCCCAATTCCCTCCACCCACCCACATACCGTCTCGTCTCTCTTTCTACCTCAATTCCGTGATTTTTTTTTTTTACCAAAGCCTAACCAATGCACATGGGACAGGGAGAATTGGCAACTATATTATATTATATTATGAATTCCCCAATTCGATTGCTTGTTTTGTAGATGTTTTAGATAGTAATTGCAAATTAGGGTAACAAAATTTAGATCAAAGATTAGAATTTTTTAGAGGATGAAATCGGAGTAGGAGTAGGAGACGAGGTGGGCGAAGGTTGGGGCTCATTTATTCTAGGGAAAAGTTTACTTTAGTACCCTGTGGTTTCAGGCTGTGTCAACAAAGTACTGTGTGGTTTCAAATTGGTAATATGATCCATGTGGTTTGAAAAAAACTTTTCGGGTAAGTCCTCCCCTTTGCCTGTCCATGGTTAATTACATATTTGGTCCTCAATTTGTTTATAAATTTTTGAATAACCCAATGAAAACTCCGACACCCCAAAGCCGTCGTATTGGTCCTCCTCCCCTGCTGTTGGCGACGTTGTCATCGACCCCGAAGTCATCACAAACCTCGTCGCTATATGACACTACTCCAAACCAGCACTCCCTAAGCCTTCCCGTTCACCTCGCCATTGTCTCTCGCCGCTCCACCGACTCCTCCTTCGGGCAAGCCAAGAGGCCGACCATCAAACGACCGAGAAGCTCTAACATCAGCCTCTCATTGCTCATCTTTGGGAAGCTCTCGTCTAGCACCTTGGAGTAAACCCTAAACTACCTTAAGCATTCCAAGAACCCTCTGACGAAACCCAACCCGTCGGTCCCCCGTCGAAGCCTACCTCCTCGATAATGGTTACGACCTGGGGATACATCCTACGGAAGCCCAAGATGACATGGCCTCTATGGTTGGCCACAGGGGTGACCGAGTGCAGCGAGGCCACACAATACTTGGCTAGGGCTTCGTCTTCTTTGATGTCCAAGTTTGACAAGTTGAGGTCGCAGAGGTCGCCAGAATGGTACACGACGTTGAACTTGAAAGGGACGCCCATGAGCTGCGCGAACAAATTGAGGACGAAATATGTAATTAACCAATTTGAAAAGGACGCCCATGAACTTGAAAGGGATGCCCATGGCAGCAGGGGAGGATCTGCCCGAAAAGTTTTTGTCAAACCACAAGGTACCTGATTACCAATTTGAAACCACATAGTACTTTGTTGACACGACCTGAAACCACAGGGTACTAAAGTGAACTATTCTCTTTATTCTAATGTGTAGTGTTTTGGGGTGGGTGGGTAGGGGTTTTTTTCAAATTAAATTGATGCTGCGGCATTTTTTGGTCGACAATTATGCCATGTAAGTTGATGCTGTGATGTTTTAAATGGCATTTCCGATGTTTTAAATGACTGAAATGCCATGTGAGTTATTTGATTCAATTTGAGAAGTACAACGTCTTCTGTGAGCCAATTTCAAATAGTGGGCTCATTTGAAATTTTTGATTGAGTAAAGATATTTATTTGGCATTTATTCCATTAGTTTTTAGATATAATTTTAGGAAAAATATACTTTAATCACTTATAATTTCACAAATTTTATTTTCAATCGTGTAGTTTCAATTTGATGATTTAGTTTATGTAGTTTGAAATCTTTGACAGTATATTATCCATATCGAATGACTGGGTTAAAACGTCCTTGTAGCTTGCCGCGTAAGAAGTTACGACATCATTTTTTCACATGACATGGTAACTTGATAAGTTGATTGACATGCTATAGATTGAATTATTACCTAATTGGTCTCAACTATTTTTGTATTATTTCATGGAAGAAGAGGAACAGTTAGAGGAGAAGAGGAAGAGTTATTTGAACATATTTAAATAGAAGTTTTTTTTAAATAATATAAAAAAATAGTTAGGGCCAATTGGATAATTATCCACTCGAAACCAAGTCAAACAACGTATCCAGCAATCATATTGTGCATACAAAAATGATGTCGTAATAGCCTATGTGGCAAATCAAATGGACATTTGAACCCAATCATCCGGTATGGACAATATACTATCAAAGATTTCAATTATGTTAAGACTAAATTATCAAATTGAAATTATACGGTTAAAAAAAGAAATTAGTGAAATCACAGATAAATAAGATGTACTTTTACCATAACTTTATTATAGTAGTTTATATTTTTTTCAATTTTTATGTTGACTCTAATAAAATGGGACGCATCATTCAAAGTGAAATGCTAACCGTTGATCAAGGCACACATGCAGGTCGAACTATTAAGGAGTTCTTTTGCATAAGGGCGGGGATTGATTGTGTTTGAAGTGAAGGTCCAATTCCAAACAGTACAAAATGAACAGCGAACTATACTGACATGTTGTGGTTTTCAACATTAGTATATTTTGTGTGTTATATTGACATATTTTATATGTCGATAATGATATATCCGTTTTATATAAATTCAACGGATTTCTTTTATGAATGGCGTAATCTAGTAGATTCTATTTTGAAATAAGATATTAAAGTAACTTGTAATTTAAATATTTTTATTTTGAAAATTAATTTCTAATGACTAACTTATAACTTTCACCTACTAGTTTGTAATTTTCTTAACCTCTTCCCTCTCCAACCAGAGGCCCACCTGCCATCCTCCCTTCCTCCACTAACGATCACCAAGAAACTAGATAGATATTGAATAGCAGAATCCGTCTACTTGTTCGGATAAAGTGATCAGATTGAATCTCAATCTCTGTCCATGGTTACAAGTTGTTGGTAGAAGGAGGACTACTAAATATCTGAATTAGAAATTGGCGGTAGAGTCGGAAGACGGTGCTGGGGCGACGATCAGCTTGGTTGCATGAGTCATGAAGACAACGAGAAGTACGGTCGCGACGGAGAGGAGAGTGAGACTATTTTGATCTTTTAAGACGCTTTGGTGAAGGGACAAAAGAGACATTGGTCTTTAAATATTTAGATTAGGCTATTTTATAAATATTAACATACTAATATTTCAATATTAACTTACTTGAAATATTTATATTAAAAAACAAAATATGCCATAGTTGTCCACTTTTTATTCAGTACGATTTAGAATAATTATCATTCTCTATCCAATTCATATCTCATAATGGCTTGCATGCTTTCATTAATATATTCAAGGCATTGATTATTTTTCTTAATGGTGTCTTTATCTACTAAGGAAAATCTTTTCTGGAATTATAGAATATTTCTATTATAAATGGCAATTCACTTAATTTCATTAATTAGTGTCTTTATACAGACACAAAACGTTCTCAAGCTATGAGATTTCTCTATAATCATGGATTTAAGTTAATATGGTCATTTTTCTAATTATGTAATTATCGTTCTCAGCCGTAAATTTTAAAGACAAGGTATATCATACGGTAGACACTAGTAAACTACGCAGTGAATATAGTATAGTATGCAATGGAAGCTAGTATGAAATTCCACATCCAATGCTACATCATGTAACAAATACAAAATTTCAAAATTTTTCCTATGTAATCTATGATATTTACGAAATTTCATTAAATGTGTGTGGCATATTCTCCAATTACAAGGGTGAGGTGAGGATTTAACATGTAGTGATCGGGGTTCAAACCGAGGATACTACTTATAGAACAAATAATTTACATAAATTGGAATCAAATCACGAGCAATAACGAAGTTTCCATATATTTTAATTTACAGAAGGAAATGTCTTTGGCTATTATCATGTAAGGAAAGAAATTAATTGCCTACTGGTTTCGACGATTGATATATACGGAACGAACTTTTTTCAGAATATACGGAAAGACAGGTAAGGGCAACAAATTAACCTTATATGAATGGAAGTGCATCTTTATATTAGATCATGAAAATTGTTGTTCTTTTTACTCAAGACCAGTCATAAACATGGCTAAAGTCATACATTTGCTATCTCTTTGTTGTACATTTATGCTCGTGCTATTAACAATCTTAATCTGCTTTCGTGCTGACGAAGAAAGAAAGGTATTGTTATCATCCCCTAGAAATGTCTTGGATACATGTCCCTCTGTACTCGTGCTAATTGTTTTAGTTACCCTGATGCCATTTTTTGGTAAGTAGCCCGCTTCAGATGGGATAATCGAGCACAAAGAGATCTTACCATCCTTTCATCAATTGTTCTATTTAATCGCAACTTCTCAATAATTTACAGGTTTATATAGTGTACATGGGGGCACTTCCGAGGGATCCACTATACACACCATCCACTCACCATATTAGTTTGCTCAAAAAAATAACAGGACCAAGGTATTATATATAGTTTGCTCATATATATCATTAGGTTATATATACATTTTTCATTGATGCCCTTGTCTCATTTTTTTGTGTCCAGCTTTTCCGAGAAATTGATAGTTGCAACATTCGATAAAAGTTTCAATGGATTCGTTGCCAAGCTTACTCGTGACGAGGCTGAGGAGTTATCTCGTGAGTCAAAAAGAATATATATATTTTTTCTCTCTCAGATTATAAGGCATGCCACAAGACTAGATTGGACCTCTATATAATTTTAACATGTAATTATCTGACTCAGGTTCCGAGGATGTAGTCTCTGTTTTTCCAGAAAGGAATTACGAGCTTACAACAACAAGATCATGAGATTTCTTGGGTTTCAGTGAGGATCATCAACCTCTAGAGTTACAGAGTGATATTGATGGAGATTTCTAGAAGTCAAACAAGATATTTCATTAGAAAGGTTTGGATGTCCAGATTCCAATGAATTCAACGATTTGTGATTTGAAGTTGTCTAGATTAAGTAATAAGTCTCTTCGTAAAAAGTGTCCAGACCGTGAAGATAGATTAGAGTTAATGTGAAGGTTAAGGGTCACTATATCCTTGTCTATTAATACCAACTTTTGTACGGATGTATGGCAATCAATTTGGAATTAATAAAGTTATAATTCAGAGTAACTCTTCTTTGAGTTGTTCCTTGCTGGGCTTTGATGATCTTGGGTAGATTTCTAAGGTTGTCCGAGTCGTGTGTTCGTTGTTCTTGGAGGCTTGATCCTTTATTCTGTTTCTAACGCCATCAGATTGGTATCAGAACCCCGGTTCTTCCATGACTGGTCCACGTCGTCGAGATGCGAATGTCAACCTGCCTCCCGTTGAGCGTGATCTTCGTGATGTTGACCCATTATACATATATATATATATATATATATATATATATATATATATATTTATAATTTGGGCTCCCGCTGTGAGATGTAAACATTCCAATGTTCTATATTTTCGGCTGAATATTTCTGTTATCAAGATTTTTTAATGTTCAATCCATTTAAATCTATAAATAAAATTGTAACTCCGCTGATTCTCCCACGTGATTGAATGGTTTAAAAATAATCTAAAAAATATATGCTCACCAATGCCAAAGGACATTTGATCTAATGGCATAACAAGTCTTGACATATATCTGCGGCATAGACGTAATATATTTTGACATAAATCTAGAGTTTAAATGTATTTTTTATAATTTAAATTAGAAAAAAATATGTTTTCCAATTACTTCAACATTGGAATAATGTTATTGTGACTTCACTGATTCCAATGATTGACACTCACTATGAAAGATCATAACAAATCAAAATTCCTAATATTTTGTGATATCTTTTACCATTTGGACAACGAGTTGACCAAATAATTTGAGTTCAGATACAAGAATATTAAAAAAAAAACATTTACTATTTTTGAAAACATATACATTCAAGTAACTCAAACTTGAATATTTTTAGTTACGAGTTAATCAACACGTAGTGATATCCATGAAATGAATCTAGGAGATCAAATCGTCAGTAAAAAAAGTCTTATAGGTACATTGTAATTATCCCATGGTACTCCGAGCAAAAAGAATGAAACCATAGGGGTGCTAAAATGAATTTATCTCAAATACAAAATTCCCTAGTTTCCTCCTTTCGGCTTTTCCTAGAGAACAGGCCAGCCACCCACCGTGGAGAGAGAGGAGCGTGAGCATCATCACTCTATAAACTCCCCCAAAACGCCACCGTACCGCCATTAAAACAAAAAAAAAAATCCGAGCTAACCGTAGAAGAAGAAGAAGAAGAATGGACGTTATAAAGAAGCAGCAGATATCGCCGCGCCCGATAGAGAAGGTGGTGGTCCACCCGTTGATGCTCCTAAGCATCGTGGACAACTACAACCGCGTGGCTAAGGACACCCGAAAGTGCGTCGTCGGCGTTCTCCTCGGATCCTCCTTCAAGGGCACCGTCGACATCACCAACTCCTACACCGGTAAATTAGGGATTTTTTTCAATTTGGTGTAACGTCCCGATTTGATCGACTGTCTCCACTGTACCAACATGGGTCTTTCTTGCTTGCAACAACATCGAAAAGTGAAGAAATTAAGGATCTTTCTGCACCTGTAGTTGCTCCCTTTTCAGCACGTGTACCAAATACATATTTACAAGAAATCATGAAGGTAACTTGCTTTTTAGAGTAAATATATTGTTGTTGTCTGCAAATCATACTAAATGAGTCTATCTATCATAGGGACTAATTAATATTTTTGTTGAAAACCTCATTGGTCTAGAAATATTTTCGTTTGTTTACCACTATTGTCGAGTTGAAACTACAAATGTTACACATGTTTTGCAGCCCGATGTGACAGCCCCTGGAGTAATCATATTGGCAGGATATTCCCCTATAACTCCAATCACAGGTTCCTCGTATGACAAACGTCGTGTGGAATACAATATCATGTCAGGAACATCAATGACTTGTCCTCATGTTTATGGTATTGCCGCTTATATTAAGTCATTCCATCCTCATTGGTCTCCATCTGCCATCCAATTAGCCATCATGACAACTGGTAAACTATACATAACACATGACGCAACTTTAGCCGCTTAATTGCTCTTTACCTCGAGAAATTCTCAACTATCTACTTTCATTTTGATATTCTATGCAGCAGTTCCTTTGCATGATACCACAAATCCTGATGGTGTACTCGCATATGGATCAGGACAAATAGATCCCTTAAAAGCGACAGACCTCGGTCCTGTTTATGAGGCAACGGAACAAGATTATGCAAAGTTACTGTGCCGTAATGGCTAAGATAAAAATCAGCTCAGATTAATAACTGGAGACTATACTACTAATTGTTCAAGATGGGCTGACCAGAATTTGATCTTCGATTTTAACTATCCTGCCTTGACTACTAAAGTGGAACCAGACACTTCTTTCAGGCTTGACTTTCATAGAACAGTGACCAACGTTGGACCAGCTAACTCCACTTATTATGCAACGGTTCTTGCACACTCAGATTTTCAACTTATATTGGAACCTGCAGCGCTCTTCTTTCATTCTGTGCACCAAAAGATATCCTTTAGCATTACCATCATTGGAAAAGGAATACCAGTGAACTCATTCAAATCTTCAGCACTTGAGTGGATAGATGGCCCCCACGTTGTTAGAATTCTCATTCTTCTGCACACAATAACCCCAACTTACATAACCATGTTATCGGTTAAGTCTCCCAATAGGATTATCAACTATCTCCCTATTTTTCATTCAATTAAATAAAAATGGTCTCTTCTAGAAAAATTTGGACGTGCATGGTCTTTTTATTTCTATATTAACAAGAACTACTTCCATATTCATGTGAAAAATGGTCGGATGATTTTTCACTGTTCCAGCTTTTTTTTTCATTCTTGTAGTTTGGAAGAAACATTATCTTGAATTACTAATAATGGAATCAACATTTTTTCCCGATAAAGAGCCACTTATAAAGATCAACTGCCTCCCAATCAAAAATAAGTTCATTTGGATCCTTATACAAATCCTATACTCCTATCTATGATTCAAGTGAACTTCCCCAAAGAATAACCCGCCTCTCTTGACTTAACTCGTAACCCTCTCAAATCGAATGTGAGAAAGATGTGAAAAGGAGCTGGAACTAATATATTTTTTTGTTTTGGCCACTAAAAGATTGGGTCAGTTGGAGAGCTAGAGCGTGACGAGGCAACAACCATAACTCTCATCTGAGAGGACCTCCTCCTTTTTAAGCTTGTCCTGAATCTCCCACATCTTTCCTTGGATTCAACCACAGTTTTCATTTTCTATATATTCTTACAAAATTCACATTTAAAGCATATCCAAAATGATAGTAACCGGAATACTGGATTAAAAGCAAAAATGATTTTAAAACCAAATCCTTAGAATAAATAATCGATAAAGTGAAAAGCCATTGGAATAAAGACACGGACAAATTTCGTGAAAAACACCTTACCTACAACACTTTCTCCCGTTGCGCCGTAACGTAGTCATCTTATAATATGTGTGTGTATATATAATTGTTACTCAACTTATATTTTGGTACAAAGTAGTGGGATAGCATTTTTTAAATTAATATCAAAATGTCAAAATAAACGGAGATTATATTCTTTTAATTAATATAAAATTTGAATCACATTCAATTCATAGTTACCACCATATGGGTGTCGGCACCCTTTTGTTCATGAAAATCAGAAATACACTGAGAATTAAACATTACTGCTAACCTCTCGTGCAAGAGAGAATAGCAACAGTCCGGGATTTGGAAAATTCAATGTGCCATCTTGTCCTTCGAAAATCCAAGTGGCGAATTAGGTTTTTGTAATTACTCATGAAGGGAAAGATAGCATTTTCTTTGTCGATCCTCTAGATAAGATAGTTTACCATCACTTGCGAGACAATTTCCACAACAAAATTATGGTACTTCATTTTCCACGCTAGTTGGAGCCAATCAAATCGTCCAAACCTCAGCGGTGATCGCAATGCTATAACCAACTCTCGTTACAAACCCCAAAAACTGTGTCGTTTCTTCACTTCCATAGCCACTATGTTGTGGTTGCAAAGATGGTGTTCCATGGGATTTCCTATATAGTCCTGGACTTCAGCTTGATGTTTTCTCATACCCAATCCTGTGGGCTCAGATTGAAAAAAGAGGTTCTGATGTTTCTGAGGGATGATAGCACTTCGAACCCATTGAGCTTTAGGACAATTACTGAGCACGTGTAAAAATCGATTCTACTTTATAGTTGCAAGCTAGAACATGTTGGAGCTGGAATAAAAATATCCTCCCGAGAGTTAAATCGGATATTTACCTTCCTTAGAGTGACTACTTAATATATTTTCTCTTCCAATAGTGACCAGTCTGAATGACACTTGCCCTTGGATGAGTGATTAATCCGACATTTTGCTTTCCAAGGAGTGACTACATGCATTTCCTAGCTAAAAGGGGGAGGAGTGACTTACTAAAGTACCTTACCTATGGAGGGTGATTAACGTTACATTTTACCATTTAAAGGGGGCTACCATGCCACTTTTTTCTTGTCCAAGGAGAGGATTGGTGACTTCTTAAAGCACTTTGCCAATCAAGAGTGACCATCTGACATTTTTCCTCCCAAGAGGTACTTATATGCACGCATTATGTCTTGTCAAGAGGGAAGTTGGTGACTTTCGGAAGCACTTTACGTGACAAGGGTGACCAAAGTATTATTTTTCCTCTAAAAAGTAATTTGAACCCTCTGTAGGCAAGGACATTTGACCCATTTGGACTATCACCGAGGAGGATATTTTCGACCTCCCGACAGAGAGAGGCCCTCGAACCCTTAGTAGGCGCGGCTTCTCGGCCTCTTGGTGGGGCAAGATGTGAAATCAAAGGGTTTCATGACTTTGCCTAGTGACACCTAGAGGTTCCGAAAGACAAAGTGTGTCATGACCTTGCCTAGTGACACCTAGAGGCTCTGAAAGGCAAAGGATGTCATGACCTTGCCTAGCGACACCTAGAGGCTCCGAAAGGCAAAGGATGTCATGACCTTGCCTAGCCGACACCTAGAGGCTCCAAAAGGCAAAGGGTGTCGTGACCTTGCCTAGAGACACCTTAAGGCCATGAAAGGAAAAGATTGTCATTATCTTCACTTAGTGATACCTAAATGCTACGAAAGGCAAAGGTTGTCATGCCTTTGCCTAGTGACACCTTGAGCTTGTGAAAGACAAAGGGTGTCATTACCTTTGCCTAGTGACACTAAGAGGTGTTAGGAGGCTAAAAGTCTTCAGCTTGTCGCATTAAGGAGTTATGAAAGGTTAAGTCATGTTCACCAAGGGAAGGGTCAAGGACCCTGAGATGCTCTTGGATGTCGACGAGCCGTGTCAAGAGACTGCGCACAGTTGATCTCCAAGAGAGGAGGGGCTAAACTTGGATGTGAATTAACCAGAAGAGATAAGTTCCATAAATTAGGCAATAAGTATTTTGGTGTGGGATAAGGATAAACATCCCTAAAGATAGGCATTAGAAGAGTTCAAATACAAGGAGAAGACAGAGTCTTTCACCAATATAAGGGATACTCAAAGAAGACAAGGGATCATCATACAACCACAACACAAATCTTTTATCAAGTTCAAGTTTCTATTTGTATCTTAGTTTTTAAGCAGGGCATTAGCGCTTGGTTAGGAGGCAGGACAGTAGAGCCTAGTTAGTTGGCTGAGTAGTAGAGCCTGGTTAGAGGAGCTTAGCTCGATAAGATAGTGGTGGTCGTAATCTGATCACTTGTATCGTTAATCCAACCTTGAAATGAGCCTTCAAATCATCACAAGATCGTCCTTGACACCCTCGTTACATTTTCCCACAATAGAATGGTAGGGATTTTGAGCAAACTTCATCATCTATCTTTCCTTGTTTGTTATTATCCTCCCTTTGTGGTACTCAAGAGGAAAGAACAAATCCTTTCTGGCATTGCTAGAGACCAAATGGCAGCCAACGTCATGTCCTCTTGTGGTCACTGTTATTGA
The DNA here is from genome assembly GCA_012979155.1 of Hypericum perforatum. NCBI lineage: Eukaryota > Viridiplantae > Streptophyta > Magnoliopsida > Malpighiales > Hypericaceae > Hypericum > Hypericum perforatum. The sequence continues at coordinate 236,976 of SOPF01027772.1, forward strand.
TTTTAACTAGTAGATATATCCGGTAGAAAACTCACTCTCACCATTGAATTTCTGATGGAGATAAAAACTGTACATAATATATTAATTATTGTTATGTTTTAAATTATTATTATTATGAAATTTTATTTTGATTGTGATTTTAGTTTATAGGTTTTTATTTATTATAAATAAGATATATGATTGATTGTAATAGTTGGTTGGTTGATTAATGGAAATTAAGTTTTTTTCATGAATTGCTATCATTTTGGATATTCGTACACAATTAATGGATTGAGACTATTTTTGGATACTCTAAGATACAAATATAATGATGATTATTTATCCATGAGTTTTCAGTGCATCATTGATATAAAAAATCGCGTTTGTTACTCTTAGTGTTCGATTTTTGCTGTGTTCAATCACGTGGTGTTCAATCTAATTGATCAGGGTTCATTTTATATTAAAAAACAAAATAGGCAGAATTTTTTAGGGTTTGTTTTAAGAAGACCCCACCGATCTTCAACACCCAGAAACCGACTTTGGCCTCTAGCGGTTGGCGGTCGCGAGCCGCGACACCAACTCCTCCGACCACCTCTAGCAGCCACCGCACCAATCACGGAGTCATGTCCTGCTATCCTTATCAGATCTCCTTTCATCCGTCGGTGCCAGTGAGTCGTGGAGAGGATGAGGCTCCTGTCATCGACCCGTGGGTTTGTGGAGATACTTGTTGCCAGTACCGGAAAACCGCAAACCGTCATCTAGCATTGCCCTCACCGTACTGCATCACATCCTTCGTCGTCATCTACCGTCTCCACCACTTTGCCGGCCACCTTCCCTGGTTGTCTTGGCGTCCGAAGATCTTTTGCTAGGCAAAAGTTACAGATTGGTCCCAGAAAGTTTTGTGTAACTAACAAAGTGGCTCCATCAGGTTTTGATAAGTTGCAAATTGATCACATCAGGTTTTGGATAATCACAAATTGCTCTTTTTTGGCTAAATCGAAAATGATTGATTTCCTGGAGTATATGATTTATGTTCCTACTTTAAAGGATATTCATGATCTTTATTCCAAAAATTTCAAAATTGAATTTTATAATTTGGATTGTGAATATTCATCTATATTTTGATAGTGAGATACTTCATAAATCTGCTAAATTGTAATTTGTAATTTTACAATTACAAAGAGATCTCTTTTATTGGTGGAGTAGATTTCAAACTAGGAGATACCAAGAAGGTAAATGGAGAATTGATTGATGAATTATAATGAAATATATTTTGATTTGTAAGTATTTCCCTAAGAATTTTGAATGAATTCTTAACCTTGCTAATATAAAGTTTTGATGGGGATGAAGTTTTTCAAATAATTGATAATGATGAATTAATTAATGACTCCTATCTTAGTAAAGATGAGGTAGTTGGTGAAGGTATACCAATTTATGACTCATACCCTAATGATGATTAGGAGGATGAGATTGATACCAGATGAACCACTTTATGATACATACCTTGATGATGAGATTGATGTAGTTGTTCCTTGTGAGTTGTCGAATGTGCTTTTATTCCAGGTTGCTCAATATTTTGAGGTTGATGAGATTGAACATATTGACTTTTTTGGAGTCGACAAATTTGAATATCATGAAAATTATTACTTGTTGAACTTATTGAATAGACTTAAGACATTAGAATAAACAACTCAAAAATTGTGTGTGTGGCCTTTCATCTAAAGAATGTTCATGGTTGCATATATTTCTAGTATTTGTTCTATTGAGGTAGACGATATTAGGTATCACTGTATTGTTCAATGATGTTCAAGAGTGGATGTACGAAAATCTCGAATTGGCTAACTACAACAAATTCAAGAGCAAAATTTCCCAATCGGGAGAGTGATGGAAATAAGTATTGTAGAATTATTCATTAATTATCTTTATATTTTAGATTATTACTATTATGAGTTTTATTTTTATTATGATTATAGTGAATAAGTTTATTTATTTATTATAAATATGGTATGTGGTCGATTGTAATAGTTAGTTAGTTGATTGATTAATAAAAATAGGATTTTCTCTTGAATTGGTATCATTTTCAATATCCGCCAGGATTGAGAATATATCATATATTTTGGGGATTCTAAAAATTAACGAATTGACAATTATCTATCTACAAACTTTTATTGCATCAATTTACACGCAAGAGGGTCTGGGTCACTAACTCAATTGAAGTAGGGTTTGTGATTGATAGATAGAGACTAGGTAGAGATTGGGGAGAAATTGGGGATTGGGAGAGAATAAGAAATAGAAGAGAAGAGAGGAGAAGCAGAGAAGAGGTGGTGTATTACAGACTAGTCACACAATTTGGTACTGTATTTCAAACTAGTCACCCAATTAGTTACTGTGCCCATAAAACAATCCTAATCCACTATAGTCCTTATTTCGTGACACCTTCGAGAATGAGGCAGGTGAACGTTGAACCATTAGTAGAAGGAGCATGGATGCATTTTTTCCTAATACCATTATTTAGCAACTAAAATTTGCTTTTTCTTTTTTCTTTTTTATGAGGTGGCGATGAGTTGACACGTTTTGCTGCGGGAGTTGGGTGTGGTTTTTAACTGATAATGGCTTATATGACGAGTGCTATCATCCTCAAATCTCATTTGATTGTTTAAAGGTTTTTTTTGTTATTCTTCAACTAATAATAATTGTTGGTTTGTTGCATATCGGTGCAGAATTTTGAAAAATCTTTTGTTAATGTGTTCAAAGTTTTCATTCCATATTATGTCAACCAAAAGCACTTGCTCTTAAAGTTTCAGGATTCAAATTCTTATCTCGACAAAAATATATTTGGGAAAATTAATTTACAAAAGGAAATTTATTTAACTATATGTCATGTAAGGAAAGAAATCGCCTATTGGTATCGATATATAAGGAAAGGCAGATAAGGATAACAAATTAAAATACATATACATATTAGACAATAACAAAATTTCCATAAATTTAGTTTACAGTAAGGAAATTCTTTAACTATTTGTCATCTGAAAAATAAAATTGCCTATTGGTGTGCACACACACACACACACATATATATATGTGTGTGTATGTATATATATATATATATATATATATATATATATATATATATATATAAGGAAAGATAGATAAGGGTAACAAATTCACTTGTATGGATGAAATTACACCTATATATTAAACCATGAAAACGGGTGTTCTTTTCACTCGAGACCAATCATAAACATGGCTAAAGTCCTACCTCTGCTGCCTATTAGTTATACATTTCTGCTCGTGCTATTGACAAGCTTAATTTGTGCTCGTGCTGATGAAGAAAGAAAGGCAATGTCATCCGAACCTAGAAATGACTCTAAATACACATAAATATCTGTTTGTTTTAGTTTAACATGAAGTCATTTTTTTTTGTAAAAAGCCTGCTTCATATGAGATGCTCGAGCAAAAAGAGACTTTATGATCTTACATGCTTTCGTTACTTGTTCTATATAATCTCAATTTTTAAATGATTCGCAGGTTTATATTGTGTATATGGGATCACTTCCGAAGAATCAACTATATTCGCCATCTTCTCACCATGTTAGTCTGCTCCAAAAAATAACAGGACAAAGGTACATAGTAATCGCTCATATATATCATCAGTTTTTTGGTGGAATATGTAAATGTATACATATGTATATGCTGATACTTATATTTTTCATTGATGCCATTATCTCATTTCTGTGTGTATAGCTTTTCCGAGAAATTGATGGTTAGAAGTTACAAGAAGAGGTTCAATGGATTTGTTGCCAAACTCACTCGTGAGGAGGCTCACAAGTTATCTGGTGAGCGAAAAAAGAATATATTCTTTCCTGATTATGAGTAATGCCATAAGACTACATTGTATCTATTTCATTTTTTCCATGTATCTAAATGATTCAGGTGAGGAAGGTGTAGTCTCTGTTTTCCCAGAAAGAAATTATACGCTCTCAACAACAAGATCGTGGGATTTCCTGGGTTTTGATGAGACTACAAGCCGGATCCCGCAGTTAGAGAGTAATATTATCATCGGAGTTATTGACACAGGAATATGGCCTGAACATGCAAGTTTTAGTGACGAAGGTTTTGGTCCTCCTCCGGAAAAATGGAAAGGTGTTTGTGAAGGCGGCAAAAACTTTACTTGCAACAAGTGACGTCTACACTTAAGTCTTTAGATATTGAGCAATCAGGATGTAAAATGCAAATTTTAAACCATTGTTTTCTTTGTAGTAAGCTGATCGGAGCTAGAATTTATGGCGATTTGGATACTGCAAGGGACCGGAAAGGCCATGGAACCCATGCAAGTTCGATTGCAGCCGGTGTTTCTGTAAAAGATACTTCCTTCTATGGACTAGCACAAGGCACCGTCAGGGGAGGGGCTCCATCAGCAAGGATTGCTATGTATACAGTCTGTCTTTCTTTTGAATGTTCCAGTGTAGACATACTGGATGCATTTTATGATGCTCTTGACGATGGCGTCGACATCATAAGCATATCGATTGGAGACGAAATCCCTTTTCCTCTCGACGAGGATGTCATTGCCATTGGTGCATTTCATGCAATGGACGATGGAGTTTTTACCTCTCAAAGTGCAGGGAACTCCGGAAATACTATTGGAATCAGTTCTAATGCACCATGGTTGATATCTGTTGCAGCAAGTAGCATTGATCGTCGAATTATTGATAAAGTTATTCTTGGCAACGGAAATACTTTAGTGGTATGTACTCCTTACTTTTAATTCTTGTATACATATAATCTTTTTTTTTTGTTTTATGGAAGGTGAAAAGGACAACATATACTAATTAAATTGTCTTATTTCTGCATCAGGGGAATTCAATTCAGACTTTCGACTTAAATGGAACCATGTATCCGCTTGTAGGTTCCTACCATGGACCCGTTTTAAATGGGAAAATAATTGCAGAGAGAGATACTAACTCTATAAACGCTGCTTTTATTGATGCTGCTGGAGCCATCTACATATCGCCTCAAAATGATTATTCCAAAATTGAACCGCTTCCGGCAGCGTCTATAAGTAGTTCTGATTTTGATGTGGTCACATCTTACATTAAGTCGTCCAAGTAATAAGTTGTCAATTTTTTACATGTTCATTACATTGTTTTGTCTCTATTGGAATAACTATTTTTTATACGTAATCTGGCAGAGCTCCTGTTGCAACCATATTGAAGAG
>SOPF01027774.1:0-157940 GCA_012979155.1 Hypericum perforatum
AATTGGCCATTAATTTATTTTGGGCCAATCATAAATTGCCAACACTAACTTCATTACATTTGTTAGAAAGATGGTTTTTAATAATCTTATGAAATTTTAATTTAAGTTAGTTAATTTAATAATTCTCCAAATATCATATAATCTATTGAATACACCAAATCAGGTAGATACACCATATATCTCCATTTAATTTGATCTTATGGTTAGTAGATACTCCAAATCATTACTCACTTTACATATATTTTTTCTATAATCCAAAAGGGACAATATGGTAATGATTGTTGTCTCATATTTTTAAACCCTAGCGCAGTCCAATGTCCTTTTTTAAACAGGCTTGTGTTTTCTTAAAAAAAAGAACGCCGGGGTTTTGAAAAAGTCAGAAACAGATTCACATTTTTGGGCTAGTCAAAGATGACAAGAACCATGTGCAAATAGCTTTTCAATTCAGGATTTCTGAATCTTGTGTTTTACTTTAAATTTTTTTACGATATCACATGTGATCTACTATAATAACTAACTAATCTATGTTCAAGTCAGATGAAATTATTAGATACTGGTAAAAAAAATCAAAATTAATTTGACAATACGAATTTAATATTTATTAGTTAAAATAGATCTATATTGCAAGTTGATCTAAGTATTCATTAAGTTTTTATTATAATAATTTCATGCTCAATTCCTGATGCAGTTTTTTATTATCTCGGTGACTGCGAAAGGGAATTTTTATGACCAGACTTTCATAGTACTATTATTGAAGGAGGCACAAAGAAAAAGCCATCTAGGACGATTAAACCTAGTTTAACACGAAACCGATATAATTATTTGGTTCATCTGTGGATACAAAAAGAATTGGCAGTTACTATCTAATCTATCTAGGTCATGTTACAAAAGGTTGACTAAATCAATTAAATTTCAACATGCATCTGAGTTTAAATTTCAATTAATTAATATAGGTGTCTATATATTTAGTGATATAAACGAAAAAACAATGTAAATTTTCAAAAGAAAAACCGAAAGCACCTAACATGCAAAACCTTCAGTTGAGAAAGAACCTAAACAATTTGCATAATTGGATAAGGAAAGGAGATGTGGAAGGACCTCAACCAACATGCACCAAAGAAATAGAAAGTCGGGACCTAACATTAACTCCATCCACATGCTCGGGAAAATGATGTAGAACCACATCCATAATAGAACAACCAACCTTCTCCCACTATTGGATTGTTGAGCTAACTTTGGCAGCTGAAACATTAAAATAACTATTCAAAGATATTATTGTATCTTAATCACTGTGGTCTGAATTGAATTAGTTGAGAATATTGGCTATCAATAAAAAGGGAAGATAAAAAAAGCAACAAGATTTTGGACTGATTTCAATATATTTAAAAAAGAATATCTGACTAATTTATATTTTAAGATTTAAATTTTAAATAGTAATAAATTATTTATATGCCAAAATCCATCTTTTTAAAATTTTAATTTCCAAACTATATATTTATAAATTATGATTAAATTAAAATAATTATTTGACTAATAATTAATTTTTTTAATATTAATCAATAGATGCTTAAATTAATTAGACTCAAACCTGGATTAATCAATTTATCGACATACTACCCAATATAAATCAAAAATTTAATTTCACCCTAGTTTTGATTTTTTTTATTTGCAAATATCACATATATGTGAGTGCTTACTTTAATTGATTAATACATATTCTTTTGGTGTAGAATATTTTTTGGTGAGATTTTCAAATGGTACAAAATATTTTTCAATAATTATAACATTATTGTTGTCATTGGTATGTAATGTCTAATATGTGTTGGGGTGATTAAACTTTTCTTTCTTTGACTTTCTTATTAAATGTTCTTTTCATTTAATGACCCATTAAGACAGGGAGACCCCACCTCCAATTCAGAAAAAGAATTCCTCCTACTCTCTCTCTCTCTCTCTCTCTCTCTCTCTCTCTCTCTCTCTCTCTCCTCCTCTGGTTTGTCATAAGAACTCTTAAAATCCCCACTGCTTATATCAAATGGTATGGACTATGGAAGTTTCACTTATTGTCTGTTAATTGGTATCCTTATTCCTCTCATATTACCTACTTGTGTTTCTTAAGGTACATGTCTAAGAAACTTGTTTGTTGCCCTTGTAAAGGAATGGGCAAAGGTTTCTTAAGTTTGGTTATTTTGGTGGGTCGATACTGATTGATGCTGATGTTCATAAAAAATTCTGTCTTTTTGGGAATTTTTGTGGGATTTAATTGGTAAAGCTAGAAACTTTAGAATTGATCTTGCAATAGGTTCCTCTTTTTGTTTGGTTTGTGGCTCTTTGGAGTTAATCTTTCTGCATTTATTCGCAGGGAGGCTAAGATTTGGATTTGAGTCCGGAATTCTGAAGAGTTTCAAGAGCTTGTGTTGATTTTCAAGATGGAGTTTTCATGGAAATAATGGATTTCTTTAGCTGATTCTTTGGTAGGTTTTGTTTAAAGTTCATAAGAATCAGTCTTTGGGGGAATAATTGTTATCTGGGTCACTCTTGGATCATTTGGGGAGTGGGTTCTCCAGATGGAGGGTGAAGATATTGGAATTGATGGAAATTCGGTGAACCAAATTATTATTAGGGAAAGGAAACTGGAAGAAGATGAGGAGGACTTCTGCAGTTGTTGTGGAGATGAAGAGGTGTGGAAGGAAACTGAAGAAGTAGTGAAGGAAGAGACTAAACCCGAGGTTCTTGATGATTTCTCGGTCAGGATGTATTTTAAGGGCATCTCAGTAGCCGAAGCATGGGATGCTGGCTCCGGATTCTCCGGCATTGGTGTGGTTATGGAAAGAGAAGCTGGTGTTCCAGTCATCCAAGTGCAGAAGAGGCTCGATTTCTTTGTAGACGAATCTGTCGCCGACTACCTGGCCCTTATGGATGGTCTTGCCGAGGCAACTCAGAATAGCATCCGCCAAGTGTATGCATTCACTGATTCCAAGTTGCTCTATGATCAGGTGGTTTGCCTCGTCGCTTATTTTTTACGCCATACTTGGTATTCTTGTTTGCTGTTCAAAACGAGTTCTGACCTTTATATCAATAAAACGAATGTCCCAGCGTTTAAAATGTGTTAAATTCTCTCCAGATAACAAGTGAGGAGGAACTTGAGATGTCTCTGCTGGTAGCATTGCGGCACCGGATTTCTGAGCACACCAGCCATCTGGATGCTTTTGTATTGAAGTTCGTTGATTGCCGTGAACTGGAGAAGCCACTGCATTTAGCCCAGGTAGCAGTTGGGGTTGTATCTTTCCCACTTCATGGTATCGAGTCACGTGAACATTGCGATATTTGTTGCGAGGATAAGCTATCGCCAATGATGGTCATGTTGAAATGTTCCCACAAATTCTGTTCACATTGTATGAGAACTTACGTCGACGGAAAAGTGCATTCCTCTCAAGTACCAGTCAGATGTCCTCACTCAGGGTGCAAATATCACATCTCGACTTCGGAGTGCAGATTGTTTCTTCCTCTCAGCTCGTATAATTCTCTTGAGAAAGCTCTTTCTGAAGCTGACGTTCTTCACTCGGATAGGATATACTGTCCATATCCAAATTGCTCTGTCCTTATGGACCCTCGCGAATGTTTGTCAACTCGGGCAAGCTCATCAAGCCAGATTGCCGACGCCTGTGTAGAATGCCCAGTTTGTCAAAGGTTTATTTGTGTAGAATGCAATGTTCCTTGGCATTTCTCAATGAGCTGCGAAGAGTACCAAGATCTCCCCGACAGAGATGCTTCAGACATAACCCTACACCGTCTGGCCGAAAGTAAGCAGTGGAGACGCTGCCAACAGTGCCGTCGTATGATCGAGCTTACTCAGGGCTGTTACCACATGACCTGTTGGTAAGGCACCGACCTCTTTCTCTCCCTGATTCGAGGGAGCTCCGATAGATATATTTTTCGGGTTTAAAGTTTCTAAAGATACCTTATGTTCATTTCTCCAGGTGCGGGCACGAGTTCTGTTACTCTTGTGGTGCGGAGTACAGAGACAGGCAACAGACATGCCAATGTGCATTTTGGGACGAAGATAACACCGAAGATTTCGCAGACCGATCAGTCCAAGAGTCAGAGCAATGGGCATGGGAGACTTTTAATTCCCTACCTATGCTCACGGATGCGTACTCAGAACAAGAGAGGTCTCAGCTCGCGCTTATCCAGACGTTCCTAGCAGGTGGTTTCAGCCTGAGCAGCGAGCACCACACATACCAATCGCCACCCCGTTGTACAGATTCATACATAGATGCCATCAAGGACCTTCATCAGCTCCCGTGGCTCGAGAGGTTTGTCTCCGTAATTAGCGACAACTACTATGAAGACTACCTTCAATAATGCAGCGTAGGATAGTCTGAGTCGAGTAATTAAGTGGTGTTAGTTGAACCTTTTCATAAACCATTCTTAAGTTTGATAAGGTGAAAGAGCAGCTCGCTCTTATTATATGCATTTGGTAGCTACACAAATGGATGATGCTTCCATTATCAAAGAAAGAAAGTTGGTTCAAGTAGTAAGGTATCGAGTACAAACCCGAGTTTTAAGTTTGTACATAGAACACACTTTTGGAAGAACTGCTCTCATTTGCACGGGCTCGACTCGCAACTCTCGGCTCCTGGTTACTCCTTCCCGTATAAATGACAACGGATAACAAGTTGGGAAAATTTGATGTAAATCAATTCGACAATCTTCGGAAGATGGTAATATTTTTTTTTTTAACAAGTTTTCAATAATATTGTGTTTCTAATTACTGAAGCTCAAGATTTGTTTAAATTATAACATGTTGATCTAAATTTCTTGAAGATTGCCTTTACCAAAGAAAGATTGCCATTAGCGCAAATCATGAGCTCACCCTATTCTTAAAAGTTAAGTGACGTGTTTTTGGTGGAGTTTTGATGTTCACAATTGAGTTGATTTCCAAGTTACCATTGATGTTATGAACCTCAAGGTTTTGACTCAGGTTATGAAAATTTTAATATGATATCAAAATCAATTATTTTTAACAAGACTCGTGACATGTTAAAAGTAAAAAAAAAAATGTTTACAAATTTAGCCTGATGAAATTTGTTTGAAGAGGCGTGTTGAAAAATATCTTACATCAAAAATACAACTCATGATGAAATTTGTTTGAAGAGGTCTGTTGAAAAATATCTTATATCAAAAATACAAGTGAGTTGGATTGATTTGGATTGATTTATGAGTTTTGAGTTATGATAAGAGAATTCCAATATACTAAATGTAAGACTTAAACTGAGCGACTTCACTCTCTTCTCTCTGGCAAATTGATGTTTCTGTGTCGGGGGTGGGTTCCAATGTGTCCCATCATGAATTGCCACCAAAACAAGACCACCAACCATCTTCAAAATAAATGGACAAGACCGCCCAAAATTCCCTGCAGCCGCCTCATTCCTTTTGGGCCCATTATTACTTTAGGGAAGAACTCAATGACAGTGTCAATATTTCCCGACGAGGTATCACATGTCCTTTGACAGACATACTTTACCCCTTTTTTCTTACATGTACGCTCCATGAAACATTTGAGGAAAAAGGGAAGCAAGAATCATGAGAAAGAGAGCCAAAAAGAACCAAACAGGCAGAGATCCAGAAGGAAACTTGCAACCCAAAGCAAAAAAACTAACTTTGCATGGACATGACATTGTCTCACGTGACATAAAATGCTGGTCGTGTGACAACAATAGGTCATATAGACAATAAAAATGGCTGAAAAAGATTACAAATCAAATGTACCTATCTTGATCCTGTACCTCTCTATCTTTAATTTATCTTCCGGAAAACCTGCAAAAACTGTGCCCCACCAATGCTACCGATGAATCCGACGAGCTTCACGTGTGACGACGATCAACACGTGATGGTATTTGACCCATAGCTGATTGCTTTGAGGGTGGAATCCGACATGTTTGTCATCCATCTTTGAGGGCCATTCGATTCCCCCTGGATGTTATACGCATAAGAGGGCCACCTTACATCCATCCCACAAGAGCTAGTCGCACCCGTTCCAATCACCTTCTGTGTTCTCTCGAGTGCAATCAGGCTCGAAAAGGTCGAAAAGCTGTTACCAACAAACACGTCCGCCCGTAGGCACACTTCGTAGTCTATAGCCGATTGAATCAGATAAGGGTGCTTCTTGTATATTCCGTCAACGCCCAGTTTCTTCTTCTCAACCGGAATTAGGCCTTCCCTCCAACCAGTGAGTATGGAAGAGTCGTTAAGAAGACTATCGGCAACAGCAAGATAAAGAACTGTAGGAGTCTTAAGACCTGCAATGTTTCCCACTCTTTCCATAACCTCTTGCTTGCTGCTGCATATTTGGCTGATTTTCAACCTTTGCTCCAAGTTCTTACAATGAATCATCCAATCGATCTCGATCCTCATGTGAACTGCTATATAGGAGACAGGTTCAGATGCCTTCCTCATTGCTGCTCCTACCTCTCGAATCTTTGACACAACTTTGTCTGCCTCTCTAGTTATTTCGTCAACCAAAACTAAGCATTCAAAGACCCTCGCATAGTCCCGAACAGGCCAGTGGTCATGCCACAAGAATGGATTCTTTCCAACTATGCGAATTACCTCGTACTCGTCAAATGGTTCCTTGCTAAACTGTCTCAACTGGTCCAGATCCCTCTCCACTGTCCACTTCCTTCCGCTTCCTTTCTGAATTTCGTAGACCCCGGTTCGATTCTTAACATCAGCATAATGTCCAAGCCGAACAAACCCGCTGCAGCGAGAATTAAATTGCTCAAATTGGAACACCTTGTCAAAGGAGATTGGCTGCAGGCGATCAACTTCCTTATAGAACAGCGAAGCACTGAGGCTAGGCATTAACAGAGTTCGGTTCAGCAATTTCGCAGTAAGACACGCTCTTGCTAATGCTATCTTCTGGTTGTTTAACCCCCACACTATTTGAGGAACCTCTATAAACTTATCATTACGAATACCACTAACTAAACCCGAGAGCGAAGGATGAACAACACCTAACCCTGCAAAGCCACTTCCGTCTATCTCGTTGAAGCCAGACATCGAACTAAGAAAGGCAACTCTTAGAATCAGCGCAGTAACAACCAAGGCAAGACACTTACAAGCACAGGGTTTCCGATTCCTCCCATAGAATCTTGAATTCTTGCAATCAGAGTGCCAGTCCATTTAAGTTCCGGGAAATGAAATTCACACTATACCGAATCTGACACCCGGCGTGTCCAGGAAATCGTTTCAGAATCCGAAATCTGCACGAACAAAACCGATGAAAGCCATCAGAATCAGCATTCTAGCTATGAAATTCAATTCAAAACCCGTAAATACGAATCATCCGAATGACATGCAATTCGCCTGAAAACTACCTCACCTCATGTCCTCCTTTTCCAACTAACACCAACAAAAATGGTTCCAAACTCAATCCAATTAAAAGAAGCAGCAACAGAAAAAGTTCACAAGCCAAACCAGAAAGAGCCAATGTAGGGAAGAGACTCATGTGACACACCCCCAACAAGAAACCAACGCCCATTAAAACATTCAGGAAACCCCCACAGCTTTTACAGGTGAGAGAAAGACAAAAAATAACAATACAATTGATTGGCAACCAAAACAAAACAAAACAAAACAAAAGCCAGAGAAACAGAATAAAGGCCTCACCTTTCCCTTTCCCAACCCAGGACAGAGATAAATCTGAGTAAACCCAGATTGGTACAGAGACCACTCAGTGTTGTCTCGGTTACTTGACGTTCTGGTAACCCTTTGGAATCTGAATTCTGAGAGAAACCCAGAAACCCAAAAGAGAATTTTAGTAAAAAGGTTTAAAAAGATCCAAAACTTGGTGTATCATGCAAGCACATGAAGAGATACAAAAAAAAAATTATAATAAAGTTTCAATCTTGGCTTTAAAGCAAACAATTTAAGGAACCCATCAGTATCATGACAACCAACACAACCGAATAATACGCGCAAAAAATAATATTATTGTACCAAAAACGTTGACCCTTTTGTCCATACAATAGAAAGACCAAAACTTTCGGCCCTCCTGAGTTAAAGCAAGAGACTTTAATAAAATATTTTAATTATTGTAATTAAAAATATTCGAATTCAACCTAGTAACTAATATTTGTTATAAAAAAAACGAAACTTTTTACGACCCCACTTAACCATTATGTGACAGAATATACAAGATAATAATAATAATACCAAATAAGATGAGACAGAGTGGAAAAGGTGGGGTAGGAATCTACTGCGGTTGCTGATTGGGGAAATGGGAAATAGAGTTTCAAACGATTGGAAAGGAGTCAGAGAAAAGCACCTGCAGTGGTACAGGTAGACTGAATTTTATGTTTTTTTTTATGTTTGTCGTTGATAACTGTATAATTGTTATATCTACTAATTCTTTAAAAAATTTCATAACAAATTAGATATTGGTGCATTTTTATAACACATTTTATAATGCGTTTGTAAATTGATCTAAGTGGTCTTTAATGTTTATAATTTTTATTTACCTCATCGAGATAACAAGTTAGAAGTTAGAACCGAGAAAGGGAACATGATATTGTCTCCCACCGGGAACTTGTTTATTTCTAGGTGCTTTTTGTATTGGAGAAAATGTTATTTTTATATCATTTTTTTTATACGCATAGTTGGCAAGTGGGGACTATGTGGGAAAAGAGTTGTCACGTCCATGTCATTTTCTATTTTTTTTTTTCTGTTCCGCACATTGGATTATAAATTTGATTGATTACTTTCTTGAATTTGATTATTTGCAATCCCCGCCTTCGGAGTCGAAGAACTTCAAAATTCATGAATAATCATGAATTTGTCCTACTAGCGAGGCCCTTTTACTTTCGTATGGAAAATATACAAAAGTGCCCGGAACTCGAGAGTACTTGATTTTAATACCTGAGATTAAACATTATAAATGAATTGATATACAAAAAATCGGCACTTCACAATGCATCATCCGTCGAAGTCCCTATAAACAACTTTTAATACCACAACATGGGGTTTACGGTTTTTCTTTCGAATAGTAACTTTAAGTGTTCTCTTGAAAAATTACTCTAATACATTTTGATAAAAAAAATATTTCAAAAGCAACTACTTAACTTCGCTAAAATTTACGAAAGTTACCGGAACACTTTTTGGTATGTTTGGACCTTGCCCGACTATTGTACTAACCACATTGGTATTTGTTGACGATGTGGCACCACGTGAATCTACCCTTCTCTCTTCTCCTTTCCCTCTCTTCTTCTTCCTTCTCGCATCTCCGACCCCGAGAACGACTCCCTCTTCTCTCGGCCTCTTCCTGACCTTCTTCACCGGACGTTCTCCCACCTCCCGCATCATCTCCCTCCTCCCCAACCATGTCATATCATCTATCTGGACTGTGCACCATGATAGTCGCATCCGCTGTTGACTACAATTTAACTTTGATTTGATGAGTTTTTACCATGATAGTCGCATCCGATGTTGGCTACGATTTAACTTTGATTTGATGAGTTTTTTTTTTATGAAAGAGTACTAAAATATTTTTTTTAAACTACAGTATTTTCCCCTTATTTTTTTTAACTTAACATGGGGCTTTTAGATCATAAGCATGCTCCCCGATTAATTAAGACAAACATTTTACTTTTTATTGGGAGAATACTAAAATTTTATACTAAAATCACGTGAGTCAAAGAATTGAATGTTAAATTCTTCCAATTAATATTATAGCTTGTATGGTTGGAGCAATGTTATTATATAATTTTTTATTATTTGACATCCGAATCAATAACTACTGCCATGTGGACATGCTGCCACTTCACTGAAGCCGACGATATTGACAAGTAAATGTTCAGATTTTTTTTGACATAAAAAGGATTCAGATATTCTGTATATAATATTTAAGCTATTTTGTATTTAGAGGTGGTTATAGATGATGTTATAGTATAGGATTAGAACCGAGATTAATAAAAAAAATTAAAATTTATTGGAAAAAATGCCATTTGTAGCCGACTTGGCACGTCACGTCAGAAATTTTTGACCCACTTAAAATATGATTTGAACGAAATTTAATATTATTTTCAATCCCATACTTTTATATAATTTTTCAAATACACCCATCATTCTTCTCGTCCTCCTTGTCCCCTCTGCGGGCCCCTCCTCCTCCTTCCTCCTCGTCCTCCGTGTCTCCTCCCCCTCCCTCTATACCACCCCCTACCTCCTCCTCGTCCCATCCCCATCCCCTCCGCCTCCCCTTGCCTCGACCTCGTCATCCTCTTCCCCCTCCTCCTCCCCCTCATGCCCTCGTCCCCTCCCCCTCCCCCTCTGCCTCTCCCTGCCCCGACCTCGTCCTCCTCCTCTTCCTCTTCCCCCTTGCCCTCTCAGTCTCCTCTCTCTCCGCCTTCCCTTGCCCCCGACCTCTTCCTCGTTCTCTTCATCCTCGTGAAACTAGTGAGATTGTATGCAAATTCTAGGTTGGTGGAGATCGCACTTAAGGTGTTCGATCAAATGTCTGGGAGGTATAATAAGGGTTTCCTGAGAATTCGCTAATCGAGGGTATTCGGAGCTTGAGATACACGAAGATATGATGGCGCTTTATTTGGAGGAGGATGAGGTTGTGCCGGAGGAGGATGAGATTGGGTTGGAAGAGGAGGAGAGAGAATGATGTATTTGAAAATTAATAAAAAAAATAGGAGACTAAAATGATATTAAAATTGGACCTGAAGAATATTACCATGTGAGATAAAAAAAATTAAGACATAGCAGCCAACTCAGTTACTGAACGATGTCATTTTTTGGTTCAGAGTAGATTTTGACTTGGAAAGTCATTCGAGCCACTGAAAGTGGGATGTTTATTCCACAACTCATTAGTAATTTTTAATCACATGTCAAACAACGCAAAATTACAAGTAATAAAATTATACTTTTTCAAATTTATTTGGATGGTTAATAAACTTAGTTTTAGTGATTAATAAACTTAGTTTTAGTACAGACATACGTTTTAAACTTCAAACTTCACTAGAAAAATTAGGGTAAAAGAAATTCATGGTTAATAATTTTTTTAAAATTTAGCCAATGATTACTGAACTTTTTTCATCAATGATCGTTTGATATGAATTTTAGCCAGATCCTCGATAATCGGGCTATATTTGTCTGAGGATGGGAGAAAAATTGCAAGAATACACCTCGGAACTTAGGATCTGATTGTATTTCCAATTCCCAAACAAACACTTTGCTCGCCCTTGCATTCCTCTCAGAAATTCTCCATAGACTCCGTTCCTCACCGACCACAAGCTACCACGCATTGACGCTGTCGCAAAAGGTACGCTCCTGCTCCTGCTCCTGCTCCTGTATTATATTTTAACCGAAACTTTGAAACCGAGTTCTTGATAACAGGAAAAAAAATTATTTCTAGAGTTTTATCACTTTTTTAAAATATTTCTGTTGTGTGAGTTTTTAAATTTATTCTTGGTCTCCCAGACGGCCAAACTACTTAAGATTAAATCCTAAACAATTGTTTTCATGTACACTTTGAATCCTTATCAATCAACACCTTAAAATACTTTAAATATGAAATACATTTGTAAATGCACATGAACATATTAAATAAAATTGTGGAATTCACTTACCAATCCTAAAATGCTCATCCTCGATTTGATAATGGGATTCATATGCAAATCTCTCGGATATATTAATTTGTAATTGTAGAAAATCCACTAACCCATTATTTTTAGGGGTGAATATTTTAGAAATCTCGATCTCAAATATCCCCAATTCCAAATAACCAAAATAATTCATCTCATTTTGAACCAAATTATTTTTGGGATAATCCTAAAAATTCCATTTTTTTTCAAAAAATCAGACCAATAAAATATAATATGAACCCTAAAGAAGACATTCCTAATCTAAATAAATTTATTGATATGGATATTCCTAATCTAATTAATTGATATTTTAGAAAATATCATTTACTTGATACTACATATATCTTTATTATCTAATTTTCCCAAAAATTTAACTATTTTTTGGACTATAATGCGGATTAATCAAGCATTTCATTTTGGATGTCCAACTTGCAATAAATTGTGGATTATTAAATATTAATATTGAAAAGTTCAATTTAAGATCACGTATATTAAAAAATTATTATTTGATTACCTTGTGATTTAAAAAACATTAAATATTTTTAACTTATTCCAATTTTCATCAAAAATAGATCTCTAGAGTTCCACGATTCTTTTAGAATGACGTAGTTTTTACGTGGACGCGGCCTCAACATTTTAGCATCTATGTAGCAGTTCTTGTGGCATGTGAATTTTTTAAAAATGGTCCTAATTTTTTATTGGCATTCAAGAAGATCCTACGTCTTCTTCCCCCCTTCTTCTACCCTAAGAACTCAAATCTTGAATTCCAATCTCTCTCTCCCAATAGTAAGATAATAATAAACACTCTAATTACCTAATATAACCGAGATACCAGAAAAACCTAATTCCCAATTTCCCCTTCCTGAAACCCTAATTGACGTCCTCAACCTAACTCCCCGAAATTGGTCAGCCGACTAAACGGTCTTGCATCCCAATGACCAACCACCTCAACTTCATCGACAAGTCAATCCAAGCCCATATCAATATCCATATCACTAAATCTGATCCCACTCTTGCCCGCTGCCGGAACCCCACCAGAGGGGATCCTGAAATTAAGGTCTCCAACCAGCTCCCCCGAAATTATGCCGAGGATGAGGATGAGACACCACCAAGGGGTAGGTTTGTGAACACTGTCAGATGAGGGTTCCCAGAGGCCACCCTTTGATACCTTCTTTAGCGGCGGTCAGGCCTAGTCTAGGCAGAGGGCTAGCTTCTAAAGGGTAGAGGAGGAGCTCCAGGGTTAGAGGAAACACCATCATTTCTGGCCATCTTTGTCGGTGGATGGGAGCGTCGGGAGGTAGAGTTTCCATTTCTTAACGGTAGTTGATTCCTTCCACAAAACTATTGGAGCAATTATAAAAAGAAGGGCGTAAAGGGAAAGAAGACGTAAGGTCTTATTGAATGCATATAAAAAATTAGGACCATTTTGAAAAAAATTCGAATGACACATCACATCACCTGCTAAATAAATGCTAAAATGTTAAGATGGCGGTTCACATTGGAGTAAAAACAATACCGTTCCAAAAAAAAATGTGAACAACTATTTATATATTTTAGACCACAAAATAGTGTATGGTCTACATAACTTCTAAGGAAACAATATGTTAAGAGTTCTCAGCACAATAAATAATACTAGGTTCTAGGAGATTATTTTAAATCATAAATTGGCTTCTTAAGTTTGTAGACAAGACTAAAGTGTTCTAGAGCATATCTTATTGATAAATTTATATAAACTTCCTCTTTTGACTCAACTTGTAAGAAATATTTTTGACATCCATTTAGTACAATTGTCGGTTTCTATTTACTACAAAACTTATAATAATATGAATAATATTAATCTTACCTACTAGAGCAAAAATTTCATGATAATCTATGCCTAGAATTTGAGTGAATTCCTTAGTAACCAGTCTAACCTTACGTCTTTCTATGCAATCATCATTGTTATACTTAGTTTTAAACACTCATTTGCATCCTATAACTTTTTTATTAGCATTAACTAGTGATACTCTAAGTTTAGTTTCTGTCTAATATATCTAGTTCTTCTCTTATGATTTATCTCTAAATTATTAGTTTTATAGCATCCTGAGATTTGGTTGACTTAGTTAATTGATCTATTTTACAGATATTTCAATTATTTGCTTGAGATGATATGATATGAAATTGTTAATTGGATAAAGTTTGGGAATGTATGCTTGAAAGTCCTTTAGTTTAATTGAAAATTTGAAGGTTCTTACAAAATTTTCTTTTAAGATTTTTTTTGTTATTGCACTTGGTGATTCTCTGTTAAATTGGTCCTTATCTAATTTAGCGTGTGCTTCATGTATATGGGCAATGTTAGAAATGTGTTGTTGTGTCTTTCAGATTCTCAAGTTAAATTATCAATGAAGAATTTCAGTAACTTTCCTATTCAGGATCAAAGGACAGAATTGTCAGACTGTATTTTTGGTGGTTTATGTTCATTATCTGTAGGTAAAGGATTGAGGTTACTAAAATTGGGCTCTTGATAGGTTAGAACGATGTCTGGACTCTTTCTCTTCACATGATTTAAATATTATTGTCAAATTCTGGCAGTAGCTCCTTTAAAACTCATTTTTTCTCATAAAAAAATTATTAGTATAAATATAAAATATATATTTTTAAAAAAATTGACATCTCTAGAGACAAATATTTGCTTAGTTCTGTGGTTCAAATACTTGTAGCCTTTAAACACAAAGGATTACCCTAAGAATATGCATCTCTCTAACTTGGGATTCAGTTTATCTCTTTTTTTAGGAAACATAAACAGGACAGACACATCCAAAGACTCTGAGATGAGCAAGAATAATTTATTTTTGCATAAATTTTTCTAAGGAAGACTTGAGGTCTATGATCTTGCTGGATGTCCTATTAATCAAATAGCACGAAGATAGTTCATCATCAAACTAATAATCTTTATGAACATCCATTTAGAAACTAATAGCACGTGCAACTTCTAAGAGGTATGTTTTCTTTCTCTTTACAACTCTATTCTACTAAGGGGTGTAAGTTTAGGAGGTTTGATGAATGATATATGAGCTTTTGATATCCACTATGAATTCTCTTGAGTACTTAATTTTATTATCAGTTCTAAATTTTGATGGACTTATCTAATATATTTTTGGCCATATTCTAAAACTCATAGAAGACCTTGTGTACTTCAGTTTTAGCTTGTAATAAATACAATCATGTTATTCTAAAATAATGGTCAGTAAAACTGACAAAGTACTTATAGCCATCATGAAAAACTCATGGAGCAGTTTATAATACTAACTCAAATAGTTCTGCATGAATAGTAGTTGAGAAAGAAAAGGGTAATGTGTTATGCTTGGCTAATCTGCAGATATTACAATCTTTTTGTTCACTACTTAGCATATAATCAACCACTTTTAATATGTTATTGAAAGGATGACCTAGTTTAAGATGTCAAAACTTGTACCTATTTCCAAGATCTTAACACCTTCTAATCTTACATAAAATCTAGATTGGTAGAGCAATACCGAATTATAAAATCATGGGACCCCAAAAGTATACTCTTGATCTTGAAGGCTATCTAAAGATCAACACAGATGTTAGGCTATTACCTGAAAGAGGAGGCCAGATTAATGCCATTGTTAGAGATTACTCGGACAGTTTTATCTAAGCCACAATCAAAATAATCCCAAGAGTTCATCATCCAACCCATTGACAGAGCCACGTAGTGCGTTGTGGGGGCAATTGCCTCGTTAAAAAATTGTAAATTGAACTCGCTAAAAAAATCAACCTTGAGACCAAATATTAAATTTTTTTTATGTATTCTTATATTGTTCCCATCTCCAAAATTTTCTAGCTATGTTACTAACCCAACCTTATTTGAGGTTTACGAAATCCTCCAAGACTTCGAAGTGGATCGAGAACTCTCTCTTACTCAATTTTTGGTAGAATAAGATTGCCAACCACTAATACGCGCCTTAAAACCAAACGGTTAAATATGAGCGATCTCTCTATGATGATTGAAGATTGTCTAGTCGTGGCTAAGGATTTTGATGACGTCCGCTTTTATTTTTTAAGCGAAAAACAAATAAGTAATCGCACTCACTAACGAAAGATCCATGCCTCTTTATAGAAATTGTGCACTATTTCTCTATTCCGTCGTTAGCCATCTATGATGCTGTTAGTGGATATCTCCTAATTGAAATTAAATAAAAGAAATGATAGTTTAGCCCTAAAAAAAGAGAGCCATGTATACTTTTAAATAGCAAAGCAATCTCCTAAAATACATATAGTTGAATTTTTCAAATCTAATTCGAAAAATAAGGTTGCACTTCTTTTCATCCCATAGACTCTTTTTGGATAATCATTGATATTGATTTTGTAATGTGTTAAATAAATTGAGATAATTATTAGCTAACTAGGGAGCAAAGACCCGTCGTGGACCTCGTGGTAATCTCCGTTATTTTTAACCTGACCAAGTAATACAAATATAAGCACGTCACCATTATCGTCCTCCAATTTACCCGAAATTACGTACTTGCCCTTACACTTCCTCAATACTCTCTCCCGCCTCGATTCCACCGAACCTTCTGGATTTTTCCAAATATTCCTTTTGTCCTTTCGGCTTTTCCTACCGAACTTCCACATTTGCCCTTATCAAATTCCTAGGATGCTTTTATTGTGATTCTTTTAGGTGTTCAAATGATAATCCAAGTTTGGTAAAATTTTGGTAACCCACATAGTAATTGTGACTTATTAAAACATAATTGTCCCGACTAAGTATATAAATATGTAAATAATTATTATTTTTTTTACTTTATAGATGCGATTCATATATTTTTTTTAAAGTAGTTCTAAAACATATTTACAAATATAAGATTTAATATTCTGAAGTACAAACAAAAGTAAGTCGAACTAGATAAACTTCCACTTTTTGGATATTCTCTATTACGATTCCACTAAACCTTGTTATCATCCCAAAAGCGTAAAAAAGAAATATTATTTTTTAGATGTCCTTCGAGGGGAAGCTAAGGGTAGTTTGGTAATTCGGAACCTCCTTTATATAAATAGGAGGAAAACAGAGGAAGACGACGTCGAATCGGGAAGATCGAGATAGAAAGAGAAAGAGAGAGAGTCAAGGGCATTTCAGTCAAAGCACCTCCGAGCCTCGAGCTCGCTCCCCCAATTGTCCAATGGAAAGAGGAGGCGGAGGACATTCCTACCGCGGCAACCGCGGACGCGGCGGCGGTCGGAGCTTTCACTGGAGGCCGGCCTCTCCCGGCTGGCAACCGCCGGAGGAAGGCGGGGGTGAGAGAAGAGGCGGTGGGCGCGGCGGTCCGGTGAGGGGAGATTATCGGGGGCGCGGTGGGCCCGGGAACAATCCGACAGTTGACTCCCGTATTACTCCTGGTATTTTTTATTTTTATTAATTTTTTTTTAAATAATGGACGTGCATTGATCGGAAACCTAGTCGTAGATGTTTATCTTTATAAAAATGGAAATTACTTTCCAATTATTTTTTGGAAATGTTTTTAATTTTATTGCTTGCTGCTTGTTGAGGGAGGTTTCTGCAGGTCGTGGTGGTCCCGCCGTGCAGTCGTTGGCTCTTACGGAGGGTAAAGCCACCCCGATTAGGCGGCCGGACAATGGTGGTCGGGTCTGCATCCGCACCCTCGCTATCCGTGTCAACCATTTCCCCGTCCGCTTCAATCCCGAAGGTATCATAAGGCACTACGACGTCGATGTCAAGGAGCACATTGTCGCCAAGCACGCTCACGGAGGGAAGATATCCAAGGCCACGCTCGCCATGATCAGGAACAAGATGTGTGCTGATGATCCCGCTAACTTTCCGTTGTCTAGGACTGCGTACGATGGCGAGAAGAACATCTTCAGTGCGGTTGAGCTTCCGACTGGGCTGTTCGAGGTGGAGTTTGCTGAGGGGGAGGACACGAGGAGGCGTCGTTACACGGTGACTATCAAGTTTGTGAGTGAGCTTAGGCTCAGGAAGTTGAAAGAGTATTTGCAAGGGAATCTGTGCCCTGTGCCACGGGATATTTTGCAAGGCATGGATGTTGTCATGAAGGAGAACCCAACCAGGCACATGATTTCTGTTGGTCGTACCTTTCACCCTGTTGCTGCTTCTCCCAAGGATTTCCTTCGATGCGGCATCACGTTGTCCAAGGGGTTTCAACATAGCCTAAAGCCATCTGTCCAGGGCCTATCTTTGTGCCTTGACTATTCGGTTCTGGCATTCCGTAAACGATTACCTGTGCTAGATTACTTGCAGGAGCATATACCTGGTTTTAATGTAAACTCCTTTCGGAGGTTCAGAAACCAGGTCGACTGTGCTTTGAGGGGTCTAAAAGTAACCGTGACACATCGTATGACAAGGCAAAAATATGTTATCAATAGATTGACCAAAGATGACACTATAAACATTACCTTTGAAATTGAAGATCTTGATGGCAAGGCTCCACCTACGAAGGTTAAGTTGGTGGATTACTTCAGGGGAAAATATAACAAGGACATTGTCAACAAATATATTCCATGCTTGGATCTGGGAAAAAATAACAAGATAAACTATGTTCCAATGGAGTTTTGTGTATTGGTGGAGGGGCAAGTTGTCCCGAAGGAGAATTTGGACAAAGATTCGGCCTCGCATTTGAAGCGAGTGTCACTAGCGGATGCAAGGGACCGTTGCAAAACTATATGCGAGATGGTATCATCTCAAGATGGACCTTGCGGGTATGTACATCTTCCTTCCTTTCGGCTGCATATTTAACTGTGGTTGCATTTTCATTTTGTTGATGGTCATGAAAGTATAATAGTATTTTCGGAGACCGACTTGAGGATGCAGTTCAAAATTTTGAAGTACGAGTTTGAAATTTTGAATCAATTGTGCCAAGGGTTACGACTGAATGTTTTGATTGAAACTGCTTCATCTCTTGCATGTTCTTTTCACGTGAAAGCATACAGCTGATAATGCTAGACTGCTGGAAACTCTTGGTTCTCTTCATTGCGGGTATCACTAGACTCTGTAAGGACATCAAAGATTTCATGTACTTGATCATTCCATCTTTTCTCCCGTATAAATGCTTTTGTGTCTTGATTGAAAGAATTAGAAAACTTTGATGCACTATTCCGATGGTGCCTTTTGTCGAAGTAGTTTAGTCTCGCCACATACATGACCTTTTATGGAGCTTTTCCATGTCAAGTCACTGGCGATTATGGTCAAATAGCTACCATGGCCCATCCCTGCCTTTGATATGTGGACTTAATTTGTATTTATATGCTACTTATCCTCTAAAACAAACTTAAAAGTCTATGCCGACTACCGAATTTCGTATGGCTACCAACATTTTCCGTTCTCTGCTCATGCTTCTTTTTCCATCTGATGCTTCATTTGTCTGTTGCAGGAGGGGGCTGGTCCAAAATTTTGAAATGGAAGTTAATCCAGAAATGACAGCAGTGGAAGGACGTGTTATTCAGCCGCCAGAGTTAAAATTAGGTGGTGGTGGTCTATCTGGCAGAACAGTTGGAGTGCATGTTGATAAAGAAAATTGTCAGTGGAATCTTAACAGAAGTGGAGTGGTGGATGGCAAACCAATTGAGCGCTGGGCAATGCTTGATTTTAGTAGTGCTGCTGATAATCGAAACAAATTGAATGTGAAGCAGTTTGTTGATAAGCTTATTGAACGTTGTCGAAAAATGGGAATACATATGGAAGAGCCTTATTATGAGTCCAGTAACATGCGCAAGTTTGAGAACAATGATGTCCTTGGGGAAGTGCTTGAAACTTTTTGTGATCGAGCTCGCAAAGCAAACAAGGGTTCTCTGCAGATTGTTGTGTGTGTGATGACAAGGAAGGATGCTGGTTATAAATATCTCAAGTGGTTCTCGGAGACGAGAATTGGTGTTGTCACTCAATGCTGCCTCGCTATCAGCACTCAATGCTGCCTTACCGTCAACGCCAACGAGGTCCGCCGTAGAGACCAATATCTTGCTAATCTCGCCCTCAAGATGAATGCTAAGCTTGGAGGCAGCAACGTTGAGCTTATGGAAAGACTTCCATATTTCCAAGCAGATGACCATGTTATGTTTATTGGTGCAGATGTTAACCATCCTGGCTCCCGTAACACAACTAGTCCATCTATAGCAGCCGTTGTTGCCACGGTTAACTGGCCGGCTGTAAATCGCTACGCAGCTAGAGTTTGTCCTCAAGACCACCGCAGCGAGAAGATTCTTAACTTTGGAAATATGTGTTGGGAGCTGGTTGAAACATACACTCGTCTCAATAACGTGAGGCCCAAGAAAATTGTTCTTTTCCGTGACGGGGTCAGTGAGGGCCAGTTTGATATGGTCCTCAATGAAGAAATGCTCGACCTCAAGAGGGTGTTCATGTCATACAATTATCATCCGACCATCACACTCATCGTGGCTCAGAAGCGACACCAGACTCGTTTGTTCCCGGAGAACGTAAGGGACGGAAACAACAAGGGAAACGTGCCTCCTGGTACGGTTGTGGACACGATGATTGTGCATCCATACGAGTTCGATTTCTATCTTTGCAGCCACTACGGCAGTCTCGGCACAAGCAAGCCTACGCATTATCATGTGCTATGGGACGAGCATGGTTTCACTTCAGATCAACTCCAGAAACTCATCTACAACTTGTGTTTCACCTTTGCTCGGTGCACCAAACCGGTATCCTTGGTCCCACCTGTTTACTACGCCGATCTAGCTGCGTACAGGGGGAGGCTCTATTACGAAGCTGTTGCGGGCCAGTCTCCACCTTCAGCGTCTTCTACATCGACAACGCTGACTTCGTCCTCGTTGTCATCGACACCTTCTTGGGACGAGAGGCTCTACAAGTTGCACGCCGACTTGCAGAACATCATGTTTTTCGTCTGAAACTTCTTGACAATTTGGTGAATATAAAATATATAGGTAAGATGACCTAAATTTCAGAATTTTAGACGGATTTAGTTTTTGTTCTTCTCTCAAGCAAAATTTTTTCCTTTTCGCAAAGAATGATGGGTTGAACCACTAACTTCACCAAGGGTTCTGAAGTTTGATGTAACTAACTAACTAACTAACTCATACAGAGCTAATGAAATTCCCGAGAGCCAGCTCCTATACATTGTGTCTTGAGTTCATCAAGTTTCCGTTAAACGACTGGTTCTTTATTTTGAAAATTTATTGTATTGATTAATTAGATTCTTAGTCAGATATTTAACACCAAACACAGATTCCAAAAATTTCCTTTTCAACCACATGTATAATTGAGGATTTGCATTCAATTTCTGATAAGGTGTAGTTGGATAGGAGTGTGACTTGTCAGTGTGTGACCCAATGAAAAACAATTGGCAACCTGCAAGGGGATATTGGATGATGACCACTTGCATGTGTGTGAAGGTGATGCTTTTTGGAAAGTGGCAAGAATCCAACAAGATTATTATTCTTCTAGTCAATGTTAAGACATGGCTTTGTTGGCCAATCAAGGCAAAGATCAACAATTGTCATGGAGAAGAATAATCATAATTTCTAACATGGTTTTGGCCTAATGAGGCAAAAGACCAACAACTGTTATCATGGAGACAAATGATAAAAAAAAAACACACTAATTTCATTGAGATCTCTTTACCACTGTACAAAACAAGCACAATCTACGCATATGTACATCATCGCTCACTCATAAATCAACAACTAACACATATCAAACTCGAACAATCATTATCGTAAGAGTTGATCCAGGTGGTACAAGTCAATATGAGTCCCGGAGTGGCTCTATCAACTCCTTGTCCAATGTAGACAGCATGCATACACATTCTGTCCAGACAGAGTGAACAGGCGTAAGACTAAGTACCAAGTGGTTTCGTTCAAAATCGAATGTAATAATACGTATTGCATTAGAATACCTGAACTTTTGATGGCATCTTGGACCAAATTCTCATCTTCAACAGAGAGTAGGACTCTGTTCATCCATGACAGAGTGAAGAGGCTTGCTTGTGCCAAGCTTGGGATGCCATTGGCAATGGAGTTGGACAAGGAAGTCAAGAATCTTTTGCCTCCACTGTTGAGCAACACTATTGCCACTCTCCTTTGCCAATCTTCATTTGCCTCCTCCTCTTCCTTCTGGTTGTTGCAGTTCACATAACCACAAGAAAAACTGTAACTTAATACACAATGTTTATGTTTGCAAAATGACCCGAAGAGCATAACGGGTCGTGGTCCGACCATTATTTTTTAATAAACTCTATTTTTAATTATATTTAATAATAAAATTTGAAACAATTCTAAATACCATCTAACTCTGCTTCTAATTTTAATACCAAAGCCTTGATTTAATTAATTTTAACATAAGGAATAAACCTATCTTAGAAAAATTAGTCAGTTGAATTTGGATTAATCGGTTCAAATGGATAAACTAATCTATGAAAACCGTCATCCATATTTTGGATTGAACCGACACACTCTAATCCTCATGTTATGGTCAGACCAATTTTTTAAAAACATTGATTCTACAAACTGGTTATCATAAGATACATTGGGCTGGTGTATTTTGATAGCAAGGTTAAAAATATATTCCACTTATCAAAATGAAGGAAAAACTTAAGCTTCAAGACAATTTAAGATTTATACACTAACTTCTTGGTCACTAGGTTAAAAGCTTACCATGTTCTGATGGACTAATGATTGCTTGCTGAGAAAATGAGCCCGTGATCTATCAGGAAAACCAGCTTGTTGCAGCAGCCAATCATCTGCTGTTGCTTCTGCTGCAAATGCAGAGGAGCACCCTCCCAACATCATGAGGGCTCTTGCTGATTGCTCTTGAATCTTTGGATTACATGTTTGGCTATCCAATCCTCGGATTATTGCCTCGATCGCTTCATCCCTAAACACGCTGAACTTCAACGGATCTCCCTGTAATTCAGCTGTCAATATTGAGTTCATTTGAGAACTTTAATGATGAAATAGAGAAATTTCTTGCAGAGGGCTTACCAGGAGATCAAGCTGTAGAAGGATTGCTGCAACGAGCGGACTTTCTTTTGGCGAAGCTCGTTGTAGATAGACCAACAAAATGTGCATAGTGCTCAAGCCATTCCATCCTACTTTGAGCTCACTTAAGAACTTTATGATCTGTGTTCTTCTGTTTACATTTTTTTATCATGTTAATATTGTCCTAATAATGAGATTTAGGCTCGAGGGAAGCGGTTAGAAAGTTCGTACCTGTCGAGACAGAGCAATTCAAAGAGTAGATCAATATCAGATCCTCTGGACTTGTGTTGTATTCCATCAACAATTAGCTCGAGTAGAGCAGCCTTGCTCAAATTGTCAGCCAAGTAAGCTCGGCTAGTGGCATCTGTGCGGATACAACACGACATCAGCTTTGCAACATCCTTCCTCGCATTGACATCCTCGGTTATGAAACTCGCTACCAACAAGCGCAAACCCCCGAGTGCAACAACTTGGCTCGCGTTCTCCAAGTTCCGGTCTTCGCTGAAACCGGTTAGGAGCTGGTCCAGCAAGTATATTGCAGCCTTTTGAGGCACACACCTAATAGTGAATAGGATCTGCAGTTGGTCTCCAAATTCGAGCACTCGAAGAGCTAGTGCCACCCAATCAAGGGATATCATCTGCTTTGCCTTTGGCTTTAGAAGATACAGCAGCACGGCCGACTTAAGGAACAAGCTAGTCCTCTTCAAGAGCCTGGTGAAGATCTCAAGCTGTGGATCAGAGTTGAGCACGACCATCCTCGTCGACTCATTCCTAACAGCGAACTCTGCTAGAACTGATATAACCAATTCCAAAACCTCGTCATCCTCGGACGCAAACAAGACCTCGAGCATCCCTTCGATCACACGAGCCTTGAGTAGAATGCCTTCAATGACATTGTCACCATGTGATACCAACCATGTCTTAGTGATCAACCTCACCGCAACTTCGCAATCGGATAAGCTGTCTGAATTGCAGATGGTGGCAATGGCTCTACTTAGATCATCACGAGGAGGGTCTATACTCACTTCTTTCTTGGTTGAGTTGTTGTTCTTCACTACGGTATTGTTATTTACCAAGCATTCAGATAGTGCAGTCTGGCAGGTAAAGAGCTTAAAGGATGGCCCATTCGACACAGGCCACAGCTCGATGCTTGATGATCGAAGATCGTGACTCGAATGTCTCCGATGATGCGACCTCGAGCTTGCTTGAGTTGTATACGTTCTGTGGCTTTGGCCGTCTTCTTCTCTACATTGAGAATCGAGGTCTATGGACCGCCTTTCGTATTCAGGGCCGAACACGGTCCGATATCTTGCAATATAAGACACAAACCATTAGAATTGACACTATAAGGAAACATAAGGTGTTACCATATAAAGATTATAACTTCTTACAGGTTTCTGTTGACAGATGAACTTGAAGTGTGAGACTCTGATGACCTCCTTCTAGCTCGGGTCTGGCTCGGCTTAGACGGTAGAGGAACCGAAGGAGGAGCTGGTGCTTTTCCACCAACTTTGAGCCACTCTTTGTAATACAAAGCAAACAGAATTGTTCCCATATCCATTTGCTCATTGTACACCTTACTCAAACCTTTCATTCTCTTCTCCTTGTCTACCTGGTGAGACCTCGAAAGATTTTCGAGCTCTTCGTGGTACCAAACCTTGAGGTGGAGCAAATGAGGGAGGAGAAAATGCTCCCAAAGATCAGGGAGCAAGTGGGTTCTTGCCAGAAATGGTGAATCACAGAAGACATGAAGCAGGTGGCGAGCCGAGATCCTGTCGTTCTTCTCGAGCTTGTACACAATGGACAAGTACAATTGAGCACAAGCCGAGAGGTGCGAATTCGGGACCCCGCAGGTTGTTCTGTTTCTCGACTCTGCTGAGTTCAGGGAAGCTACATTGTTAAGCAGCTGGATCGAATTCCTTAGCAGCTTCATCCTCAGCTCCTTCTTAGTCCCTTGATCACTCACAATGAGCCTCTCTATGCTCTCTATCCCGAGCTCGATGTTGGTGAAGACACCGGTATCCGAATCCTTAGTCCTTCTCAACAAACAAGAGCTGCATTTCTCTTTGATCCTCTCCCTGAAGCCAGCATCTTTCAAGCACCTCCCTATGTACCCACCAAGTATGGAGACCACAGCCTTGATGGCTGCTGCATCATCCATTGCAGGCTGATGCCGATCATCCCCCGTTACGACCGACTTCGAATCCGATGCCTCCACGTCCAAACTCACCCTCTTTGACGACCCTCTTCGTGTCGAGGCCACCCTGACCGCGCCATGGCTACTACTAATGCTCCTACTATTCAAAAACTTCGAGTGCTCAAACCCTTCCTCCGCTAACAACTTCCGTAAAGAAGCCATCTTTTCGAACCCCGGACTTCCGTCAATTATTCAGTTTAACGCGTTGGATTGCCGGGTAAGGAGAGAAGCCATCTTTCTTTGTGTTTGGAGCTCCAATGAGATTGCTTTTGGAAATCCACCTCGGAAATGGATAACAAGTAGAAGAAGAGCACTAGAGAGAGGAGAGACAGATTGGTGGGAGAGACAGGACATATGAGTGAAGACAAGAAGAGGCTTACTTAGGTGGTGTTGATTTTCTTGAGGCCAATTTGGATTTGGTGTGTTTAATTTTTTTAACAGCTAGTTGTTTGGGTACTTTTATTACAGAGAATTTCTTGGAACTAAACAAATGAATAAAATACTAGATTAATAGGTGATAGAGATTATTTTAACGCAGTTGACATTTAACAAGTACGGGGTCCAAACTTTTTAGATTGAGTAAATATTAAATATTTGTTACATTTTTATAAATTTTAAGAAATTTACGCAATTCAAAATTGTAATAATCGATTCTGTCCAAATGGTCGGCTAGACCAGCAAGGTGCCATGTGTGCCGCCGAACCGGGCCGGTTCAGATTAGTTACGTCGGTTAAAACTCCCGCCAATATTGCTTTGTTGTCCGAATCGGCCGTACACAGAATGCCATTGGTTTAATAATTAATATCAAAAGAATATTGTCCAACGATAAGGGTTTGAGCCATTCTGGCCTATCAAAATACATACAGAAAAATTAACTTTAATATCACGTCGTGTAATTTCATTGTCTTTTGATAACAAATGTCTCTCAAATGTACCATTTTGATATATTTTTATTTTCGCTAAAAATGTGAATTTGGAAATTCCGTATTACCATAAAGATAATGAAATTACGGATTGTCAAAAGTACATCAAACTAAATGATACTAACATAATTTTTTCTCTTGAACATTTATGGATTGGTGGGTTGGAACTTGGAATCCATCCACTGCCTAATGGGGGAAAACAACAATATTTCAATCTGGATTGCATGTGCTCCTGGTGGCTCCCTCCTTCATGTTAAAAATCTTAAAACTACATTTACCTTATTTATTATTCTATTGGGGACCGTTTGATATTTATCCACGTCATTTTCAGAAATACTAAAGTCATCCACAGTCCATTTGATAATTGGTGGCCATAGAGTATGTGGGTTTGTGAAACAAATGGTGCAAAGTAACTATCCCAACCCAACAATCATTTATATCAACTGATAATTGAATTATCATAGCTTAACAAAAAATATCGAATTCAAAATTTTTAGAATGTACCAATAAAAAATTTTAGTTCGGAAAGGTTTACCACTACCCAAAGTTCTGTACATTTTGTAATTAAATTAGTCAAAGTATATAAATATATCTTCTTATAAGACAGATGTTATATTCATCCAAATATTTTTACCAAAGGGTAATTATTATACCAAAATTACCAGATAAGCTCCATCTTAAGCATATAGCATATGATGAGCGTTATCTACATATATAAATTCACGAGTATCTTCAAGAGGCCATGAAGCCCAAAATTTGTCCTAAAATTTACAAAAAGCAAGAAAAAAAATATATGAGGATCCTCTAAAACATATCACGTGATATGAAAAAAAAATACAAACAACCATATTTTTACCCAGAAGTCTATATATTTAATAGTATGACTGATTAATCTACTTTAGTACCGGATATGATTATAAAACGGAAAATTTCTCCATAGTTAGAGATGTCCATTTTCCATTTTTTTTCTCTTACATTTAATTGAAGTAGAGGTGATAATAAATTGAATCCATACAAAAGTAAAAAAAATGCATATGCTACTAACTATTAAATTAATAATTTCATTGAATCTTTGACTTTGGAAGCACCTATGCGTGAGGTTGTGACATGACGCTTCAACCTGCATTATGGAGAGCTATAGATTCACGGGATTTCGGAAATTTCCAAAGGGATAGGGACGCCAATAAACATTATTTCCTTTTATCTTTCTGATATAAGATCGTGACTTTATCTTTGGCGTGTGTATTACACATATTAATTAAAGGTGAGAAGACTCATAAGTCATAAAATAGATTTGATGCGCCTATTTTTCGTGTGCCAAAATGACATTAGGTAGATTTGATGTGCCTCAGTTTCGTGTATCAAAAGTGGGATCAGACGTTCGCTTGTCATGTGGCGGGAATGTCTTGTGGCATACAAGAATTGATCTGAGCTATAATTAATAATTAACAGAATTCTTTTAAAAAAATTAATTTTTTTTTACTTAGCGTCATTCTATTCGAACAAATAATTTTTCATGTGGTTATAAATAATCCAATTTATATCGTTTAGAAATTTTTCAACTTATGTGCTCAATTTTTGTTATTTATGTGGTTGCAAATTAATCAATTTATGTAGTAATAAATTATTTGTAAGACTCTATAAATAGAGATTAATGCCAAATTATTTTTACACCAATTTTCTTTACTGTACGATTTTGTAATAGAGAAACTGATATCGCTATAAAAATTGATTCGATTGAATATATTTAATAAAAATTTAGTAGTCATAATTAATTATGTAATTATTATTTATTTATAACTTTTTCAATTTGTAATTATTTATATAATTTGAATCTTTCGTATTTATTTGAATTATTTATAAGTATTTCTATTTTGAAAATTCATTATTTTGTTACTTCAAAATTAATTTTATGTTATTAATTAATTCATAATTATATTTGAATTAATTATTCATTTTTAAAATGAAAGTTGCCATGGACAAATTGAATAGATGGGAGAAACTGATATGAACAAGAAAAATTGATTTTTTGTTGCAGGGATGAGGGCGTGTAGAAAACACCATGGTCTAAATTCTTGTTCCATAATTGATCAATTAATCTGATTTTTTAGCCTAAAAAAATATAGCGTAGGAGAACAGAATGGATCGAAAATAAATAATCATTGGAACAAGAACTAAATGATACATAAGTAATCATTGGAAAGTATGATACCTGCGGAAAATTTATTACACATATCGTAAAAAAAATTAAGTTAAGGAGTGTGTTGATCATGTAATTCATTGTTGTTAACACTGTTTCTCATTAACACATTGACAAAATATAAAATATTTAAATTTCAATTTGCTAGATTTCACTCGAATACCGACACTCATAATTAACTATGGTAGGATATAAAATGTATAAGTGTAAGATAAGGCCAGAGAGCCAAACAATATCTACCTTTCAAATAATTTAATTAAGTTTGGTACTTGTCATCCCACTAGTGAATCAATTATTAAATATAAAATATGATACAGCCTTGGGCAATAATATTCTTGAAGCTATGTAGGAAAAACAAACTTCGCAAACAAGTGCAAGACCAGACAGAGTTAGAGGGAAACAAGAAAACACATTGTATTAATAATTCATCTTTGTCTAAAACTATCTGACTCTATTAGACCGACTCTCCTCAATAGTAATCAAGATTTTTAAACAACGTCAAATTATATTTTATTACTACTTGAACGGACCAAATATAGACCATATATCTCAATATTACATATAAGTGAACGATTGGAACCATGTGGTCTCGGTGTATTTATTACGTGTCATCTAACTCTAGTGATGTTTGCTTCTTGTACTATTCTTTTCTTCACTCCAATTATTCCTTGATGATTCCTCCTTGTCATTTCCTTGCCTCACTTGATACCCATTGTCTCATTTAAATTTTGCCTGACCTCATTCAAATTTATTTGCCCTTTACCGTTATATAAATTAAATTGGGAATCTTGTAGCCCAACTACGTACAAATTTTTGGATTAAGTTGAAGAAGCTAGTAATTGGAAGGCCGATAGAGATTGACGAGAAAAAACAAACGATTTTGTGTTTTTAATTTTGACTTCTGTACTGGAGGAGTGTCACATAATTTTGTGTTTTCTTTCAATGTGTCACATTAGGCCAAGTACCATATGAAAAGCGCCCGTTGAATTCGTTTCAAAAGAAGAAAAAAAATGGACTATACAAAATTCCGTCGACTCTAATCTAAATTACCGAAGAAAAAGCATACGAAATGTTAATCTTACACAATTTAGATGGGAAAGTATGGAAGAGCGCCGCATACTGATAACGAAACAATAGTCAATTTCAAATTCTTCGTTCAAAGTTAGAAATATTCATATGTAATTCAAAAGTTTACACAATGAACTTATCAACTTATAAACTTGTCAGTTATTTTTTTTAAATAAGGAGGGATGATCAACATGTTCTTTCAAATAAAATTTATCTAATCAAATCTTGTATAGATTTTGATTTCGTCAATATTTTTTTACTAAACGGTGGTTATACGAGTATAATAATAAATATGAAATCAACTCATTCAAAATTTTGGTTAAAATTTTCATATTTAATAAAAAAATTCAAATAATAAATAAGTAAATATTTTGCACTTATAAATTTATCCAACGCTTCAATATAAACATAAGATTCTCGACAATAAAGTTCTAGGAATATAACATTATATAATGCAAACCTGTTTTTTTCTTTTGAAATATTATTAATGTATTTCGACGAGTGAAATAATTTAGTAGGAAAGGAATTTGGCGAAAAAAGTTACTCTAAAAGAACACTGTACCAACATTTTAAAGTAAATTTATCCAAATCTCTTTCCCCCTCATTTTCTTTAACCTTTCCAAACATACACACCCTAAGTAAACGCTTTGCAAATGTTAAAACTTTTTATGCTATACTCAAAATTTTAAGATAATTACCCCGACAAAATTTAATTTACTATATAGATGATGCATGTTTCTTTTACAAAATATATTCCATAAATGTGAAATTCATACTTCAACAATAGCTCGTGGCCGTTTTCTTCGTAAAATTCAACTTCTGAATTATTATATTCCTGAATATGATAGCAAAAGAGTGAACATAACACAATTGATGGTGATTGACTTTCACTTCACTATTGGCAATCCACTAGCCAATTAGATATTAACAGCCCACGGGTTGGTTTCCTTACAAGTTTTATGAGAAGTACTGAGTACGAATTCTTAGAAAAAAGAAAAAAAATTGTAAGTATTGGGAAGGAATTAGACATATATATTCATATGCTCTATTCACTTAATATATTAATTTATTCCCAGATACATTATTGCAAGATTTCTGTAATTATGGCCAACAACAAAATTCCTGTGATAGCCAGCAATTAATTGTACTTCTCTCTCTTGAGTGACCAATGACTTCATAATGGGTCTTGTCGTCTTGG
Organism: Hypericum perforatum; assembly: GCA_012979155.1. Taxonomy (NCBI): domain Eukaryota; kingdom Viridiplantae; phylum Streptophyta; class Magnoliopsida; order Malpighiales; family Hypericaceae; genus Hypericum; species Hypericum perforatum. Next base: position 30,215 of record SOPF01027774.1, read on the forward strand.
CTTTTTGGCTGTTTATTTCCATGAAATGCCAAGGAAATCTAATTTCAAAAAATCCAAAGAAAATAGTGTAATTTTCAGAAAAAATATAAAAAGTAGCATGTAACTGGTGTACTAATAAAAAATTTCGTGTCAGATGTAGTGCAAGAAAACGCTTCCGAAAACAGATTTTTGTCCGCAAAATGCTTCCAAAAATCGTTTTTTAACCCTCTCACTTACCCAAGAAAATCCTATGCTAAACGCCAATAAACTGAGCTGGTTTCCGTAGAATTGTCTGAAAGAAAATGCTGGAATGACCAACTATTTTTGTAGCTGGGTAATCGGTACCAATTGGAGGCAGGTACTCAAAGCCTATGTTCCAATTCTATTTCGCAATAATTTGTACTTTTTTGTAACAGAATTTTATAATTTGTTCTAAAAGTGCTGATTTTAATAATTCACATTACTTAGTTACAATTATGAATTATCTAATTATGAATACCATTTTCCTCATGATCTTTATCCATCATTTTTATTACTCTTTCATCTACTTTATCACTTCTCCACTTCTTCATAAAGTTAGTTTAGTGAGTTTAGTGGGTTATAGGTTGGTTAATCTTATGTTCTATAAATAGACCCATATATTACCATTTGATGTACATATTTTCTTATATTAATGAGAAGTTCATGTTCCCTTCTCCTACTCTTTTTTTCTCTACTTATTATTATTGTCTACATTCCATAAAATTTACAACTGTTACATTATTTATTAACTATTAGAAGTTGGATTTATATTTGTTGGACAATATTCTTAGTTTATACATGTGTAGACTATTACTAATTTGTAAACTATTAAAATAGGTACTTCGTAGAATTTTAAGTCATGTAATATAAGGCCAACTACTATAATTGTGGTAATTGTTAGTTTCTGAGAAAGAACTAAACGTATAATTTTTCTTGGTCAATGTTAATTAATCCAATAAAGTTATAAAATAAAAGGAAAGAGGAAAAAGTAAAAGGCCCCTTTTAGTATCTGGTAAGCCCAATAGGCCTTAGGAAATCGCCAAATGATCGACGCGGGCTATTGAAATTGCTTGTGCTCCGATTCAGACGGAAGGATGCTCTATTAGCTCTCTGTCGTTAATCTTCGATGTGCACGCTACGCATCATTCATCGTTACGAGCATCCTCCTCATCGTAGACGATGAATGGAATCTGCCACCACTACGTGCACGTGTGTGCATGGCACATTGGTGGTCTGTGGCGCATTTTGGTACTTCGCACGCGCATCATATAGAAGAATTTTAAGATTTTTGGCAAAATCCGAAAAGACCTAGACAACTAGATAAAGGGATGCGACTGCCAAAATGCTCCAGAAAGTCCTAAGACGAAAGGGCACGCCGAAGTTATCTCCAGAAACCTGCAAAAAATCTATTAGTGAAGGGGCACGATCGCAAGCTCATGCTGAAGTTCAACGAAGGGACACGGGCAGATCCAGAATTATCTAGAGGCAAACCTAGTAAGCACAGTATGCTTGCTGGTCACAGGACATATCTCTTCGGAGGTGTTCGTGGTCATTCGAGATGCCAGACCACAACATCTATAAATAGGGAGTCCCTCCTCCCATTTTGATTCATCCCAGCTATCTGTATTCGTAACATTGTTTTCTCTGTCATTTCTATCCAGTCCGAAAATTCTGAAAATTACAAAAGTTTGCCTGAAATTTCGAGATTCGTTGTGCAACGATATTGGTAGCACTATAGTCGTTGTATATTGGAGATGATTATCGTAACATACGCACTGAAATATACGAAGAAATATCGCCGTACGGAGAAAGAGTCTAACTCTTGTTTCAACTAACAAAAGATGTACATCAAATCTGACAATCAACATGGATTCCCAAAATTCTAACAAAAACGTTCAAAATAAGTCAAATTGGTCAACAGCGAAGTAGAAGATGACTGCCTGATTCATCGTCGTAGCCACAGAAGGGACAAGCCAGCCTTGTTCAGTCTCCGCATACGAATAAGATTTATCTCGAGTTGGCAATTTACCTTGAAGAGCCAAACATTAGAAACATTCAACTTTCAGTCCAAATCTTCGAAATCTCCAATACCGGGAAGGTCAAAAGAGTAATTAATCTCTCTTACGGAAGGAGCTAGTGCAATATGATTCGTCCTCATTAAAAATCCATTTAATACGATCCATCACATTTTAGCAAAGGACTTGTCTCAGAGAGGAGGACAAATAGCTCATCGGCTACTAGAATCAATTATTCCCAGTGAAAGAGAGGCCTGTCCCAAGACAAAAAGACCAACAGCCGTCAAAGCCACAAGCCCAAAGGGATGGAAGATTGATTTAATCTTTTTGCAAAAAAGTGCACAATAACGTCTCTTTTAATCTACCTTGTTAATACATTTGACATTCTTTGTGGTGTTTTTTTTATATACATTTTGCATAGTATTTATTTTGTACCGCCCCTTTTACAAAAAGCTTACATTTATGTCCAATCTCGATGACCCAGTTCCCAATTATATAAATTCCTTTCAGTTTCGGATTAAAAATAATAATCGAAGTATGACCATGACTGTATAATAAGTGTAAAACACGTGACGTATAACTGTTGATTTTCAATTACTCACGCAATTAAAAGGCCCATTAAAAATCAAGCTGGTAGCCGTGAATCATCGAAGGCGACAGGGGGATAGCGATGGTTATATTTACTTTGAAGAGTTTTCTTTTCAAAATCATCGGTATATTCATATTTATTAATTTGATTATCCATATCAGAATTGGGCATAGCATGATAACACTAAAAAATAAATAGTTGATATTCGGAGTTCGGCCCAATTTAACAAGATATAGCTAAATATTTGATGACTTGAAAGGCCAACTACTTTTTTATGTCCTCTCCGATATTTTGAGTCAAAAACTGTCGATTTCATTTAAATTTTTTAGGTTTAGAATTTCTTGGCAGGTTTTTAACTCTGCTATGTTTCAAAATTTTAATAAATTAAAATAATTCTTTAACTAACTGATATAAATATTTATTGATAAATTTAATTTAAGAGGTGAAATACCAAGTTCATTGCAATGAACATAGCACAATATTTAGTGAATAAGATCTGAAAATTACAAGAGATACAAATGGAAAATTATCAATCCTAAACGAAACGGATGGCGTCATTCTATGCGTCAGCGAGACAAAGCAATTAGAACTGACTTCATTTTCAGCTTCACCTTCCCCACCCTATTCTCCACGTTGTCTCACCTCGGTTCGGACATGAGCTCTATTGCCACTCCAAAAAGGCTAATGCCACTCCCAGTCTATGAAAGAGGAAATGTCCCTAGGAGAGTTTATTATGTAATTTAATGTGTCGAAATGTCATAATATATTTGTCTTGTGAGTTATGATGAACTTTATTAATGAAATTATAACATCTTATTTTTCTACTACTTAAAATATTTGATATTCAACACTCTTAAATGATGTCATCAATGTCGCTATAATTATATGCGCAATCAATCGATGGGTCAAAGTTGATGACCATTGCTCTTTTCCTTTCAAAATATGCTGGTGTGCTTGAAATTAGAATAAGAAAATATTTTCTACATCAAAAGTTATTGTTACTTTGGTACTTTTCTCCCCCAAAAGTTTAGAACTACTAGTACGACAATAAATAATAAATTTCTGGTACTTGTAAGTTGTAATTCTCAAATATTTTTTGGTATATTTATCGTACTTACCATAATTTTACCATCATTAACTAATTTACGATCAAATTATATCTCAGAATGTCCCATTCAGATGGCTACTACATGCTGGTGTAGCTTATGACAATAATATTTTATTGAAACTCTACGTTGATTCATTGGCTTGAGTACTTAATTATGATTTAACGACTTTTCTCTTTATAGCCGAATTAATTGATCATGTGGTGTTACGTGGGCCCAACCTTCGCCGCCCTATGTCCATATTAGCAATTACCGAATTGGCATTGTTTGAAAAAATGCGGTCCGAGCGGCGGTCGAGCTGGTCGGACAACCAAACGAGCCACTCAACGGCTCGTTTTTGGGCAGAAACTCGCTCATCGTTCGAGCTGGACAAAATTTAGTCGGACCGGACAGTTCAAACAGAAAGTTTCACTAATTTATGATTTTATTTTTTATTTGAGATTATCTATTTGTATAAATACTTTATTTGGTATATTTTATAAAAATTGGTATGTTTATATGTTACTAGTAATTTATTACATCAATTATTTACCTATATATCTATATATATTTCAAAAAATTACAAAAAAATAGAAAGAAAAAAATTCAGTCTGACCGACAATTGGGCCAGTTGGACCGGCTGACCTCGAAGTCAGACCCAATTCCAGGTCAACATCCGGGTCGTTTCTGAGAACAATGCGAATTGGTACTAGTGCATGTGGGCCAGAAAATAACAAAATTTTGAATCAAAATTTGGTGAGTAGTATCACAACAAATTTAATTATTTTAAAAAATAATTTAGGTGATTCAAATCTTATTTCTTGTTGCAAAAATAGGAAAAAGAGGACAACTCAAATCGTATAAGAAATTGGTGAGTAGTAATATGACCTGCTTGTCCTAATCTATTTTCGGTTCTTTTCCTTGTCTTGACCAAGTACCCTCCACATTAATTGACCGTTTGTTCCCTTCTTGCCCCATTTTAGTCTTATATTTAGCTTAGATCTGATTGGCAGCCAAAAGGGTCTTGGTTGAATTTGTTTCCCAATTCAAAGATTGCAGCTTTACGCCAATTGGTGATTTATTTTGACTTGGTAGTCTTGGAAATTCAAGGATCAGCTCCTGAGGTTGCTAAAATTAGCTCTCCTTTCTGCTAAATGCTTGGACTTGGCAAGTTCTCCTCATTGAGGAATTGGGTTTGGCTCAAATGATGTGAATCTTTGGCTTAGTTGAACTGAATACCTTACCTTTTTTTCACTTTGGTGATGAGATTGAACTTTGATGTTGTTCTAGTTTAGAAGTTTAGACAATTGGAGTGGTTGTTGTAGTGATAGTTGTTGTTTTGGTGGGACTAAGTGATGGCTAATTTTTCCGAGCCATCCTCGGCGTTGAGCTTCAATTCGTCGTCTCCTTTGTCGAATGGATCAATTAATCATACCTCATCGGCCCCCTGGGGTGCCGCAGAGGTGGGGCAGAGTCTTGATTTGATCAGCTTGACCAAGCTTAGCACCCAACTGGAGCAGCTCTTGATTGATTCCACTTGCGAATATAGTGACGCCGAGGTGGTTGTTGATGGTCTCTCTGTCGGTGTTCACCGGTGTATTTTAGCTGCAAGGAGTAAATTTTTCAAGGAGAAGTTTAAAGAAGGCAAGGGTTCTTCTGATAAGGATGGGAAGCTCAAGTATAACATGGCCGATCTGTTACCTTATGGGAAGGTAGGTTACGAGGCCTTCTCAATTTTCTTGAGCTATCTCTATACCGGGAAGCTCAAACCATCGCCAATGGAGGTGTCGACTTGTGTGGACAATGTGTGTAATCATGAAGCTTGTAGACCGGCAATCGATTTTGCTGTCGAATTGATGTATGCTTCGTCGGTATTCCAAGTGCCAGAGCTGGTTTCATTGTTTCAGGTCAGTTTCTGGCTTTTATCTTTGATCCTAGTTTTCTGAGCTTAGCTGTAATGTGATGTGGTATGCATTTGCAGAGAAGGCTTCTCAACTTTCTTGGAAAAGCCATCGTCGACGATGTCGTCAGAATCCTTGTGGTGGCCTCTCATTGTGGAATAACTCAGCTTATTGATCAATGTGTTGAAAGAATAGCACGGTCCGATCTTGACAACACAACCATAGAGAAGGAGCTTCCTTTCGAAGTTGCAGAGCAAATAAAATCGCTCCGTAAGAAATCTTTGACCGAAGACGAGCAGGCCGCACTAGTTATAGACCCGATTCGCGAAAAAAGAATCAGGAGCATCCACAAGGCATTAGACTCGGATGATGTGGAACTCGTAAAACTTCTCCTTACCGAGTCTGATATAACATTGAATGATGCGAATGCCCTCCACTATGCGGTTGCTTATTGTGACGCAAAGGTTGTCGCCGAGTTGCTTGCTCTTGATCAAGCCGACGTCAATCTTAGAAGCTCACGTGGTTACACAGTTCTCCATGTCGCTGCTATACAAAGAGAGCCATCGGTTATCATATCACTGTTGGCTAAAGGGGCCTGTGCTTTGGATTTAACATCTGACGGGCAAAGTGCCGTGAGTATCTTCCGGAGGTTAACCAGGCCTAAAGATTACCACGCCAAGACAATGCAAGGCCAGGAATCTAACAAATATAGAATATGCATCGATGTGCTTGAAAGAGAGATGCGGAGGAACCCGATGGCCGGAGATGCATCTATTGCTCCCCACTCAATGAATGAGGATCTACACATGAAGCTGCTGTATCTGGAGAACAGAGGTACCGTCCTGTACCTGAAGCCTTTATCTCTTACACTTGTTCTTCCAAATAACTAATCTCCCGGATCTTGTTCTTCTTGCATTGCAGTGGCATTTGCGAGGTTGTTGTTCCCCACGGAAGCCAAGGTAGCCATGGACATAGCGAATGCTACAACAACAACCGAATTTTCTGGCCTTACCGCATCTAAAGGTTCTTGTGGGAACTTGATGGAGGTTGACTTAAACGAGACGCCGATTATGCAAAATAAACGACTTCGCTCACGACTGTTGGCCTTGATGAAGACAGGTACACAAACACACACTCTCTAGTGACAACTAACGATCGATTTGTATGCCGAATCTCATACAATTTTGTTTTCTTCTGAATTATGGCAGTGGAAACAGGTTGCCGTTACTTCCCTAACTGTTACGAGGTGATTGATAAGTTCATGGAGGATGATCTTCCCGATTTATTCTACCTCGAAAAGGGCACCCTCAACGAACAACGGATCAAGAGGACACGCTTCGTGGAGCTCAAAGACGATGTTCAGAAGGCATTCACGAAAGACAAGGCCGAGATAAACCGTTCAAACTTGTCGTCCTCGTCGACATCCTCGTCTTCCCTTAAAGATGGCAGCAATAACAGGCTCAAAAGTTATAGGACAAGCAAATGATCCTCGTCAATTTTGACTCTAGGCCCACTTTGTTGGTTGGTCTTACATACCTTGACAGTAGAAACTCCATAGAAGATTGCTTAAGCTTTCCCACTTACATCATACTTGGTTTTTTGTGTATAGCTGTGGCAGATACGTTCTCTTTTTGGCATGGTCGAATAATTATGTAAGATTAACTTTGGTCATGATTAATCCAGATTCGAACACCCTTTTTCATATAAAGAGAGACATGTTCGTTATCGCGATTATGTATTACTTGGACCAACACCGATTAGTAAGCCTTTATGTTTTTCTTTTTTTCCTGGAAGTGGGAAGTGTGTCATTTTCTGTGAGAAACAAAAGAATATGATTCCTCAAGTTGCTGCATTATTATTTTTTCCTTTCTAACAGTACAAAGAATATGATTCCCCCGTTTTGGTTTATGACTTGACTTTTATATTATGGAAAAAGACTAACCTAAATTCTAATTCAGACCACTTTGTAAAAGGGTCAGGTTCGAAATCTCATTTGAGAGAAGCATTAGTGTTTATTACTGGGACCAATTATCATTCGTAATTTTAGTATCTCACTTTTTTCCTTGAAAATAGTAAGAACTAACATATGTTTTATGCACAACGCAAATACTAATCCAAATTCAAGAAAATCTAAATTTTTACTGCTTTTTAAACAAGGCAGAATCAACCTTTTTGAATAGTGACCATATAATGTTCTCCAGTACGTAAAGCGGAAGGAAAATATATATATAAAAAAATGTGATTTTCGTTTTCTGGAGATTCTGTAAATTCTATACAGGAGGAATTAGACCCTCCCCCTCCTATGCTTATGTTATTGCATGTCTCTGCTGGAAGCAAGCCATTGACTATGGAAATTAGATTCCAAGACATCTTTCTTCCGTGTTACAATACGTGATATCCGGACATTTACTGGACCGACTAATCCAAAATAACCGAATGTGACAAAATTCTTATAACAATTATTTAACATTGTTGTTAGTGACTCGAGACTTGGCAAAACTAACAATTAGCTCCTAACATTGTTTCAGGATAATAGTACTGTGCATGAACAGAACTAACTGCTCGAGACACAATACTCCGGAATCGTTTTCCCCCGCATAGATCAGCAACGAAAGAAAGAAGATGATGTTATATACTGGACATAGAATCTCACAGAACATGAACCAGAGCTTGAAAGAGACATCAGTTGGTACCTCATTGTATTGGATGCCAGAGAGTTCGATCGATCGAAAGCTCGGTATTAACTCATAACATCTGGAGCTGTCTGTTGGGCGAACAGCACCCTTCTTACCACCGGTAGAATGCCTCAAAGAACGTCAACAGCGACGAGGAAGCCATTGGAACAATTAACTGTTTCTCAGGCTGGCCTGACAAACTTGTTCCAGTTCCGACTGAACAGAATCATGAGTGCTCAGCGCATATGCTAAAGTCTAATCATGTATCGAAAAGATACAGAAGGCGACGCGTGGCGACGAAAAGAAATAAAGAGTGATAACTGAGACAATATGGCAGCTTCAAATAGTGAACAACACACTAAATTGTACTAATTTATTTGCTCATCTGTGCCTGAAACAAGTTTCTATTGCTAAGCTAACCTTTCTAGCGTCGAGAAAGTAGCTGGAAAGCACTTGTTTCTGGAGCAGTAAATCGAAATGGGTAAATAAAAAATGACAAGAGACTTCACAAAAGGAAGAGCTACTGAAGAGAAAGATGGGCTTAAGAGGGAACCAGACTATTCATATTCCTTGATTAAAACTTGTTTACCAACTCTATTGATTGTGAGATCAATCAAAAAGATCAATGGAGATACAACTAAAACGTATATAACTTGAGGGACAGATTGAACTATATGAAGTACATGTACCTAAATGATTTAAGGAATCAACAGTCAGTAACGGGAGCTGACGACTTCCCTAAACTTTCCCAAAATGCAGGACCTTCGGGATGCTTTTGTACAATTTGTTTTAAAAACCGCGACTCCGAAGAGGCAACAATCGAGGTGACGGACAGATTGGATTTTACCATGCCTTTGTCTCTCATCCACAAAAACATCCTAAACCTGCGACTGATTCTATCCAAGTCGTATGCCAAAAATGCCGGGGATGTCACCAGAGACTCGATCGGGTAGCCAAGATAGTTCACCAAGTAATCCATCTTCTTTTCGAGTACATCTTTGCTCTGGTTAAGCAATCGTGGAGCTTGTTTAACCAAGTGCGAGACAGCGTTGTAGTCCAACCCTGCTTCTACCAAGCAGTCAAACCTCTCCTGCAACTGATCGCCTCTACCACGGAACTGCTTCAAAGCTCCCACCATTTCCTCTGTACTCTCGCCATACCCTAGTCTCACCAGGAATGCTATCTTCTCTGATTTGTTGAGTGGATCACGAGCATTCACTTTCGTTTTCAATTTCACTTTCAAGTTAGAAAACATGGTTAAGAAATTTTCCGGGTCGTCGTCGATAATCTTCCACAAAGCATCTTTCTTGACATTGAATTCCCTGCACACTGTTAAACGTCCTTTCAAGGGACGTGAACACAAATCTCCGATGTGGGTTGATATAATGTTTGCAATGACTTCGAAATCCAGCCTGATATCCACCAAGATATCCATTGCTCGTAGAAGATTCTTCACGCTTCTGGATGACAAAATTTCGGAATTCTGTAAAAACAGAGAATGAACCTCGTCCATATTCAATCCGAATTTAAGCAATCTGCTAATTACGACATAAATCTTCTTCCCTGAAACTTCCAATACCAGTGCAGGATTAGTTGTCAACAAGTACCGCAATTGCTGCTCATTGTGTCCCACTTTGTCAAGAAAATCTAACGTTCCCGCAATTCTTTTCCAATCATACGATTGATCAGCAGACAAGTATCTCTGGATCCAATCAATATGAAGTCCTATTTTCCTAATCTTCTCCAGCACCCTGACAAAATTAATGTCAACATTCCCGATCAAGAAGGACGGGGAGCAAGCGACAAGCTTAATGATAGTACTTTTGTCCAGACCCAAGCTCTCGTAAGCTTCAAGTTTCGAACGCAACACCCCATCACCATATCTAAAAATCTCCCTCGCCTCGTGAAACATCTTTCCCATATTACTACGAGGTATCCCGTAGTTGCACAGAGCATGAAAGTTGTCAAGCAAGCTATGGTCATCATTCAGAAACATCAGGTCCCTGAGAGAAAACGACGAGAGCTTCCCTGCACTCAACCCCAAGCTCTCGAGAAACGGTTCGTACTCATTGATAGGATTGTACCTAAGATACTTCCTCAACGCCCTCTTAATATCATCATCGTCTCCAGCCTGCAACATCAAATGCTCAAGGAAACGAGGGCAATTCCTACTAATATACTCAGCATCCGTGAAGCTCAAATTTCTAGTGTAATGCAGGTAATCAAAGAGAGCCTCCTGAGCGTCGGCCTTCACAAGCCTGGACACCCGGCCACGTACAGTCGTTCCAGGCGACTGACTCGATTCAAGGGTTTCAGCTCTACACAAGGCAGTGGCTCTCCCTGTACAGAAGCACTCAACTTTACCCCAAATGAGAGATGGGTATTCCTTCTTGTTGGATCCCCCACATGAAACTGGGGAGAAAACAAGCAATTTGTTGATGTGGGCTACCATTTCACAATATCTACGAACCCTTTTGCTAATGGTGGATACTATCATGATAAGGAAGCTTAAGGGGACTCAATTCTTAATAAAGTTTGGATCTTTGCAGAGGAAAAAGCTAAAGTTGCAAGCTTTGAGTTACTTGGTAGTTCTTACCTTAGTTGTTGAGTTGTTTGGTGTTTTGTCTGGAAGACGAGGAAGCCTCATGTTTCTAGGTTCAGATGTTCATGAGAAAGGGAGGAAGGAAATGAGAAACCCTGGGAAGAGAGTTTTCTGTGTCTTTTTTCTTTCTTTTTCTTTTTAAATTTCAATTTACTGATTTAGTCCCAAAACATATTCTTAATTTAGACAAATTCGCCAGACATATTCTCAATTTAGTCACCGGGCTTCTATGAACTTCTTAAGCCTCTCATTTATAATATAGGGAAAATTCACTTTAGTATTCTATGGTTTGGCCAGTTCTCAGCTAAGTCCCTATAGTTTATAATAATTCTTTGGCTCTAAGTGATTGAAAAAAAAGAGATAAAAAGTTAAGATAATTTTATTGATGGTGGTTATCTATAGTTCGTAGAGAAGTTAGTAAAATCATTTTATTTTTTGTAAGTTCCCATTGATCTTTATAATATAAAGTTTTATCAAGATGGAGTTTATTGAAATTCGGGTAGAGTTTCGTTCTTTCTTACACATAATATTTTCCTCTCAAAGTAGAGATTGTTAAGATATGTTGAAAAAATAAGTAAATAACAGAAATTAACCAGACTTAGTGGCACTAGCCCTCTAACAATTGCTAGAAGGTAATCTTAAGCTAGTTTTCTAAAAGGTCTAGAGACTAGATATGTTACAACAACTTTTTTATTTTGCTCAAACTCTTGTTTTCAACTCCTATGACAATCTAAATAGATTTCTTGTAGCCTAATATATTGCTTATTATATAAAGACATATTACTTATGGTTATATATAGCTTTATGACTCGTAAGTGTTAATTTGAGTCCAACTTCTTCCAATTTTTTCATTTGGGTCATCCTGACCAGTTCGATTCCGAAGCTCAATTTTGCGATTCTGTCGACGAAGACGGTGAAAATGGTATCCACATGTCGGGGACATTTTAGGAAATCAACCAGAGTTGATAATCGACATTGAAAATGCTAGATTTGATCGAACCAAAACGAGCAAAAATGAATCGAATCGGTCGAAGGTGACCCAAATGAGAAAATTGGACGAAATTGGACTCGAATTAATACTTTTAAACCACAAGGACTTAGCTAGGAACGAGCTAAACTACATGATACTAAAGTGGACTTTTCCCTATGATATATATAGTTTATTAACCGAATTAACAGGTGTTTGAACCGGCTGTTTTATAATTACAATAATGTGAGTAGTCCAAACTTAGTTACAAATTTTTTACACTTTTTTGTATTTATTTCGTGAACATATTTATTAATGCCATTCGTACTCGCGCACCCGGGACGTCTTTGTCCATGCAATTTTTCTCTCGCTCACATCATCTTCATCATTATACCTAGTTTGATATCCACACCAACGCCCATATCTTGCCTTCGTTCCTCTGTTCATATCAGTTCTACTTTTTTTAATATAATTAGTTTGAATATATTATGAATTAATTAAAAAATTAAAATTAATTATGAAGTATAAAAAATAATGATATTGTGAAATTAAAATATTATATTACATGATAAATTAAAATATTATATTAAAATAAAGGGTAAATTACATCTGGCCCTCTGTAGTTAGGGAATTTAACTATGTCCCCCCTAATTCGCAATTCGATTAAAAATCCCCTTTAATATGACAAAATTGTACCATTTGGCCCCTGAAGCCGGAACTAGAGCTTTTCTCTGGTGAGAGACCTCATGAAATGACAAAAGTACCACTGATCGAAAAAACAAAAAAAAACTCTCTCCGAAAGAGGAGAGGAAGAGGAGAAAGAGAAGGAGGAGGAGGAGGAAGGTGGAGGAGAAGGGAAGAAGAGAGGGGAGCAGGAGGGAGGAGGAAGGAGGAAAGTGGAGGAGGAGAGGAGGAGGAGGGCGGAGGGTGGAGGAGGAGGAAGGTGGAGGAGGAAAAAGGGAGGAGGAGGAGGAAGAGAAAGGAGGAAGAAGGAAGAACATAGAGAGTTTTTTAGGTCAAGGGTATATTTATCATTTTCCGTGGTCTCTCGCTGGAAAATTCTCCGGTTCCGGCTTCAGGGGCCAAATGGTACAATTTTGTTATACTAAAGAGTTATTTAATCGAATTGCGAATTAGGAGGGACTAGAATTAAATTCCACAAACTACAGTGGACCAGATGTAATTTACCCTAAAATAAATAAAGAACACATATGCTCAATCAAGTACTTGTATAAAATGACATAATTTTTGTCAAATTATATAATTATGAAACTTCATAATTTTTACTAAATTATATAAGTACATGATTACATAAAATCACTTAATTTTGTCAAATTACATAATTACATAAAATTATTTAATTTTTACCAAATTATAGAATTATATAAAATTATATTTTTTGTCAAATTACATAATTACAAAATTACATAAAATAAAGAATAAACTTTTCAATAACCTAAAAAAATTTACAGATTAGTAAAAAAATTAAAAAGGAACAATTTCAGTGTGGCTCGTAAGTTCGGGTGCTGTATGACACGCAGGACATTCCTCGTCCCCTTTAACACGCTGAAGCATAGTGCATGTATCAGCTCCCGCACATCTTCATCCCTAAGTAGTGTGTTCAATACACGCGTCAAGGACGAGATTGTGAATTTGTTTGTAATAGCGGTTGATGTAGAGTTAAATATTACATTTTGAATTAGCGTGTTTTTATTAATACATCTGAAATATTATTCCTTTAAATTTATTGTGTTGTTATAATTTGAGCAATGTGTTATTGGTGATATGTTTCTGAAGACCCTAGTAAGTATTTTTCCATATTGGAGTTAAAAAAACATTTACCCATATTTTATTGGTGAGAAGGAGGAAATAATATATATTTATCCATTTTTTGAGATATATAAAATATTTTCTCTAAGGTCCCCTCGTCGGTCGGCCCATCACCTCAGGCCAATCCAAACTTGGCCAACTAACAGTATAAGCTTGACCGCGGGTTTTCCAGGCTTGCCAATATCCTACCTCGTATTACAACTAGACCTGGCCACGAATCGAATCCGATTCGTAATTCGATTCGATTCGATTCGATTCGTTTATAATTCGATTCGATTCGATTCGTTTATAATTCGATTCGATTCGTGTATAATTCGATTCGTCGAAAATTCGATTCGAATTCGTCATTGTTCGAATTGAATTTGGTTTATGATTTTAATAATTCGTTAAACCGGCGAATTAAATTCGAATTCGATTTGAATTCAATTCGTAAAAAAATCGTTTTAAATTTGCCTAGAATTCGTATATATATATATAAGGTGGGAGCACTTTTGAGGGCGCCAACCTTTAAGCTCTTAAACCACTAAACAAGGAACCCTCAAACCCTCAAACCCTTAAACCCTTAAACCCTTAAACCTTCAAACCACTAAACCATTAAACCATTAAACTTTTAAACCCTTGAACCTAAGGATACGTAGGCAATTTAATTTGGTATATTAAGTGCAAGCGCAAATTTTAATTTTTTTCCAAAAAATATTCAATATTTATTTATATTTATTTTTTATTAAATATTAAATATGTATGAATTAATTCGAATTTCGATTCGTATTCAATTCGTTTGTAATTCGTATTCGATTCGTTCGGATTCGATTCGTTTATAATTCGAATTCGATTCGTCTTAGGACGAATTGAATACGGTTTATGTTTAAATAAATTCGAATTCGAACCAATTCGATTCGAATTCGTTCGAATTCGAACCGTGGTCAGGTCTAATTACAACTGCCTAATCAATCCATAAAAAAATCACTGGTCCGAATAATAGTAGCAGCACCACCGTTATTATTATAAAATAAACTTATTTTATTTTAAATTGTATTTAATTTAAATTGGGATTAGTTAGTTCTATACATGCGAACACAATTAATTTTTAATGGAGTTTTGATAAATAGACCCGACGAGACGATCAAATTTCCTTTGTTTCTCGGTTAAATTGTGAGCCGGGTAGGAGACTTTGTTTGAAAAAGTGTTCTATTTAACTCGGATGCAATTTTTAAAGGGATTCTGTACCATAACATCAACAAAATCTTTGCAAACTGATCCCTAACACTCTCGCCACTGCCCGTTACCATCTGCATCAGTGCTCGTCATATTCTCGTCCCTGTAATAAATAATTTTACTTCATCCACGTGAACTTCACATTTTTAACTAATTTGATATCCACGTCAGTGTTCCCTGCTTCGCCTTCGTTCATGTGTCTACTTTAGTTCCACATCAACATCATTTCTTTTTTTTTTAATACAATTAACTTGAATATAATTACGAACTATTCTAAAAAATAAAATTATTTCTAAAGTAACAAAAAATAATGATTTTGCAAAATAGAAATACTTATAAATAATTTGAATTACAATTAAGAAAGATGCAAATTATATAATTAACTGTGAAATTGAAAAATTTACAAATAATCAAAAATTACATAAGAAACTATGAATACCAAATTTTTACCAAATATACTCAATTAAATCATTTTTATAGTGACATGATTAGAAAATTGATAAATCATATCAATTAGATTATTTGTAACATAATAATTTATAACAACATAACAAATAATTTGTTTGAGTAGAATGGTGCTAAGTAGAACAAATATTTTTTTTAAAAAAATTAATTCAATTTTTATTAAAAAGAAAAGGCAAAAATATTACATCTCGGACCAATTCCCACAGAACAATTCTCACGTGTCACGTATGCGAAAACGTCGCATGACATGCGAGTATCCGGCGCTTTTCTGACACACGAAAATATTGTGTGTCTGTCCCCTTTGCACATCTTCTTGCCCTTGATTAGTGCGTGTAATACACGACAAAAGGGTTGGTGTGCCTAGTCTTAGGACTGGGTCGGTTAGATTAAGAGTCGCGATGGAAATTTTGTTTGGAAAATGCTCTATTCATTTTCGATGGGAATCTGTACCATAACAATAATTTACCACCCCAACAGAATCTTTGCAAACTGGTCCCTGGGATGGTCTCAGCCGCTCAGGCGCTGTCTGTTGGAGGAAAACCAACACATCAAAAAGAGACGCTCATGCGGTCTCTCTGGATAAGCAAAAACAAACGGAACCTATTAGGGTTGGGTTGCCTTTCCACATGGTTTCGTGCTCGCCAAGAAATTGTTAGCCAACACGACAAAAAGCATGCGCAAAAGTGTCCGGACTTATGAAGTTGGGGAGATCAAAGATCTCGTACGAGTTGGGCTCTATATCATAGTTTTCGGCAACAAAGAGGATGCAGAATGCGGCATGGTAGTGTTGAAAGGTCTCATTGTAGAGGTCCATGTGCCATGTCATAAGAGACATGTCGTAGGCTTCACTGAGCTTCCCAGCTCGGAAATGCTCCTCTGCCATCTCCAACATTGACACGGCCATAATGAAGAAGTTGGTGTGAAAGATAAGAAAGATAAGAGGAGAGGAGTTGGTGTGAAAAATAATGAAGAAAGTTGTATCTATTTATAGATTTTTTTAAATGATTTTGGACCACATCTTTTTTACAACATATGAGGACCACATTTTTTTTCAATTACAATTACAAAATTCTTATTACAAATTCATGAAACTAATTATTAAAAAAATATTATTAAGGGTTTAAGGTAAGAGTTTAGGGTAAGGGTTAGGGTTTAGGGTAAGGATTTAAGGTAAGGGTTTAGGGTTTAGGGTAAGGGTTTATGATTAGGTTAAGGGTTTATAATCATCAATCTATATTTAGTCATTTTTAAATGATATGGGCGATGATAAAGAAATAAAACCTTATGAATCATAGACTAAATACATAAAAGTACATAATTTATATCAAATTACATATAAATTACATAAAAAATACATAATTTACATCAAAATTACATAAAAATACATAATTTATATCAAATTACATAATTTATCTCAAATGTCATAATTTAAACAATACTAACTAATTTTATAAAATTATGAAAAACATTAAATATATATATTTATGTCAAACATAATATTACAAAATTGTACAAATAATTTTTTTAATCCAAAAAATTTAGTTATTTGGATTAAAAATTTTGTATAAAATTATCAAAAATAATAAAAAAAATTAGTTCAAACAGAAAAGTTGGAAATGGTAAAATAATTTTTTCCTAATTTTTTTTTCTTTTTTTTAGTTTTTATCAATTTTTAAAAACAATACAAAAAAAATAAATTGTTGACCTACGCGGCGCAGGTCGTTTGGCAACAACGGAGGCGAGGAGCGCCTCGCTGACACGCGGGAGCGCTGCGCGTGTCAGCGAGACCTGCAGCACGCCCAATGGCGTACCGCCACGTGTCGGCCTGGGGCTGCACGTCCCGACCGATGCGGGTAGTCTTAGGACTGGGTCGGTTGGATTGGGAGTCGGGACGGAAATTTTGTTTGAAAAATGCTCTATTCATTTTCGATGGAAATCTGTACCATAACAATAATTTACCACCCCAACAAAATCTTTGCAAACTGGTCCCTGGGATGGTCTCAGCCGCTCAGGCGCTGTCTGTTGGAGGAAAACCAACAAAACAGAAAGAGACGCTCCTGCGGTCTCTCTGGATAAGCAAAAACAAACGGAACCTATTAGGGCTGGGTTGCCTTTCCACATGGTTTCGTGCTCGCCAAGAAATTGTTAGCCAAAAAGATTCGTTTTTTTATCCGGTTCAATCCCCTCCCTCTTAGAGAATCCCCTCGTTTGAGAACCAAAATATATTTTATTTTAGAACTTCCTTTTCCCCTCCCTCTTTAATGCCATTCGTTTTCCTCCGTTTCATCGGCTTCTAACGTTATTATTTTTTTTTGCGTGATTAAAACGCCGCCCTTGTTTAACATTTTCTGTCGTGGATTCGGATACCCTTTTGCGGGTTAGCTCTTGATCCATTTGGGGTCCACCGAAGTTTTGATCTTTTCGGGTCTCCTGGTAAGCTTTTGTAGTTTGTGTTTAAGGGTTTGTTTGTTTGTGGTTTTTGTTTATTGGGTTGGTTCTGTTTTGGGGTTTTGTAGTGGCTTGTTGTGATGGCGGGAAATTGGATTGGATTGAATTGGGGGGAGTGTATGGGGAGTTTTAATGGATGCAAAGGGATATGGTGTGTTGGCATATGCTTGAGAGGTTATATTGTGTAATGCAGTGCTCATGAGTGGCAACCTTATTGTCTTTTATTGAGGATGGTGTCTAGTTTGTTGATGGAGTATGTAGGCAGGCATTTCCTTGTGTACTCGGTTTCGGTTATATTGAATCCATCTCGAATCTAGGGCTCTCACCCAGGTCCTGTGATGCACTGTTGTTAATCCGTCCTCAACATTTTCACTAAGTAAGAAGAAAACCAGGGTGTTGCCTGTAGCCTTTTTCTTGTGTTTGTGCTGGACTAACGGGTGAAAGAATGTAGCTATAATGCTTGTGGAAGCTGACTTGTACAAAAATTGCTTGCTTTATGCTCTGGTCGTCGAGGATCTGTGCAGTGCTTTGTGTTTGTGATGGGATCTGGACGTCCTTTGTAATGGACTTGTGTGTTTGGCGTGCGCTCCTGACTTCTGCTTGTATGTTCGAAGGAAATGTTGCTTAGTAGAATATCCAGGACTACTATGTAGTTGAGCCGGCAGAATAGAAGATTCTCTGATTGAGAGTGCTAACCAAATATTTATCTACCGATGGCTCCTCAAGATACAATGAAGACAATCAAAGCTTATAGAAATCAGGCCGGGGTCCTGGTTAAGAGTTACTTGTTAGCAAGTCCTCTTGTGCCATACACCTCCATCTTTGGAGGCGCAGTCGCCAGCAAAGTGGTGCTTCCCCATTACCCTATTACACTTTTATCACTTTTTCAGGAAAATTCTTTTTCTATTGTCTGAATTTTTACTTGCCGCAATTGATAATGCATCCATGTCTGCATTGGTACTTTTATTTCGAAAAGATGGTAGATAAAAGCACTGAGATCTGCAATTTTCTTCTTCTTTTATTCTCTTTGGTATTCCCTGATACATACGCAATATTTCCTTTGCAAGGCATATGATCTTACGGAACTTATTAGCACCTTTTACATCAAACCTTATTCTGGTCTCACCAAAATCCAAAGAATGGAGTGGAATAACAGGTGAGCGTGTCAAATTACTTGTTGGTTTCCATTTCCTCTTTTCCTTACTACGCTTATTGTGTAGTTAATCTGATTTGCAGAGGAATGTCTACCGTTCATGCCATATTTATCACAGCCCTGTCATTGTACTTTCTCCTCTGGTCAGATCTCTTTTCTGATAGGCTAAATGCTGGCTTTGTAACGTTAAGAACTTCACCGCTGTCCATTTCCGGGCTTGGGGTAAGTGGCTTTTTTTCTTCAAGTTGCGCCAATTGAATCATCCTATTTGTATATAATGCATCATAATCACCGGGTGCCGCAACTGTGCATGTTTTCCCTACCGAACTGTTGCACTGATCGCAATATCTGCTGGCTTTGGGAACAGTTGAGAACCTCTCCAGTGCTCGCTAAGCATTTTTTCGGAATCAAACATCTATGTCTCTGTGCCTAAATGCAAATTGTAATATGCGATTCACTGATGCAGAGTGAGAAGTTCATCTTTTGTTTGTCCTTTTGCAGGTTTCTGTAGGTTACTTCCTGGCAGACCTTGCAATGATCTTTTGGTACTATCCTTCTTTAGGTGGATTGGAATATGTAAGTACAATTTTTTAGTTTTTGTTACTTTTCAGTAGATAGTGTTTTGAAAATTCTAATATGATTTGCATTGCCTTTCTCTGGTCGGCGTCGTTTGATATACTAATGTTTTGCCTGCTTTGCCACTTGATCTGTTTCATTTTCTAATGAGGTGTCGTGCTTCTGGTTTCAGGTGATTCATCATTGTCTTTCTGCAATTTCAGTAATATATACTATGCTTTCTGGAGAAGGCCAGATTTACTGTTATTTGTGCCTCATCTCCGAAGTGACAACTCCAGAGATTAACTTGAGATGGTAGATCTGTGATGCACCATATCTTCCGAAAGTAGCAAGAGTTGTACTTAACCGAAGTTTTAAATTTTGTTCTGCTTTTGCCATGCAGGTATCTTGATACATCTGGTTTGAAGAGGTCTACTGCATATCTTGTTAATGGTGTAGTAATCTTTATCGCTTGGTTTGTAAGTCTTTAATAAAGCTCTTCTCTCCATTTTCTGCGTGTTGCTGATGTTTTTATCACCAACATGGTATGTTTGTATGTTTTTTCTGTGCTTGTATCTGTCGAGCATTACCTCCGAACAAAGGGTAATGATAATCTTGCACAGATGACAAGTCTTCTGTCTCAAATGAACTATTAGTGGCGTTAGGTCTCATTTGTGATTTTTTGAAAGTATTATGCCCTCAAATCTATCTTGATCATGAGCCCCGACTTATTACTATAATGCAGGTTGCCAGAATTCTGCTGTTCATGTACGTATTCTACCACGTATATGTACACTATGATCAGGTAACTCCGTCATGTAACATCCAGTTTGGCTTGTCCTTTTTCCATTTCTCTTTAGCAACTCTGTGACTCCGTTGGGATTTGTCGCCTGATCGGCAGGTTATCCAAATGAGGCTATTCGGGCAGCTGGTGGTGTTTCTGGTACCAACAACTCTCTTCATCATGAACTTGGTATGGTTCTCAAAAATCTTGAAGGGACTGGTGAAAACATTAGCGAAGAGGCAATGATGGATGATGAGATTATACCACAGGGGAGTAGCTCGAGTTACGGGTCTGATATTTTTTCTAGGAAACTTTCCGCCTTCATTTTTGGTTCTGATAGATACTTTCTGCTCTTTGTTTACTGTACAAATCATAGAGGGGGAATAGATGCAAAGGATGGTGAAGGGAAATCTGATATCCATATACTCCCTATAGTTCAGACTCTTGTACATGGTTTATATGCTACATTTCTTATGTCCCAGAGATTGGGGTCTCTTGTCGTTGGTTCTCCCGAGTCCTCTTGACTTTTTGTTAGTCAATCCGAATTTTTGTGGTTAGTTTTCTTCTTTTGGTTGGAACCCTGAGCAGTCTGCTGATGCTAAGCCGAAAAAACAGGATCTCTGCCTACACAAGTAAATTGTTGATAAAATTCCAAAATGGCATTTTCTTGTGACCCAATGTTTTTTTTCTCTTTAGCATTCAGGAAAGACAAGAAAATTTCCGGGTAAGAAACATTTTCTAGAATTTTTCGTAGATTCAAGCTCAGCATGTCTGGAAGTACATGAGAACGTTCTTTTGCTGATATTATCACGAGTATTTGATATTGGGTCATTCATAGCACTACTATCCCTTCTCTATTCATTGCAGGATGGCTATTCGCCAGCACGGGTTTAGCTTACGATGTATTTGGAAGACCTCGCACAAATGAATATTTTTCGGAGAGCAGACAAGGAATTCCATTAATAACTGGGCCGTTTTGATCCTTTGGAACAACTCGATGAATTTAGTAAATCATTTTAGGAGGCCTCAATGATCATAGATCGAAATGGATATTGAGTAATGTAGAGTTGAGTACGGTCGACCTTACACATGAGATGTCTCTCTCAGCAACATCTACCCGACTTGGGAGCTTAAGCCATTTGCAACATATTAGATGCATGCAGAACCAAAGTTGAATTTGTGCAACATTTCATGCTGATGCCAATGCTGATTTATTTCTATCTGCAGTTGAAGATTATTTAGAGGATAGTGTAGAAGATGGGTATCAAAGTCATTATATATAACAGTAATGTTTTGGTTCTTAATTGTAGGACAATTGTTGAATTTAAATAATATCTTACAGTGCATTGTAACTAATCGTAACAGAAATCATACATTAGCTCCCTTCCCCTAATAATTTACAACTTACTGCTTCTCTTAGTTTTTTTTTTGTGTGTTTTTGGCCCACTGGACCTACTAATCCAGTTCGAAGAAAGTCCCGGGGTTAAGATTTTATTCCTCTCTCAACATTATTGCGGGGAATTAAACATTGGTTCGCCCTACCAAGTGCAGCCCTGACACCCTGACACCACTGCACCAAGAACTCGTTGGTTTACTTCTTTCTCTTAGTAACTGCCACTGCAAGAAAAATAAAATAAAATGAAACAAATTAGTGCGCAACTGCCTCTTGGTAAACTACCTCTTAAACTTAATGGAATTTCCAAAAAAAAAAAATTGATGAACCATTATCTAACAGCTTTCCAGCAACTTAAAAATAACTAATACCTTCTTAATAATGTAAACAACTGATTTACAAATTTATATGACTTAATAGTTGGTGAGGTTTCTTTAATAATAATAATAATAATAAAAAATAATAATAATAAAACAGAACCTATGTCATAGAGAAAGAAATAACAACCACATAATGCAACATGATGATCAAGAGATGGTAGCAAACCTGATGGTGGTTACTTCTGACACAAGAAAAAAATTATGCAGTCTTTCTCTCTCCCTTGGAACAAATTTACACTCATAACCTGTAAACTTTAGATATAAAAAAATATGCTAGATCAACATTAATCGATTTTCCAGATTCTGAAATTACCCGATTCTTTGTAAGTTATTGTAGAAAGCATAATTTCTTTCCATATCATTCACTATATATGCTCTCTCTCCCTCAAAAAGTTGGCACATCTTTCCATATTTGATGCCTAGGTTCTCAAATATAACTATCACTTGCACTAATCTCATCTTGTTCCATAAAAGCACACAATCAACTAATTTCACTAGTTTGAAAGGACATCAAAATAATTGAAAATTCGTAGCCATCTTTCCAAATTTTCTGCCTAGGTTCTCAAATATAAGTATCACTTACACTAATCTCATCTTTTCTCATCAAGTGCAAAAATTATATTTCAGTACGTTTAGAAGATCGTCAATAATCTCATATTGTCCCATCAAAGCACAGAATCAAATAATTTTACTAGTTTGTAAGTACATCAAAATAATTGAAAATTCGATTATTCAGCAATATCAAGTGCAAAATTAATTTTTTATGTATATTTAGAAGATCGTGTTATGTCAATTATTTGTAATGATATTCAGATCACAGCTCAAATGTATACGAATCTCCATGGTGGCACAGTATCCTAGTAAGAATAACTCATAAGAAGAAGGACAACAACAGTACCTGGAAACAAAAAAATGTGTGACGATTAGGCAATGGCCATTGAATTTCTCTCTCTCATGATTACCTCTTATTAAACTCCATTTTGCAAGGTCCATTCAAAAAATCTGTTCAAGGAAAACTCTGAAGTGGGTTCATATGATATTGCCCCTGAAGTGGAACCAGATAAACAAAATCTCATGAAGAAATGACAATTACCACTTTGAAGAAAATTAAAAGCAAATTATTTACTTTCCACTCAGACAAGTATGCTTAAAGTACATACATTCTTAAGAAATACCAATTACAGAGACATCATGGGGAAAGAAAACAATGCCAGAAGCAGCATAACATGCAGCCAGATTGGTCAACAGCTTGAACAATGCACTCAAAAAGGGACTGAGCTAGCCCAACTTACTCGACCAATTGGATCACACCTAAAAAGAAATGCAGGTTAACAAGAAAGGCATGGGAGTTCAAAACATAAGAGCACAACATCAACCCACACTGCCTTATTCAGTTGCGTGAATTGACTCATCAATAAGTACCTGAAACACTCTTCGATGTTAAAGAGACCAACTTGAGGTTGTACCTGATATTAAAGTAAGAAGCAACTAAGTGCTAAAAAAGAAGTTAAAAAGATCAACTTTGAGGTTGTACATGTGGTCACTCTTTCCTGTTGTGTCTGATTCTCCCCTGATATCGACCACCAAATTGTTATGTATGCATGTATGTAAATGATTGTATGAGAATGAATGAATGATATTGCAATTAATCTCCAAAGAGAACAACTTCATTAGCCTGAGATGACTTCATAAACAAGTACCTGAGACACATACAAGAAGAGTAAGCAGGATCTAAGTGAACAAAAAAAGACAGTTGAATAGATCAAAGAAAATAAGCATTCGTACATGCCAAAACATAAAATTTGTTAGTCAAGAATCACAGACAATCCAAATAAACACAAGCTCAGCCCATTTATACCAAAACATTTGAACAAGAAACCAAAGTGAACACCAACAATCACTAGCTAAAACGGAAATAAAAAATACCACCAAGTTAAATGAAGACAAAGAGACAGGAGTGGAAGGAAACATGTCGAACGAGCCATTAATAAACACGCTCTGGCTGCCATGAGGCCACAATAACTGCTAGAACACCGAGCTTCAGAGACAGAATCCATCGTCGGAGCATCTATTAGCTCCCTTCCTAAATGACTCACGAATTACTAACTTACCATTCTTAGTAACTGCCAACATTATTAATTACCCGCTGCAAGGCAAAGATACCTGATACATACATTAGAAATAGAGGGAGACTAAATGTGTGTTTGCATAGGCAGAAAGCACAATAGAGTCATTAGCAGTTCTCAGAGTGAGGTCGGTCCGGATTAATTGAGTTCTTGATAGATAGATAGATAGATAGATAGATAGCAACATGAAAGATGGATAACAAGTTCCCTTGCACTCATTAAGTCGAAGAGACTGATCTTCGACCTGATGTGGCCTTGAACGGACATCATCAACAGGTGGTTGGGATCTAGAACAAGAAAATAAAATTAAAGAATAAATGGGGAAAATTGAAGGAGTTGTTACATTGCATGTACAATTAATTGCAACCGAAAACCCTAACCGGAATGGGATCGTCCACTAACCTCTTTCTTCACCACTCTAAAATCTGTTCACTGATAAAGAAAGTAGCTTACTGTCAGAGGAGGAGGAGGAGGGGAGGAGCAGTTACCGTTGAAGGAGGAGGAGCTGAGGAGCGGTTACCGTTGGAGGAGGAGCTGAGGAGCGGTTAATTCTACGAAAGAGGAATAAGAAGAGCGGGCTTTTTATAACAGAACAGGGGGTTGAGGCGGTTTGACCCGGTCAAACTTTCCGTTGGCGATTTTTTAATCTTTTTTCCCCCCCACTCATATTTTTAACCTATTTTGACCATGTTTGTATCGTATCTATTTTGCAACATGATTTGGTATTTTTAACTAATAAATATTTATTAAAATTTCTATTGTCTGTAATCAATCTAAGGAATATCAATCGCTTAGTCGTTTTGTACATTAAAGTCTCCTTGCATGTTTCTTTGCTTGGTTTTATCTTTAACTCACATATGTTGAACTAATTAATATAATTTAGTTCATTTTGAATTATGATTAAATTTTTTCATTTAAAGATTTATCACTGCTCCATTTCTAAGAATTCGAATTCTGATATCTCAGGATTTCTATGATGAAATGTTCCTATTTGGCGGTTTACTCATCGGTTTTTATGTTGTATGTTGTTCTCAATTGCAATCGTATCAGTCAAATTCGTGCGAGCATATAATTCTACTATGCTCGTAACAATATAGGCGATATTCTTGGTAATTATTCAGTATCGAGAACTCGATACAATTTAACGCATGGTAAGTAAACTATATAAAATTAGTCATCAGATTTAAAAATAGTAAAATCTTAACCGTCAAATACATCAAATATTGTGATTATTGGTAATTATTGCAATTTTGTTTACAATTCTATAAAACAAGACGTGTATCGTGCACAAACGAAGTAAAATGGAGAATTAAAAAATTAAAGAAATGTAATCGAAAGTTTAATTAAGATATTATATAATATATAGTGATGATAAAAATAACATAGTTATTATGGAAAAATATAAGAATCGTAAACACAAAGAATTAATGGAAAAGTAAGCTTTCAAGCATCCATTTCCTTACACAACACTCCAATCCATTGTTTCACTAATTGAAAAGGGAAAAAAAATATACAAATCATTAATGAGGATACACAGATAAGGGTGCAGATTTTCTAGCAAACTGTCACCAGGGCCTACCCGGGGAGATACAGATATCGAACAGTTCATCGGATCATGACGACTTTGCTCAGGTGCAGCAGGTTCCGCTGACCGTCCTCTCCGCGGGTCTATCCATGAGAACCATCCCAGACGGGTTCTGAGCCGGCTGGACACGAGGAAGTCTTTTCGCTGCATCCGAGAAGACACAAATCAGTCGCACAGAAAACAAGACAAGAGATTTTTTCGCAACCGGAGAAAGAGAAACAGAGAAGGGAAGAAGAAAGGTACCTATCTCATAAAACATGTCGTTGACATTCGTTGCTGTTTTGGCCGAGGTCTCCATGAAAAACAGGTTATTCTCCTGCGCATATGCTTGTGCTTCCTGCAATATGTCCAAACGATTCAATTCACAATACACATCCAGCATTGGACATGCTTCTTCAGACAAAAGTTACACTTGATGAGGAATTATCTCGTCACTTGTCCTAAAACATACTTGATCATATTTGGACATAGGAAGAATTAATCAAGTTATTATTGTTGAAATAACATATAAAAAAAGATACTTGCCTCGGCTGTAACCTTTCTCGCGTCTAGCAAATCAGCCTTGTTCCCAGCAAGTGCTGTCACCATATTTGGATTGCCTATGGAATATATCAAAAGCACAAAGTTAATGACCTGAAACTTGTGAGTTCCAATAAATAATAGCAGAGAATGGTGGACTTTATATGGCCACAAAAATGACCAAGCAAACCAAATAACTTTTTTGTCAAAATGATCAGGGTGTCCCTAAACCTTACCCAAACAAACTACAACTTTAAGATTCCAGGACCAGATTAAATACGGGAAGAAAAACTGATTTAAAAGAGGCAAACAAATATTTATAGATGCTTAAGACTAAAATCAAAACAAAATACCTTGTGCTTGGAGTTCTTGGACCCATTTCTTAGCCCGTTCGAATGAGTTCTACATACAGAGTAAGGAACAAGGATTTAACCAGGTAAAATGAAACCTAACAGCATGACGCGATAAATACTGCATTATCCCCAAAAGAGGTGAAAGTAACACCAATGTTCTGATAGCAATTGGGGTAGAAAAAGTATATCAAGGGAGATGATATTTAGCCGAGGAAAAAAAAGTCAACAATCAAGCATCCATGTCAGTTAAGTTTAAAAAGGGCTTCACAGGAGACAACAATCCCATGTTCTTGGTCATCCTATACTTTGCCAATTTCGTTGGAAAATGGACAAAAAAGGAGAGTAGACAGAGCCTAACAGCATTCTGACCTGGTTTGTTATGTCATACACAATAATGGCAGCAGCGGCTCCTCTATAATACATAGGAGCCAAGCTATGATACCTCTCCTGACCTGCCGTGTCCCAAATCTCAAACTTTACAGTGGCGTCGTTCACCGCAAGTGTTTGTGAGAAGAAGGCCGCACCTATTGTTGATTCCTGCAGCAGAGGAAAGTTTAAATGTTAAGCTAAGAAACACCTTAACATCATCAATGCTGCCTCATCTTAACCTCCTACCTGAAACTCCAAAAACTGCCCTTTGACAAAACGCATAACAAGACTGGACTTCCCAGCACCAACATCCCCGAGAAGTACCTGAAGCACACA
This sequence comes from Hypericum perforatum, assembly GCA_012979155.1. Taxonomy (NCBI): domain Eukaryota; kingdom Viridiplantae; phylum Streptophyta; class Magnoliopsida; order Malpighiales; family Hypericaceae; genus Hypericum; species Hypericum perforatum. The sequence continues at coordinate 57,560 of SOPF01027774.1, forward strand.
AAACGATAAATTATCACAAACGAAAACTATTGCGTAAAGACACCAAAACGATGAGTGACTGAAAAATCTCAATTCATAAACCCAAAACCAACTGCACGACGAAAACAAGTCCCAACCACAAAAGACAATACCAGTAACGAATTCTCATGATTTAATACTTGGTCAACCGTCGGACGCAAACATGCCTAGCCCTTGAGAAACCGAAGAAGACAAATCATGTATGCCATTCAGATGTAGAAATTGCACAAAGTTCTATGGTTCCAGTATCGACAATCCATGCAGTTGACTTCCAATCCAGACTCTAACCTTGTTTACTATCAATAAGAGACTCCTAAACTACCCAAGAAGAACAAGCATATCCGGGACCCAATATACAACACAATCTTCAGCCTGCATGCCTCATAAAACACAAGCAATAAAACCCGGTTCAGGAGCTAAATTCCTAAGCCCGGAATTAAAGCTAACAGGAACCAGCTAATCCTAATCCGCGGGGCTATCTAGCGCCACAAGCTAATCCCAATCCGCTTGTCTAGCTATATCTTGGTCAATAAAACAAACAACCCATTACTATCTTTGCTTGAACCAATCAAATACCCAAACAAGAAACCCAAAAAATTACAAACAAAAAAAGAAACCCTCAACACATACCCCCATGATCAGGCCTACAAACCCAATATTTCGGGTCAAAATTAATCAAAAACTTCGACGATCGGATCACAATTCACCTAAAGGAAAACACTTTCGGCATCATCGAGAAAAACCCAGGTAATATTTTATATAAAAAAAAGGTGGGAAATTCAGGGACCCGATTGTAAATGAAGTAAAAAAAGGGCAAAAAGGTAGGAACTTTGAGTTACCAATTTCGCGTTAAGGTTCTTGTTCCCCGTGGTGGCCATCGCTGTTCAGAGGCAAACTAAGAAATTGGATCGAAAATAAAAAGAATTCAGAGAGTCAAATTTATGGGGTTCTTCTCTCTTTTGATCCGCCAAGCGTTGACGTGACGAAGACGGGAATCGAAGGGGTTAAGGTAGAGAGAGAACGAGAGGAGAGAGAGAGATGGAGGACTAAAGGAGGAAGGAAGGGTCGTTGGTTTTGCTTGCAGCCTACCAAAGTCGTTCACTTCTCTTTTATCCTTTCTTGTTGGAAGGCCCAAAACGACAGAGATTTGCTATTTGTTTTCCTTTGTACGAAATTAGTATTTAGAGTCGGAAAAAGAATTCTATCAATGATACTTAATTTAAGTAGTTGGAGCATTATTGGAATATCATTTTAGATAATTTATTATATAATAGAGGTTTACAATTTTTATTCGGAAAAAATAATTTTGAAATTTTCGATAATAAATACACAAATAAAAAAACTTACTTTATCTATATTCAAATTACATAAATTTTTACGTCATTCATATGCTATATTTAATTGACTAATTTTCTTATAACATGGTAACAATCTCAATAATTATTTAAAAACTATTGGGACGATAAATAATTATGTAAAATTTGTCAAACAAACAAGTGTAACGCAAAAAATATCTTAAAATATTTTTGAATTTATAAACTAAGTTAATAATATATATATTTATTACAAAATATTATTTCATACGAAAAATGAGACCGTAATGTACCACTAGAATTTTTTTGAAATAGTATCAGTTATAACGATAGAGAGGTTATTACATTTCTACATTGGTCCCGACTCGATATCAATATTTTTTATCAAATTAAAAAATTATTAATTTAGAGGATATGCTTTTACATAAATTTTACTGTACTTACTATTATGTAATAAAATTTGTGATTCTTAATGCTAATTGCAAAATATAACGGTTAGAGACAAAGCAAAGCATAGACAAAGCAAAGCAAGCAAATTTACCGTAATAGAATGATTGAGATTGGCAATCCCAACTTTAAAAAAATGGATCTTTAAAGATTATACTATAAACTCTCTGATTTATGTATAGGATCGTGCCCCTCCTTTATACCAAAAAGATTATCAGCCTATTTGGAACCAATTCTCATAGGAAAAGAATTCTTTTAACTTAACAGAATGGAAATAAAAAGGAATTACTTTCCTATTTTTTTATTAGGAACCAAAATTTTAAGTTAAGAATTGATTTGGCTTTATTACAATAATACCCTTCAAATATTATAAAGAACTAAATATCCTCACTTCATTTTTACAAACATTTGATGAACACTTTAAATTGTCCAAAAGTTGCAGGTCATTTGCTGCAAAGAATTGCAATACTGCTGCAAAGATCACAAATCCTCAAACTAATGCGGGAAAAATAACTCTGTAGCATCTAGGAACATGCTCGATAATGGAGAGTCAAATGGAACATCAAAATCAAGTTTTCCAAGGTTTAGACAGTGTATATTAGTATATATATGTTGGTGGTTGAAAACGCTAATCTGCAAAAAGCCTTGTTAGAGAAGTTCCTCATTCCATTAGACCGATTGACATCTTGCAACCCTCTTCAGAGGAAGAGTGTGTCATGACCCAAACTCGGATTGTTGACCGGCACTAGACTACACTTACCTACTTTGAATATTGTAATCTAGCAAGCCTCAAACATATGTTACATCATATCCAAAATACAAACATAATTTTATTTTTTAACATCAATATATTACAGAAGGGTGCAATTTCAAAATCTTCAATCCACATACATATTATATAATAAAGCTTACTTCCAAAGTCATATGTCTAGAAATTACAGCTACGTATAATGGAGCGACCTAGATAACACAGAAGAAGTACCATATGGAGATCCTCAAAAAGTAACCCGAGATGAAGACAACGGGTTAAACTGGGAGACGGACAAAAGACACACTCCAGATGTTAACGAACACCTAAACTTCTTCTTCACCTGTGGAGTGGGGGAGAGTAAGTATTTTGAAATACTTAGTAAGTGAATATTATAAGTAATATGTATTTAACCAACCAGTCAATCATAACATTCACATGCATAACCATTATTCGCATGCAATCACAATATCAAAGCACCAAATCTCCAATAAGACCATCAAAACTCATATAATAATATAATCAGATATCATATATTCCAAATAGATATACCACATAATTCAGATGAATATCAAATAATTAGATACTCGTAAACAGAATCATCATAGAATTAGATGAACTTCAGATAGGCCTAGATTGTGTCACTTCTACACCGACACGAGGATACCATATCTTAATGCGCTATCAAAATAGAACAGAACTCCGCTGGCCAAAACATATCATATCAGAATCCAACGTATCCTCAGTATATGTGCACATATGCCAATATCCCCGGTTGATCACGGGTAGGCCTCATCATCTGCCATCACACAGAATTCACCAATCATACATATTGACCAAGACTTATTGGTCACCATACAAACATATACCAATCTCACATCATAATCAAACAAATAAATCCAAATCATATCAAAAGTCACATAAGCAAAGATCCAAACATAAGACACACATCAACCATATAAATATACCAAAGCAACAAATAAACACATATGGTTAGCTCAAACACATGTTACAAAGAATATTCACTTACTGAAATAAGCTGTTCAACCAGTCAAATAGAGGTTCCACACTTCGATTTATGTCTCTCAGCTCTCAGGTTCAAATCTTCAACAAATCACGTATAACTTAAAATTAGACCATGACCACTTCAAACAACACTTTATATGACATCTCCTATATGTCCTTGAAATTACAGAATCTCACACTCAACCTGAGATTCTCCAAATTCAACTTACCATGCTTAGTTCCTTGAACTCGTTCAACCCAGAACTCAGACAGCAAGTCCGAACTTCTATAAGCTGTACAGAATGTTTCTCTCAACCAAATCAAACTTATAATACGGTTTTAGAAAGCTTAGGGAGTCTTGTATAAGCTATAAAAATTTCAGATTTTAACTCAAAGGCTAAGTCCACTTACCAAGTTGTTCTTTGTACTATTGCTCAACTGACCACCTCAGTAATCACTTGGCTGCTAAAAACTCATTTCTTGATGATTCTTTGATCCAAATAATATGTGTAATATACCGTTAGAAAGCTGATAGAGTCTTCTATATGCTGTAAAAATTGCATGCTCCAATTCGCAATCTAAGTACCTTTACCATTCACAGTTTTGTCAACACCCTTAGCTGTGTGCAATCTTATTCAAATCAGGTTTCCCATCGACTCCATGATCCAAAATGTGTATATGATATACCGTTAAAAAGGTATTTCAGTGATCTACAACTTTGTTAACTGTCAATAAGTCAAAATCTTAGCAGAAGATAACTTACCGAGTCAATCTTTCCTTGGTGTATTTTTTTTCTCTTTTCCTTCTTCTCCCCTTTTTCCTCTTCTCTGTCTCTGTTGGCTTTCCTTAAGGAGGGGAATTAATGATTAATTTCATTAAATCATCCCCCCATTAACTAGTCCTTCACGCCTCTGCCACAAAGATGACACATAACCTCTTAACTTTTATTTTTTTCTCTTTTGGTCACTAACTTTTCTAACTTTCCCAAAATTACTCCAAACTTTTAATAAATTCTTATTTCATAAAATCTTTCCAATATCAATAATTAATTAGGGTCATAACAGAGTGACAGTGAGCAACTCAAGAAAAAATAAAGCTAGTTTAACCACGATCATCACGAGCACAACTTGTTGATTAACGATGGTACATCATAATCTCGTCTCGCAACCAACATGAGTCAGGACAACGGTACATCATAATCTCATCTACTTGTTCATCATAATCTCATAATCTCATCTACCAATAATCCTAATGGTAAAAACATCGAAAGTTCTGCAGTAATTTATAGCTAAATTTCACAACAAACAGCATTAAAATATAAGCATGGGCCACACGATAAACAGAGAAATAATTACCAAATCAAAATGTGATAAAATATAAGCATCTCTAATATATGCATTCTCAAACAAAAGCAGAACAAGTTGTATCGTCGGCAATATTGTATGTGCCACACTCTAAACAATTTCCAGAGGTATCTACCCAAAATCTCAACTGAGTTGAAATGTTTCATACTCAAAATGTATTTCCAGTAAGTCTACTGCATATATAGCCATAAGAACAACAAAGATAAAGTTGATCTAGTTTGTAGAATGAGATCGAACAATGCTCCTTTAGACCACTTGAAAAATGCTTAGCCCTGAATCTTTCCCAACAACCACGTCGCACGCATATCTTCCGGTATCTCAAAAAATATATCCTTGCGTCTTGGATCAGCCATAAGATATTCAATAGCTTCAATAAGATGATCTCCAATAAGACCCATTTTCTTCAACTCTTCCGCAATCTTGTCTTGGGATTTACTTGAAGGATAGGCAACTTTGACAACTTGTACCATTTCCTTAATCACATCCTTCACCTCACTCATCTCAGATATAAGAAGGTCCACAAAATCAACAACTTTTCTTTTCAAAGTTTTAGACTTCAGTTTGGGTTGAGACGAAGAACATTCTTCCTTAGAGTTGGTCGGTAGACTAACTTCAACAAATTGATCAAAACTTTCCAAATAAATTTCTTGTCTTGCTTGCATCTGATCCAACTCATCGATACTAACCTGAGTCCTTTCCTTTTGTCACCTCTGTAACTTCTCTTTAGCACTTTATGCCTCGTTACAAATTGCTCGATGTTTTTCAAATATCTCACGAAGTAGGTCTAAATTATGAAACTCCTTATCTCGAATTTGTTTGAAATTCTTGTCTGCCTGCAATAATAAATATTGTCATTGTCTACTTATAATTAACTCAGTAATCAATCTGTTATATATGCTTGAAATGAATCACAAAACTTTTCAAAACTAAGTAATGTGTTTCACAGCTCAGAATTGCATGTTAGTCAAGTCTCAGGAAATGGACGAGCATTGACAAGCATATTCATAAAAAGATTAGATTTTAACATAGCATCAATTGCAGAAATTGTCTGTTTGCATATACTTCCTATACTCAATACCATGCAATTCGTAGAAATTGAACATGGAAATATTTTCTAATATAGTTCATCTTATGCTTTTGTGCAGATCCTAATAACTCTATACCTCGGAAGATATACTCTTATTAGACACTCGCATGATATCTTCAGAAGCTTTGGCTTTCATACATGGCTAATTCGTAGATGTGCATGATCATTTAAAAGTGGGCACTATCATCACTTTACCTATATAATACTTCTAATATTCACAATAACTATTTTCTAAATAAACTAAAGGTAAATAGACTAACCTTAATTACATTAGCCCATAAATCATTTGATGCAATGATCTTTTTCTTCGTGTCATCCCAAGTGAAACCACTCTTTTTGGTGATTAGATCAAGTACCAAACCCAAATCTTTCTTCAAAGTTTTCAATCGATTTTGTAGCTTGTCCGAGGTTAGCTTGACATTGTATTGCTTCTTTAGAGCATCACAAGCCATCCCATATGCGTGGCTGCTAAAATTCCTATCATTCTTTTGCCCCTTCATCTTTTGTTCTCTTAAAACCTCTAACATGATCTTGTCCATTTCTCCGGTCCAATGCATATAACCCTTCCCTTCATTCTCACATTGTTCTGCACTTCAACATCAATTCCTGTGCGTGTTCTACTTAATCTGTCTTTACTTTCACCAATATATGCCATTTTTACTTAGCTGAAATTGAAACAAACTGGGCTCAGAAAAAAATAGTAGAGAAGTATCAACCTATTAATAACAGTAGGAAAAAAATAGCAGTAGAGCAAATTCGATAAACAGAAAGCAATAATAATATAAGATAAATCCAGTTATAAGAATTCATGACACGGTATCAAATATCATTAATAACAGCAGAGAAGTACCAACCACTACTCTTCAAGGTTATTATAATAACTACAATAACAATGAGCAGTTTACTGAGTTTAATGCCAAATGAAAATGGGCAGTTATATAAAACTCAAGAACAAGAAGTACAAAATCCAGGTAGATCATTCAAATACAGTACAACTTCTCCACTTCAATGTCTAATTCTAAAACAGTACTTAAAATGCAAATTTTACATTGAAAATTTAAACAACATCCAACAAATGAAATAACTTTTATTTTTACTATAATCATGCCACATTTGTGCTGCAATTGATTCTCTCAGTAGTTCTCCTTTCTTTCCATCAACATCTCTCGAGACTCCAATGTACTCTTCATAACTCAGATCAGAATTCCTTATAGACTCGTCCACTTTTGCCAATATTGATGCATCTGGATCAACACCCAAAAGATAATTGTGCAATATGCAACAAGCAATAATCATTTCTGAAGTAGTCTTTGAGTTGAATCTTGGCTTTTCTCCAGAACCAATAATAGGGAAACAATTCTTTAACACTCCAAAAGCTCTTTCAACCGCAATACGCAATGATGAATGACGTAAGTTGAAAAGTTCTTGTGGAGTTGAAGGAGGGTAGTGATGTGAATACTCTTTTAGATGATAGCGTGTATTTCTATAGGGAGTAAGGAACCCTGATCTTAACATATATCCATCATCAACTAGATAATATTTACCTATAAAGGAAAAATATTTTAGAAAAAGAATTATTGGCATATCATACCTTGAGAAAATAAAAAAGAGCCATTAGCTAGTACCTTGAGGAACTATCAACTTATCTTCTCTTCTAAGTGCATCATCTAGAATTCGAGAATCTGATGCAGACCCCTCCCAACCTGGCAAGACATAGGTAAAATGTAAATCGAAGGTACAAGCAGCGAATACATTCATAGTAGGAACTAACTTCCTTCCACGATATCTCGAGACATCTTTGTTTTTTACCTTTACTTGAATATGAGTTCTATCGATTGCGCCCACACATTTCTAAAATTCAAAAGAAAATTTTATTAAAAATATAGGTTGAACCAGTTTGTAAATATTAAACTAGACTAGAAAACCAACCTCAAAATATGGAGAAAATCTCCCCCACTATATTTTATTTCGTAGGGAACACTTGTACCATCTGGTTGTATGAAAAATTGATCTTCAAGAGATATGATAGCTCTCAAGACTTGATGGAAGTAACGATTAACTGTCTCACTAGATCGCCGATATAATAGTGAAGATAATGAACATCTAGTACCATGTGCTAAAACATGGAGAGACATTTTGAAACTTGCTCTTCAACTTACAAAAATTCTTTGAGTTCTACGCTTTCTTTTATCTTGTCTTAAACTTCAACATTGAGTAGGTGATTTGGCTTAGACAAAATTCATACAAAACCCACACACATAAACCCATATATTATCATGAAAAGAATAAAACTTAGTAAGCAAAACCAAATTCAAGAAGTTGCCCATTAAGCTATAAATAAACCCAGAACTAAATAACACAAAACAAGTTCCCAAGCTCAGCCACCACTCGTCCTCACGCAAGCCTCCACCCGAACCAACACAGTAATATAAAATCCGGGTGAAAAAACCCTCGCCTTCCCACAATTAATCACCCATTTTGCAACTCGGGTGAAAACCTTAAACCCTCCCCAACAACAACAAGAAATGAGTGGGCAAACCAGGGGAGCAAGGAAGAAGTTGAAGGCCCCGGTGGAAAAGATCCAAAAACTACAGGCAGGAAGAGAGAGAGAGAGGGAGGGTGATATGGGCATACCCGGAGTGAATTGGGGATCCGACGAACAAGGAGCAGCCACCTATTGTCAGAACAGTGAGCCGTTGGAAGTAAACTCCACGCCGTCGGAGATCTCCATGTCGCCCTAGGGTTTAGACAGAGTTTGAAAGGGGAGAGCAAAATAAAGGAGTGTCGAGAGAATGAGTGAAAAGTTTGGAAATTTTTACTTTTGTCCAAGGGTAAAATTGGTATTATCTACACAATTCTGTTTTGATCCCAACAATTCCGACCTCTTTAGAAGGAATCAAAATCAGGAGTTTTTGGCTAGAAAAGAATTATTTCTTTATCAAAAATGGTTCCAAACAAACTCAACTTTTTAAAACTCAGGAAAGTGATTCAATTCCCTTCATTTTTTATGTTTCCAAACAGGCTGTATAGGACCACAAAAATTGGAAAAAGTTATGTGTACAAAAAACTACTTTTTTATCATGAAGTTAATTGTTTTTTTGCAATAGAGATTGGGATAGTTTTTCGAGTCAAAATTTCCTCCGAACCTATAAAGTATGCAATTTTTGTGGTGATGTGACATGTCAGATAAAATTTTATTTACCTGATGTCTGTTGGACATCGGAGTTGGCCTGGAAAAATATTTGTTTCGATCACCTAATTCTTTTTTTTAAGCCCCTCCTTTCTCCTACTCCTCTCCTCTTCTCTTCTCCCTTCTCTCTCCCAAATATAATGGATTTTGGAACGAATTGCAAAGGAAAAGGGGATTCTTAGATACTATAGTAGGCTAAGCTTTGTTTGATTGTTTGATTGTTAATCGTTTTAATTGTGCTAAAATATTTCCAATCAGTGGATTGTTAGAGATTAAAACTGAATTTTTTTTGCCGTAGGTCGTGGCTTCTGGGAGAGAGAAGATGAGAGGGGTAGGAGGAATGAGGGGCTTTTTAAAAAAATACAAAAAAATATGTGATTGAAATAGATATTAATCGGTGCCAATTCCAGTGTTCAACCGGTTAATAAAATCATATGTGATGTGTCACATTAGCACAAAAACATGGTTGTTTCTATGTTCGGAATCAATTTTAACTCAAAAAATCGTATGAGTCTCTATTAAAAAAAATAAATAAATAACGTCATGATCAAAAAATTCTTTTTCAAAACACAAGATGATGTCACAAAACGTAAAACTTCAAGGAACATCTATAAATTTTTCCCCAAATAACTTGATCAATATTGGATCATTTTCATAAGTAAGCGGTGGTTGTACGGTAATTTAACAATCACGTTTCGCATTAAACTATGTTTTTTCGCCTACCACTGACCTCACGATAAGGACTATTTTATAATTAAGAGGTACGTTATTGGAGTAAGATTTTGCCATCGGAATCAGAATTAGGAGAAGAAATTACAAGATTACGGCATTTAGGGTCGAAAATATTTTCAGTATTTCATCCGCCCCGAAGTTGTGTTTTATGACTGTTGCGAAAAGTTTTGGGATTCGAGGTTTAGGAAGTTCAGAATCGAAGTTGCTTTTATCAAATTTTGATATCTGGATATTCCAGATGTTAACGCCTTATAATATAAGCATCATCGAACTATTTAAAATCTAAACTGATTCACACAATAAACAATTAATTTATCTTTAATTTATATTCAATCAAACCCAATTAAATATTTTCTTTTACCCACGTCACTAACTTAGGTCACAAAATAAATAATAATTTTTTTTATCCATGTATTATCTACTATATTTTTTATAGTGATACTATATTAAATATACAAAAATTATGATCACATAATGAACTTGGAGTGAAAAACCATGAAAATCTAATTGAGTTAATTCAATTTGATTACGAAGATATCATATATATCTACTAGTTTTAGATTAGTTTTAGATCCGAAGTGTAACAAAGGCAAAAATACATTTTAAGTTAATAGGTGGTCAAATTATAAACATAAATTTTGGTTGGAAACCCATAATTTCTTACCCAAGAGTTCAATTGAATTGATTCAAATTGTTGTATGAAAGTGGAATATATGTACACAACTTTTTAGTTTATGGTTTTTCCAAATATCACGTCTAATAATGTCAAAAATATGTTTGAAATTAATATTAACCTAGTTACAATTGTACACAATTAGAATATAAGATTGTATATCAAAATATGTTAATCTTGAACTATATTTGTAGAAAATTTTGAATTATACAAATTTTCACATTTCTAAGAATAAATTCATTTTTTATAATAAAAAAGAGTATCCATAAAAATCTATTTGTTCGAATAACATTATGTGAAGTAAAATTTAAAAAATTGTGCCTACCCTCACCACCCGCACGAAACCACCAGACTTGTTAGGTCCATCATGCGGATGGAAACCTCTTTTCTCCCTCATTCTTTTTTATTTATTATTTTATTTTATTAATTAAAAACTCCCTGCCCTTTAGCTAGGAGCGGTGATGTACATAGCCTTAACATGCCATAGTTCTATATTTGACTATATTTTATTAATTAAAAATTCCCTATTCCAAACCCTTTGGACAAAAGGCAAGGGGAACATTTTGTAAACAAGTTAAAAGGTATCCGCGCAAGATTCAAACAGATAATCGACATGTCACATTATTAGTATTAGGACATGCCATTGTCATAACTCTGCATACAATTACCAGTAACCAGACATGTCATTAATGTCGAGGCTTATCATTATTGGTAATCGGATATGCCATTTGGAAATTCCTTCGGTCCAAACAATTTTAACTAAGTCGTTTAATTGAATACGGATTAAAGGACTTAGTTAAAATTATTTGGACCGAAGGGATCTCTATATGCCATTTGGAGATCCCTTCGATCCAAACAATTTTAACTAATTCGTTTAATCCGTACTCAATCCATATGGAGATTCCTTCTGTCCAAATAATTTTAACTAAGTCCTTTAATTAGTACTCAATCTATTTGAAAATCCCTTCGGTCCAAACAATTTTAACTAAGTCATTTAATCCATATTCGATCAATATAGAGATCCTTTCGGTTCAAACAATTTTAACTAAAACCTTTAATCCGTACTCAATCTATTTGGAAATTCTTTCGGTCCAAACAATTTTAACTAAGTCCTTTAATCCGTATTCAATCCAGAATCGGAACCTGCGATTGTGAACCTTAATTGTGATTTCCGATGATAAAAAATAAGTCCCAAATTGGAGTGAGAAACAGCCATTCCTCCCAATGGGCCCCCAAAAAGCAAGGACCCAAATGCCATTTCGTCGGTTTATTAAAACACCAGGCCCAAAAACCTAAAACCTAGGGTTTCGGCCGCTCCCACATACAAGTTATATCTTCTTCCTTCACCCGCCACATTGCCATTTCTCATCCCCTAAACCCTAAAAAAAGCAAAGACTCACTTGGACACTTCGAAGGAGCAAACATGGCGACGGCGGCTCCACGGCAACTGAGTCAGAAGGAAGCCGACATCCAGATGATGTTGGCGGCTGAGGTCCACCTCGGGACCAAGCAGTGCAACTACCAGATGGAACGTTACGTCTTCAAGAGGAGGAACGACGGTAACCCCCCTCCTTATAAAAATTGGTTCTTGTTTTTTTTCTTCTTCCTGGATCTGGTTTTTTAATGGGAAAGATGGGGAATTTATCTTCTGGGTGCTCTTGATTTTTTTTGTTTTATGAATCGGGTTTTTTAAGCTATGTGGTTGAAGATCTTGAATGGTTGTAGACTGATGTGAGTTTCTGAGATGGCTTGTTGTTTCTCGTTCCATTTTTTTAAGATCGGTTTGGTTGGTAATGTTGCGGGATTGGCGAGATGTGTTTTCGCTGTGATTTCGTGACTTTTGTTGTTTGTTGTGCCCAAGTTGGAAGTTATGGTCGTTAGTAGGTAGGTAATGTTATGTTCATCAGATGAATGATTGTGTCGGAGTGTCAGTATTCTGCTTGGGATTTGAATGGCAAGTTTGGTTGTTATTAGTTAGGCAGGCGATTTTATATTGATCAGACGAATGATGGTGTCAGGATGTCTGTATTTGGCTTAGGATCTGAATAGGTAGTGTGGATTATCTAGTATTGATTTTTTTATGTGATGGTAGGTATCTACATTATCAATCTTGGGAAGACATGGGAGAAGCTCTTTTTAGCTGCTAGAGTCATCGTTGCTATTGAGAACCCTAAGGACATTATCGTCCAGTCTGCTAGACCATATGGTCAGAGGGCTGTGTTGAAGTTTGCTCAATACACAAGCGCACATGCTATTGCCGGAAGGCACACTCCTGGTACTTTCACCAATCAGATGCAGACTTCTTTTAGCGAGCCTCGTCTACTTATCCTCACTGACCCCCGCACCGATCATCAGGTATGAGAATTCCGTTGCTACTGATACCTATGTTCTCTGTTGGATTGGTTTATTTACGAAGATGTGCTTTGTTGTACAGCCAATTAAGGAAGCTGCTCTTGGTAACATCCCAACCATTGCTTTCTGTGACACTGACTCCCCCATGCGTTACGTGGACATTGGCATTCCTGCCAATAACAAGGGGAAGCACAGTATTGGATGCTTGTTTTGGTTGCTCGCAAGAATGGTTAATCAAATGCGCGGAGCCATTCTTCCTGGGCACAAGTGGGATGTGATGGTAAGTAGCTGGATGTTGATTTTCATTTTCAAGCACGTCTCTTTTGGATAAAGTGGTCTCTTTTCAATGCCTAATGTGAGTCTTCCCTTATGTTCTTGCAGGTTGATTTGTTCTTCTATAGAGAGCCTGAAGAAGCAAAGAATCAAGACGAGGATGATGTTCCTGCCACTGGTGAGACCTATGTTCCCGGCAGCAGCTATGAACCGGCGGAAAACTGGGGCACCCCCCAAATTATTGATGGTGCAAACTGGGAAGCTGATGGTGCACAACCTACACCTGCTCTGGCTGCTGCAAGCTGGGATACTGCTCCTGAACCAGGTACTTGTTTTCATTATACCGACAAATACCTGCTTAGTCAATTTCTCCAGTTCTATCTTCACATCATCTCTGTGCCTTAACCCGATTGACCCTTTATTTTTTGCTGTCTTGTAGCTGGGATAACTCCTGCAGGTTGGGACACAGCACCTGCACCGGCCTCTGTTGTGCCCGATGTTGTGCCTGGTGGCGGCTGGGACTAAACAGTTTGTCTCGGTTTTGTATTCATTGGCAAAGTGTTAGTTTTTGGACGTGATGTTTGAAAGATTTTGACCATACATTCGGTACCCGAACCATGACGCTTCGGTGTCTTGCAATAGTCTCTTGATCTGACTCGCTTTTTTTCCTATTGTTCTTGCTAAGTTAATTGTTCTCCTTCGAAGCAACTTTTTGTTATTAGATCCAAATGCACAAGATTCGTTAAATTGCTCCCTCTTTCTAAAAACATTTTCTCCATCCATTCTTCCTGGATGCGAACATGGTATGGTAACAACATGAAGTTGATTTTTTCAGTTGTATCGGAGATCGAGTATATACTCCTTTAGGTGTTTTAAAACTCGTTCAGGTCTTTTGGGCCCCTGTTAAAAGGGTAGATCCTTGGCCCATAATATGTAGGACAGTATATAAGTCGGAGCCAAATATCTTTTCTGGGTCGTGAGGCCCAAATCTTGTGCTAAAGAGTTCATATTATTATTTTCCAATAATGTGCTATTAACAGCATGAAAATTATCTTTGGGAGCACAACAATGTTAAAGAGTTTAGCAAATTTTGGTTCGAAATTCACTCAACATTATGTGATGGTGATGGGTGTAGGGCGGGGTCCTATCTTCCATAAAATGCAAGATAATTTGGACACTTTTTTGACATAAAATTTTAGTTTAATATATTAAAATTCAAATAGTTCATAATGAATATGTGAAAATTACTAGAGAAACATTTGATAGATAAAACTTAAGAGTTATATGTAACTCGAATTTCGTAGTCAATTTTAAGAACCATATTTCACAATATTTGAGAACTCATTACAATTTACAAATGAAAAATAAAGATTTTTGGGTTATGTCGCTTATCATGTTCTGTACTTAATTAGATTTGAGTATTATACCATATCACTTATTACAATATACACACTAAGATTTGAGAAATCCTTCCAATATGATCATATAATTTATTTATTTTCATTTTTACACAATTCAACTCAGGTCACAAAATAATTAATCGATTTCTCTATCATTCATATATTATTCCTTTTATTATTTATTTTTAAAATATATATATAATAGGAAATCAAAATTACAGATACAATGATTGAAAATTACAAATAGGATAATCAAAAATTATAAATTTGAAAAATTAAAAAGTAAAATTAGGAAATAAAAAATTATAATATTGAATCAAAAAATACAAATAGAAAAATTTCAAATAACATAATAAATTTTTGTTTCCAAAATTTTGTAAAATATGCTCAATTAAATCACTTTGAATTTTATTAAGAGATATAAAATATCAAAATTTCATATTTTTAATTTTTAATTTTACTAAAGATAAGATCAATTTAGTTAACTACAAAAAATATTATCTAAAAAATCTATTTAAATAAATAAAGTTATGTCAAGTAAAATTAAATAGATATATAAAAAAAGGAAACAAGGGCACACCACCCGTGGGCGACCTGAGAGCTTATCAGCTCCATTAAGCTAGCAGAAAATTAGTTTCTTTGTCATTCAATGTTTTATTACTATTTGGTTCAATAATTAAATACTCCACTCTCTGATAAACAGGAGTGATTCTTAGTCTAATGATATTTTAACTTCCCAGATTTTTTTTTGTACCAAAAGTGAGTCATCTTTTTCCGGAAAAAATAAAAACACATTATTTTAAACTGAAAGATGCTAGACTTGTTTGGATCAAAAAAGAAAAGAAAAAAGATAGGATGTTTTAGTGGGAGTTGTATTGAATAAAAAGTGTTGGAAAAATGGAGAATTATGTGTGAATAAAATGATAATTCAAAGATATTTTCATGGGCATAAATAATTTGTGTGATTAATGTGAGATGTTACAAAATTATAATAATCTACATTAAACTTCAAATTAATAATGAGTATTTATTTGAGAAAAATCATTCATTATTTTAAGGTTTAGTAACCTTCATAATTTATTTCTAAATTCATGGTATTATAAATTTATTGTATAAAATAAATTATATGCTACACCATTAAATTGTATAAATGCTCATATTTATTTTGGCCTTTGGATATTTACTATATAAAAAATTTATCCTTCATTTGAAAGGAGATAAAGAATATCAACAAAGTGTAGAAACATTTTGGTCAAATCTATTGCTAAAATCTATTCTGAATAGCTATAATTGATCTCGTTAGTTATTTGATTACCCGTGTTTATTTGAGCTCGGAAAAATCTGTTTAATCTCAGAGAACTACACCTACTTACCGATGAAATAATTCTTAAAAATAATATTCACTACGGACTCAGATCAATCATTTATTTTTATTCTACCAAATTTTCTAACAAAAAGTCGAAACTAAAAAGTTTAACCTTTAGGCCGAGGGAGAAAGAAAGGGAAGAATATCATTTTGTATGACGGAATTGCCCTCTCGCAATGTTATGTGATATGCGCCCTTAAATGGAGCAGGCTAAAGTCCAAAAACATAGAACGAAAAGGACAAGTCGGGGTTTATTGGTGACCCCAATTTTGACCGTCTTGTACCTTACCAAAACCCACCTCCCTTTCTCTTCCTTGGTCAAATTGACTCTGTTTTTTTCGTACCCGCCCCTCTGCAACTTGGTAAATTTCATCAAATTTGCAAATACATTTTCTTCTCGTATCAACAAGACACAGTAAATTGAACTAATTAATCTAAATTTTTATTGGATAAAATATTTGATTAGTTATAAAAATTTCCAAACAAGTATAATGTTCGAAAAAAACATGACCCTCTGACATTTTGGTTAAAATTATATAATATCATATCATTTAGTATAAATATTTATTTTTAATGTTATTTTTATATTCTAATACATTTCTTTTAATTACCACCAAACTTATATCACAAGGTAAAAAGTTATTCAAATTTTTTGAATGCAGCTATGTTAAAATTTTATAGGTAAATTCATGTCATTATGTGTAGTTATACTTTATTCGCATCATAATGAGTTAATCTATTAAATATTTCGACAACTCGTAGATAATCAGTACACATTCAAATATGATCGCGATACCATATTTTGCCTACATTTATTCACTGAGCTAGGGAGCTCCTTGATCGTCAGTGAGAGCTCCACATTCGATTTACGTGGAGAAAAAGAAATTGAGTGACGGACGCTCTCTTTGAGCATACCTTACGATTGCTTTTAATTATGTTATTTTCAATAGTCTTTTTTACCACATTTAGATGTGTACTTGAATGACATTAAAATATAGTTTATCCCGATGTACTATTTTACTCGCATTAATAAAAATTCGAGTGTAATTTAAAAAATATAGTATCTCAAAGAGAGAATTTTTAATTATTAATAAAAGTAAAAGAAAAAAAAGGAATGAGGTGGAAACTGAAAGCCCACCCGCCTAATGGAGCTCACAAGCTCTCAGGTAAATTTTTTACTTATTTATATAATTCTATTTGGCATAATATTATTTATTTAAATATAATTTGTTTAAATAATATTCTTCTTTTATCTAACTGATTTTACATATAATAAAATTAACAATTAATTGTCATTGGGTGAGGAAGAAATTAATAATTTATTGTGCAGCTTGAGTTATTTATGTAAATAAGAAACTAAGTTATTAAGTTGAATTGGATAATAACTAAAAAACATTTAATTGTTTATCTTATCACGTGAGTTGGATACATTTGGATAGCCTTGAATCAATGCCTTACTCCGGGCTTGGTTCAACGCAATAGGCTTGTAAACATTTGCAAAATGTACTCCAAGCACAAGTAATCATAGACACAGAATTGCACATCTCTTGCAAATCTAATAAAGTGTCGGTCGTGTGTCAGTTGTTTCGAACCCATGCACAAATTCATTAATTTCGTCAATTTTATTGCATGGTAACGTGGGATCGTGGGGATTTAATCGAATGATTAGGGTTCCTTTAGTCATGTTGTTTTAGAATTTTAAGGTAGATCTTTTCTGTCTGATCTTCATACACATTCACATGCCTAACATAATGTAAAGTTTTTAGTATCGGAACATCAACAAGATCCGCCAATTTGAATTGTAAGTCGAATTAAATCACAAAACGTAATAATATTTTTTCCACTTATTTTTTTACGTTACGCATTATCACGTTCCCGTAACTAAAACTTGTGGTATATTTTCATAAAGCGTATTCAAGCAAGGGTTACAGTCAATGTTAATTAATTAATTTTTCGTTGATCAAAATTCAACAGCTATTTTTTTTGGGAGAGTGACAACGACTAAAGGTTTGTGGGTGTAAGAAAATTGAAAAGAGATCCAAAATAAGTTGTCTCGTAGCCAGAAAATTGAAAAAGGGAAGAACAAAAGGTCACGGAACAGTCCATAGGGTGTGCGTATTAATCATTAGGGTCGGGAAAGTTATAATTCTAAGTATCTTCCAAATTTTGAGCTCGTGGGAGCAAATTATTAGGCTAAATCCTGAATTTTAAAAGCCAATAAAGACTTGACTGGTGCTTGATTCTATATCTAAATATGATAAAACAATTTACAATTCTTAATATAATGAATTGTTTCTACGTCTGTCAGAGCATCTAGAGCTACAACTTATAAAAAAGAGCATCTGAAGCTACAAAATCCACTTTCACTTAATAAAAACCCGATTTTTTTGGGTCAAGAAACCCCATGTTTTCTTTTGGGGTCAGAGAATCATTAAATCATATACTGTTGGCAAGCAAAAAATAAATTCTTTTAAAAAGGTTACTATACTTTCTAGCCATGCCATTCACTGTCGTTGCTTTTCTCTGTAATTCACGAACGATAACGATGATGATTTCACGTGCACATTAAAAAAGTTATCAAACTAGATAGTATTATCTAAACCTTTTAAGACACTACAAAATTGAATTAGTAGGAGAAATATATATTTTTATTATATTTAAGCAAAATCTATAATGAAATAACTCCTCTTCGAGTTTGAAACAATAAATAAATTATGATTTAAGCAAGATATATATTGAAAGGCCCATTAATTTACATGAGCGGTGATTCCTGCCATTCTATAATGCTGACAACAACAGTACCACAATATCTTTTCCATCTCTCATTCTGAAATCTCTTTAGAGCAGAAAAAAAAAATAAAGATAAAAGGTAAGGGGAAAAAAAGAAAAGAAAAAGACATATCTCCAAATCTCTGCCAAATTTTTTGGGGGTCTGTGAAAATGTCAGTTTGAATGGATTTGATTGGCCATGGAATTACCCCATCTTACTCTTGCAAAGAACCAGTGGCTTGAATAAGTAGCCTTAGATATCAACTTTTAGCTTTTTAGATCTCTTTGAAGATTTTAAGGCATGGAGGGCTGCATATCTAAGCCCCATACAAAAACCACAAAAACCTCACAAATTTTGAGAAAAAAGAGAAGAAAAAAGCTATATAAACTTCAAAACTAATAAAAATAAATATTACCCTTATTTTATTTCGGGTTAAAACAAAAAAATGCAACCCTAAAACTTCCAACGTTTAACTTTCAAATCCTGATAAAACCTGATACATTTGTATTTGTATAACCCTTACCTAAACAAAACCCTTGTTTGGTCTTGTCACAAAAACTGATCACAAACGTTAGTTAGAATCTGTTTTTCAATTTTAATTTATTACAAATAAGTCAAAGCGGTTCCTAATTGTTTAGGGAAATAACCCTCATCCAATAATGTCCCCCCATATTGCCCAAATTAGCAAATCTTTAGTGAGATTTGACTGCTTTGAACACACATCAAATCAGGTTCCCAAAAAGGAAGCACAACTAAAATAAAAACACAAACTCCTCCCCTCTCTCTCCCTTCCTTTATACCCTTCCTTTACTTCTCACTTTCAACTTCCACCTTCTTCTAGCTAGCTCTCCTCTAATGGCAGAGCAACAGCAGCATCAAGGTGTAATAATGAGGGACTATAGGAAAGGGAACTGGACAGTGAGCGAGACAATGGTGCTGATAGAGGCAAAGAGGATGGATGATGAGAGGAGGATGAAGAGGACCAATGGAGGTGGGAAGCCGACCGAGCTGAGGTGGAAGTGGGTTGAGGACTACTGTTGGAGGAAAGGGTGTATGAGGAGCCAGAACCAATGCAATGACAAGTGGGACAACCTCATGAGGGATTACAAGAAGGTGAGAGACTATGAGAGGAAGAAGATGTTGGAAGCTGAGAGAGGAGAAGGAGATGGAGATGGAAATGGGTCTTATTGGAAGCTTGAGAAGAATGAGAGGAAGGAGAGGAACTTGCCTAGTAACCTGCTGTTTCAGATATATGAGGCTTTGGTTGAAGTGGTGGAGAGAAGAGGAGGAAGTGGGAGTAGTGGTGGTGGAGGTACTAATGTGACGAGAGCCTCTCATTTGGTGGATATACCTTCGCAAGTGTCTATGGCTCCTCCTCATCTTCTTTTGCAACACCAAGTTTCAAGTGCTACTCCTCCTTCACATGTGATGCCTCTTCTTCCACCTCCTCCAATTCCACCTTCACATCCACCACCACACCCTTCTGGGATGCTTCCTTGTTCTTTGAATCCATGGTCTCATCCATTGCCTTCAGTAGGTACTCTCTCTCTTACCCAACTTGTAGATTATGATGCTCTTCCCAATTGATTGTACAACAAGCAATCTTTATTTCTCTCAATATGCTTCTCGAGAAGTAAAATTTTACATCAACATTACATCCAACGAGAATGGCAGGTGCTTTTCTTTATGAGAGTCCTATTTCGTAAAATATGAATTGAATTATGAACTTCCTTCGATTTTAACTTCTTTTGATAATTGGTAGCTCAGACTCTGAGGATACAAGTGATGCTGCTGAGTACTCGGGCTCACCGGCCAAGAGGAGGAGGAGAGGCAACAATGGAGGTGAAGGGACAAGCACCGGTGGAGGTGGCAACCGCGGCGGAAGTGGAAGCCCTTCCTCCCACCATGATCATGATGATCATGATCAACAACACCAAGTAGGGAATGCCATCTCAAGAAGTGCCTCCATTATAGCTGAGGCCATCCATGGATGTGAGGAGAGGGAGGAGAGGAGGCATAGAGACCTCATGGCCTTGCATGAGAGGAGGCTTAGGGTTGAGGAGTCCAAGACTGAGATCACCAAGCAAGGGATCAATGGCCTTGTGGATGCCATCAATAACTTGGCCACTTCCATTCTTTCATTAGCTTCTTCCAATAGTAACAAGAACCAACCCTCATCCTCCTAGATTATATGATATTGATGATCATTTGATTTCCCCACTTTAGTTTGGTAGCTATTTAACTCACATCAAGGGAGATTATTATAAGTTAATTTACCCTCCACATGGATTGATTGTACATAATTTATTGACCATAATAGTCTTAATTTTATGTGTTATTTGTTTCTCATTCATCATTATTTTACATGTATTTGGTATCGTAGTCTATATGCGTTTATATATATGAAATGAGTTCCATGTGTTTTTTTTCCTTTATCTGCTTATCTTTTATATGGTACCATAAACAAAAACTTAAACACAAGTAAATTTATCTTAACTTAACAAAAATGTCTAGTGTTTTTTGAAAAAGGTAAAATATATTGATCATAAAAATTTATACATGTAAAATGTACATGTATACACAACGGAAAATGTTGTTGGGACACCTACTTACTGGAATATGACATTACATTTGGTAGTCCTATTTTACATGAGTCGATATATAAATTATGAAGGCTTATATTCTAGTGCAATCATGGGTTGGGGAGTGGGAATTAAATCACACAGCCCCACAGACCCTTGTTCCTTGAATCTATATGGTCGTGAATTTACTCGCATGAGGCAACTAGATTATGAATTTCATAAAAATTGAATTTCTGTTTTACAAAATTCTCCACTTATCATCTTGCAAACACTACGATCTACCTGTGTTTTTAGTCTATCACACAAACATAGACTAATCTAGTTTAGATTTACGTAGAACTATCAATATGTAAGAAATTATTAGTGGTTTTTAATAGTAAATACATCATTAAGACTTTGAATTTGAAAATTCTGCCTAAACTAGAACATGCCCTACCATGTGATCTATGGTTAACTGAATTCAGCATGAATTTATTTACCTTTTTTGTCATGATCATATAATAATTAGACATTAATTCAGCTGATTAATACATGTCCAAGCTAATCATGATAAAAAAAAATAAATGCGACAAAACTTTATTTTCAAATTTTAATGTTGTTTTATCTGTGGGACACTAAACAAAAATTTCGTAAAATTATTACAACATGCTACCCATTGATCTCACTTGTTTCTTCTATTTCAAAAATTGCAAGAAATAGTTCTTTAGCACCAAAATCTCAAAACCATCATTTGTTTGTTGAGGTGGTTGATACGAAAGTAAAAGTCACGCGCCATTGTTGCAAGTGAGACAATGGTGGTGGGATCTTCTTCTTCTTCCCCCAATATGTGTCATTTATTCTGACCAGTACTTCTCAGGCCAGTCAAAGGGGACCCCGGTCAATGATCTCTGCAAGGAGAACGAGGAGGAGGATGCCCTTTTTTGGGTTTTATATAACCCGTTATCAGATATCACTATTCAGTTAATTTAAATATGAACAAAATGATAAATTTGAAAATCTGCATTGTTGTACATCTAAGAATTCAAAATCTAACACATATTTATTAATTTAAAACAACTTTTATCAATTGATTTAAATATTTTTGGTCAAGGAGAATGTGATTTGGGCCCCAGAATTACTTCAATTTTTTTCTGGTGCCATTATTGGTTTTGCAGTAGTCTCCTTGTATTCTTCTTCCTGTGAAGGCTGTCACAAAAGTTGTGTCCTTTTGAGAAAAAAAAAATTTAATATATTTTCCAGCATCTTCCACCCTCTCTTTATTTCCCACTCAGAGGAAAGAGAGAGATGGATGAGGGGCCATTATTGGCTAATTTGGTAGACTTGCTGTATTTTTCTGACAATAGGGTCTACTGAAGTTTTGTGGCTCTCTTTTTCTGTCCCAAACAAACATACAATTTCCCCCCCTCTTTATCTTACTTTTAGTGCCAAACGTATAATATATATTGTACGTATAGTTTTGTTAACTTGTGCTATTCGGAATTAAGTATTGTTGGACTTGTACTAAATTCTTTCGCCCATCATTTGCATGCACTTCCTTATTAAGTAGACCAAACTCTTTAGGGAAGGTTTTGGGCTTATTTTTCTGCCCATTAGCGACCAGTTACAGCCCAGAACCAATATACATTACTTCAACTTTTAGGTCGGGCTCGGCCCAGTCAACACCCGAAATTCAACTCTGATCGTTTTACGTTATCAAATGCGTAGACAATGACCAATTGTCATGTCTATTCGAAGTCGGATTGGTCGACTTATAAATTAATGAGTACTTGAATGATGGTAAGTATGAAACAAGTTGTAAAGGGGTCGTCATGTGCAATGTCCCTAGTACACCACCAAAAACATTAGCAGACACAAAAACTGTCCCCGAATCTACTTTGTTGTGTCCCTAAAACGACGACGCATCGACATGAAGAGAAAGTCAAAAGTCCTCTATGCACTCTCTTCTTATCGAAAAGGTGAAGTGACAAACCACACCTAAAGTAAACCCGAGCTGGCTTGGTTTACTGTCACTCTATCACGGATTACTTTTTAAAACACGATTCGATAATACCATATATTAACAAAATCTTGGTTTACTTCCAAAGTTAGTCAAAGGGGCCAGTCAATGATCCATGAAAATGGTGGGAGGATGCCCTTTGGCTGGTCAGAGACGAGTGAGCTAATTTGGTAGACTTGCAGTATTTTTGTGAAACACGGTTTTATTAATTCTAGTTCTGTCCAAATCTTGTCATATTGAGTATTTTTGTGGGGACGTCCTGAATGATGAATTAGAGTATGTTCCAAAAACTAACAAGGATGGAATATAGGTTCATGATGAAACATGGAGCACAATGGAATAAAAATGCAAATTACATGGTTAATTCGATTTAATTTGATTTCTTACCTACAAAAATAACTTGCCTGAATAAGGAACTTTTTATTCAGGGAATTTTTAAAAGAAATGTGATTAAGTTATGTGAAAATGCATGATGTTCTCTTAACCTATTATACTAAGTTTACATGCGGATTTAGAGATGGTGTAGGACTGTCGCAACGAAAACTAACGAATTAAAATATATTTTTAATATGCCTGCATCGTTTTCTTTTGTTTTTAATCGGTGGGTCACAATTCCAACCCAGTCCCAGATAGATAGTCCATTATACCTCTGAGGTCCATTGATGGGTGAAAGGGCCCAACCCAATGTCGAGGAAGTCCGATATTAATCGTCCGTCCGTGTGATAAATGATAATTTTCCAGAGTTTTAAAAAACGCGATCCGACTGGTAGTTAGGCTAACCGGACCACCAATCAGCCTCATGGACGGTCCCTTTTTTTGTCAATAAATCACTCTTTGGGCGAACCATTCTATTTCCAATCGGACTGCTTAGTTTCCGATCGGACCAGGAACGATTCACCCGGAAAATTTTTAAAAATTATTTTTATCTTTTATTCGAGATTATCTATTTGTATAGATACTTTATTTAGTATATTTTATAAAAATTAGTATATTGATATGTTATTATTAATTTTATTATATAAATTATTTACCTATATACATATATATAATTCAAAATATTGCAAAAAATTAGAATAAAATAAATCCGGCCCAACTGGTGGTTGGGTTGCTTGGGCCGTCCGACTCGGAGGTCGGACCGAAATTTGGGTCGACCTCTGGGTCGTTTTTTAAAACTCTGTAATTTTTTAATCATCCGTCTAGTTTAACTAAATATAGTAATTTAAATATATGAAAACACAACAATAATGAATATATGCACAAAGAATTTAAACATATTACAAATACTACCAGGACGCAAATGTGAATTAGTGAAAATGCAGAGACTTAAGGCGTACTTCGTGGAGCCTTTTTAAACTTGGATGAACTGCAATTAACCTCCAAGCGTCAAGATTCTCGCGATCAAACCCTATATTTTTTAATTAATTAATGGACGATTAATCGAATGTGGTGATCACGTGGTATGCCAATTTTCTAGAAAATATAATCTTTTTATCATAATTAAAATTTTCACACAACAATAAATTCAAAATTTAAACATCTTAATATCTTTCGTATTTATATCTCTTTGTGACTTTGAACTATAAACCAATTTTGTGCAATCGCACAAAGTTAATGCATGATACATATATATTTGGTTATGAGACAAAACAATTGTGATATCTCAGATATTTGAGTTTTTTTTGAAAATTATAACATTAAAATTTGTGAATAAAAAAATATTATTTAAAGGTTGACATTATTTCTTATAATGTTTCAATTTTTTTAAAGTAAATACAACGAATTTGTAATCCTAGGAGATAGAACTTAGAAGATAGCAAGAGCAAAGAACAAAATACAGCAAATGTCCACAGCCACGCGCCCACGCCCAAGGAACGACTCTTGTCAATCCGATTCTACCTCTCTCTGCCTCAAAACGACGGCGCATCAAAAGCAAATTTCCCTCCCTTCTTCTTCTACTACAAAATAAAAAAAAAATAGGCTAAGTCCCTGTACTTTAGGAATTCAACCGATTTCATCCTTACTGTTTAAAAACTACTCTTTGAATTCCTACTATACAAAATAAGTGAGATTTTTAGTCCTTAAAAGTCAATATAATTTTTTAATGACAAATTTACCCTTCTTTTGAAAAATTAACCTAAACCCAAGTCTAATTCAACCAAACCAAACTAATTAAAACCAAACCATCCGGACCAAAATAACTCTCATCGTCGTCGCCTCCTCCGGACATGGCACCGTCCAACATGAGATTTAGATTCCTTAAAAGAAAAACGAAACTAACCCTTCTCCACTACTAATTTTACCCTTCTTTTGCTTCAGTTTTAGATCTACTCTCTTGAAATAATTAATGGAAAGCTTTTGAGGCCAATTTTACCCACTTCGGCTAAATCTAATTAATCTTCTTCGATTGGAACGAGATTTGACGATGATGGGAGCTGGCGGTGGTCCATCAAGATTGTAGAGAGGTCAGGACAGAGAGATGGTTGAGGGTTGAGGGTTGCTACTCAATGCCTGCATCGACAGAGGTCGGGTCTACACCGTGTCCGCGTGAAGGGTACGAGTACCTATATTGTGGGTCATCATCGTAGGGGTGGCTGAGATCACAGCGGGTGACAGAACGAATGGCCTTCCACGAGAGGTTGATGGGTCCTTGGCCTATATTGGTCTATATGTTTCCTTGCCCTCCATTATCGACGTCGGTGGCAGGTCGAGGAAGATGGTATAAATCGAAAGGCACGACGATAAGCCAACACCACTAGCATTCCGTGCTGTTCCTATAGTCCAGCGCCTCAGAGAAGTAGAGTTTTGATGAGTCTATTAGTTCTCGGATTATGACTACAATCAGAACGAGAACAATTGCTAGGAGGCTAATTAACAAGAACGAGACGACGCCGTTAAGATTCTGCCGTGGAAACGAATTGCACACTTTTGCAGAAATTCACAGTTTTAACAATTTCATCAACTCGTGATTTTTGGGGTCGTCATCCACGGCAGGGAGGCATTCATAGTGTTCACGAGGATCGTGGTGGTCGGTAGAGGTCTAGATTCATTCTATCGCCTATTTGGGTCGGTTAGGTTTGAATGATTTGGTTTGGTTGGATTAGATTTGGGTTTGGGTTAGTTTTTCAAAAGAAGGGTAGAATTGTCAAAAAAAAATTATGTTGATTTTTAGGAACTAAAAAACTCGATTATTTTGTATAGTAGGGATTCATAGAATTGTTTTTAAACAGTAAGGACAAAATCGGTTAAATCCCCAAAGTACAGCAACTTTAGCCTAATTTTCCAAAAAAAAATCATATTCTTCTTCTTCTTCTTCTCTTCTTCTCGAAGCTAAACTAACGTGCTTTTCCAGTGCTTATGTGAAGTACCGAACGATCGAGCATCTGAAAACCTGGCGCACGCCAGGCACAGTTGACGTACGCCAGGACAGACAGTGACATATATGCCACTTGCTTATTTTAGTGGAAAACATTGGAGGGGGCCATGCACTCGGGATTTTTGGCCTTCTTGTGACCACGACAGACAACTTTGGAGAGGAGGGTGGAGTAGTTGTTAGGATATTATGTTAGTTTACATTAAATTTTATTTTGACTTTGGATTTAGCTAAATTATTAGTGTGAAAAGAAACAAGGGAGAGAGGGAGAGAGACTTAGCAGCCACAAAATTTGCTCTCTCTCTCAGCCATGAACGAGTTTTTGAGAAGAATGAAGATTCTTCTTGTTAATACATAAGTTTTTTTGTACTTTACTTCTTTTTGTGCATTTATGTTAAGTATGTTCATTTTATTATATATGTTGTTCTTTGTAAGTATGTGTGAGTAGTTGACTTTGTGAGTTTGGTATCTTGAAACCATACATGTGACCACGGTTTGGAGGATGAAAATCATGAGGAACATGTTCTAACTAACGAACTTAATGCTATGCTAAACTTGCTTGATCACCAAGCTTAGAACTTAGTTTAAACTTGAGACCGAAAGGAGATGGTTTAAATGAAGAGGTTAGTTAGATGATTTGTTGGTTTGAGTTAAGAGAACTCTTCCTCAGTAACTTATTGTCCATTGAGTGATGCATATAGTTGGTTCTTTGCTTAGTTTAGTTAGTTTTTAGGGTCGAAAGAACATCTTACCATTCTAAGCTTAGTCTAGAAGCAATTTAGACCATTCTAGCGCGAAAGTGTAGTTTGGTTATCTTTGAAACACTGGGACCATATCACATACATAATAAACTCTCTATACGTGTTGGTTATATTGGTTTTAAGTTCACCTTGCTCACTTTTGCATATTGAGTTGTTGAAATTTATTTTGTAAACAAACCTTCTAAGTATTAGTCAAAGTGATCCTTAGATTCATAATTTAGAGTTTAGATCGCGTGTTCGACAAACAAAACTTCATAATCTGATCCTAAACAAGTTAGTAAACCAAACAAGTTGTTGAAATCTTAGTCCTTGTAGGACGACAATCCCGTACTTACTCATTATTGCAGTCTGTTAGAAATTCTGCACCATTGGCGCACGTCAAGCTAGGTTGGCGTATGCCAAGTTTGGGCCATCTGAGACAAGGATGGCGCACGCCAGGAAGACCTGGCATACGCCAGGTTGTCTAGACAGACGACCAGTCATCCATCTTAAACCCAGCATAATTATAAGCGAAATAATTGAAGTCTCTCTCCCTCTCTCCCTTGTTTCTTTTCACACTAATGCTCATAATTTAGCTAAATCCAAAGTCAAAAGTAAAATTGTAAACTAACATAGTATTCTAACAACTACTCCACCCTCCTCTCCAAAGTTGTCTGCCATGGTCACAAGAAGGCCAAAAATCCCGAGTGCATGGCCCCCTCCAATATTTTTTACTCAAATAAGAAAGTGGCAGGTCTGTCACTGTCTGTCTTGGCGTATGCCAACTGTGCCTGGCGTGCGCCAGGTGTTCAGATGCTCGGTCGTTCACGTCTGGTCATTCATGCTTGTGGTCGTTCGAGTCTGTGGCTCTATTGGCGTGCTCTATCATGTTTCAGCATTTTTTTGCTTCGTGAACTTGCTCTCGTCCGTGCTTTTGCGCCTTCGCTTAATCGTCCTCCACTTCTCCT
Source organism: Hypericum perforatum (assembly GCA_012979155.1). Taxonomy (NCBI): domain Eukaryota; kingdom Viridiplantae; phylum Streptophyta; class Magnoliopsida; order Malpighiales; family Hypericaceae; genus Hypericum; species Hypericum perforatum. Next base: position 85,954 of record SOPF01027774.1, read on the forward strand.
CTAAAATAGCTCCTAAAAATACGAAAACACAATAAAAAACAATGTACACAACTAAAACATAAAATAACAAAAACTAAGACCAAGACATCTAAGACTCAACTAAAACTACCTAAAATACTAAGAACAAACTAAAAAGAGGATACAAATAATGAATGTTTTAAGCACTCATCAAGTCTACTCAACCTAAATGTTGGATATCGATTTCTTCGAATAGGAGCAAAATGCTTGTACTTTATGTTGCCTATACATCGAACTAACAGAGAGTATTTTCTCCTTGATACAGATATGACATGGAGACAATCTATTTTGATGAAGGTGTAAGAAATGCAAAAAGAAGACATTTGGAGTCAAAAACATTGGATGTAAGTCCCTAAAATAAGTTTTAACATAATGATGCTTCGTGTTGAATTTGTATGGCCTGTTCTTTTTGTCTTCTTGGGTTAAAGCTTCTAAATATTTTTGTTTTAGTTTCTACAAGTTTTTTCGTTCTTTTTTCTACTTTTTTCCTTTTCCTTTTAGATTGACTTGGACAATATAGTGAATACCATCTGTTGCATTACATTGTACGGAACCTCTTGTGTTTCCTAGTTTCCCTTGTTATCTCCGGCATCTCGAGTTGTTATAGTCAATGCCTAGCATAAAATTGTTCCATTGTATGCAGCTGGTACACCCTGCTTATATTACCCTGTTGGAGCATCTCTACTCAATATCATTTGAACATTTCAAGTCTAAACTGGATGAATCATTAAGGAACGGAGAAGGATTTGCTGTTTTAGTTCGCACTTGTACTAAATCATGCATGGCTGAGTTTGACAAGGGATCTAAAGGTAATGGGGTTCTCCTTGCCCATTATTTGTGCTTCCACGGCTTATATATGGATAGATATTCAAAGCTGTGGTGCAAGACATTTGACTGCCAAAAACTATGTGCTCTCGAATTATTTTATTATCATCCTCGATTAATCTGTTACATACATATCTCAGATGTCGCCATAACACAGGCCAATTGGGATGCTTCAAAAGTGCGAGACAATCTTCGCAATGCAATTGAGTCATACGCAGCATCTACATGCAGCAAAAAATTGTCAGAAATAGCCTCAGAATATACGGTGAACTTGGTTTACCATCTTTTGAGTCGTTGCTTAGTTTTTCTATCAGGTTTGGCAAAATTGAGTATGATTTTTTGGTCTGCAGAAACAACTAGCTGAAAATTTAACTAGGCCTGTGGAATCATTGCTCGAAGCCAGTGTAGCTGACACTTGGCCTTCCATTCGGAAGCTTCTCAAACATGAGAAAGACATTGCTGTCTCAGAACTCACTACCGCTCTCTCTACCTTTGAGTTGGATCAAGGGACAACTGATGCAATGGTGCAAAAGTTGAGGGAATATGCAAGAAATCTGGTGGAGAAGAAAGCTAAAAAAGAAGCAAGGAAAGTTCTAATGCGTATGAAGGATAGGTACAAAGCAGAAATGTAAATAGGTTATTTGATGATCCATTTGAACTGGATCTTGACATGGCTGGATCTATTTCAGGTTCTCAACTGTATTCAACCATGATAATCAATCAATGCCAATGGTTTGGACTGGAAAAGAAGACATCAGAACAATCGCGAAAGATGCAAGATTAGAGGTAATTTATGAGCACCCATTTCTGTTGTTTGAAGATAGTGAGCACCCGTTCCATTGTTGGTTGCTTGCTTATTGTTCATTCAGTGTCTTGCTAATACTAATATTTGGTTGGTTGCAGTCCTTGAAGCTTCTTTCTGTGATGGCAGCCCTATGCTTACAGGAGAAGGAAGATAACATTGAGAATGTCCTATAGTCATCTCTAGTTGAGAGAGAGATTGGCCGTCCATCTTCCCAAACTAAAAGCATCGACTATACATCAGACCCTCTTGACTCAAGCACATGGGAAGAGGTAATTGTTTGCGTCGAGTGGTTTCTCCATCAATGTCTGATGTCTTTCTCTATGGTGTTACCTGTTGGAGAGACACAAATCTGAAAGCTGCAGATGCTCACCATCTGCTGCATAATTATAATTTAGCAGATAATTAACCCATCACTTGCCCATCTCCTGCTGCAGCAACGGATACTTATGAGTGGAGTGCTACTGACTCCACATGGTTACCAACAATGTAATGTACTTAAGTCTTATTTATTAGTCCAGTAAGTTGTATTTAACTAGGATCCCTACGGAGTTGTAAGGCACAATCCAGATTAATAAAACTACATGGTATCAGAGCTCTTCTAAATGGAAGACTCAAATCGATCCGCTTCCAGTGTCGCAGCTGTAGACTCTACTGCTGTGACATTCAAATCAGTCCAAGGTTCCAAGAGGTTCAGCACAGCTGAGAGCGATTCTAACATCAGCCTCAAGCTATCTCCTGTTCCCTTGAATCGACACAACTATCTCTCATGGGCCAAAGCTGTATCCAGAAATCTCAACAGCAAATGCATGCTGGGATTCATCAACGGCAAAATACAAGCACCAGCCCCTGAAGATGATGCATTCGCAGAATGGGAGGCAAACGATCAACTGGTAACAACTTGGATCTTAAACTCCCTAGATGCAAAAATATATGACATATTTTCAATGGCAAACAATGCAAAAGAATTGTGGGATTCCATTAAAAGCATGTTTGGCCAACAGAACAACCTTTATAGGATTTTTGAACTAAAAAAAGGCATATCTGAGATGAAACAAGGAGATATGCCTTTCACTGAATACCTAGGAAGCCTAAAAGTTATGTGGGATGAACTATCCCTATATAGACCTCCTACAAGTGATCTAATCACTCTACAACAAAGAGTAGAGCAAGATAGAGCCTTTGAACTGTTATCAGGTGTGAGACCAGAATTTGAAGACCTAAAGTCCAAACTGTTGGTCGGCTCGGAGTTGCCCTCTTTGGACAACATTTGTTCCAAAATCCAAGCTGAGGAAACCAGAAGGAAGGTGATGATCCCTACCAGAGAAGACAATCATGAAGCTAGCAGCTATTATGTAAGAAACGATGGTAAGGATCAACTACCTTACAAACCCGGCTACAAAGGAAAGGGAAATCTTAAGGTAAATGGGAATAGAAGCCAACTTGTCTGCGACCATTGCAAGAGAATGGGTCATATCAAAGATAAGTGTTGGTTTCTACACCCACACTTGAGAAATGCAAAAGAAAAAAATTTTGCAGGTACCGTAGAAAGAAAGGTAGCTCAAGCACACAAGGCCAACACTGAGGCAGAGTCAAATCCAACACCAATTGAACAACTTGCGAATCAATTGCTGCAGCATATCAGCAAAGGGTTCAGAGGGTCAACCTCAATAACCAAGCTTGAATCTGCAGCGCCAACCCTCTCAGGTACAAATCAGTTTACCTCTTTTTCAACTATTGGTCAAAATAAAACTGAATGGATTATAGATTCCGGAGCTAATCATCATATGACATTTGATGAAAATGACATAACCAGCCTTAGACATCCTGAGAGTGGATCAATGGTGAGAGTAGCCGATGGATCTAGAATAGCAATCACTGGAATAGGAAACAAAGAATTTCTAAGTGATAAACCTGCTTCTGAAGTTCTCCTCATTCCAAAATTTGCTGCCAAACTAATATCCATCAGTAAAATAACAAACCAACTACAATGTAGAGCCATCTTTGAACCTGATCAGGTTATTTTTCAGGATATGAAAACCCTGAAGCAGATTGGTAGAGGAACTCAAAAGAAAGGACTATATATCCTTGAAGAAAACCCAATTGCACTCACAAGTAATAAGGAGCCTGGAGACATGAGCAAGCTTTGGCACCTCAGATTAGGACATCCCTCCAATAATGTACTAAAGCTTGTTGATTCCCGATTCAAAATTGATGAAATAAATTGTGAGAGTTGCAAGTTAGCTAAGCATAGCCGATTTCCATTCCAATTATCTTCAACCTCTTATACTGAACCTTTCGATCTGGTCCACTCTGACTTGTGGACTGCCCCACAAACCTCACACGATGGTTATAAGTACTTCATTAGTTTTATCGATCACCACTCTAGGACCACCTGGCTATACTTACTTCGTGCTAAAACTGAAGTACCGAACATCTTTCATGAATTCAAGAACATGGTCCAAAATCAGTTCAACAAAAGCATTAAAATCTTTAGAACTGATAACGGTACAGAGTATTCGAAAGAGTTTATATCTGACATTAAAAACTCTGGAATCATTCACCAAACCTCATGTACTTACACTCCACAACAAAATGGAGTTGCTGAGCGCAAAAATAGACACTTACTTGAAGTTGCACGAGCTATTTGCTTTCAAATGAATGTTCCAAAAGGGTACTGGTCCGATGCTGTTCTTACAGCGTGCTACCTAATTAATCGAACTCCAAGCAAGGTTATTGCTCAAAAATCTCCTCTGGAAGTTCTCCTGCAAAGACCAATTAACATATCTCACTTGCGAGTTTTTGGATGCGTGTGTTATACACATGTTCCTTCACAAAAGAGGGATAAATTAGATCCCAGATCAGAACGATGTATCTTCCTTGGATACTCAAGTGTGTCAAAAGGTTACAAGTGCTTTAATTCCCGTACTAAGCAAAGGTTTGTCTCACGCGATGTTCATTTTCTGGAACATGTTTCATATTACACTAATGAGTCTACTGTGCGAAAAGAGAATGAATTTCAGGGGGAGCAGACCTTACAGCCACAAGACCACCTTCACCTCTACAAAAAACAGAAACCTGAAAGCTGCAGCAACTCCGAAGAACATCAGATTCCAGCTGCACCATCGCAGAGCCAAAACCATAATCCACAGCTACCAGGTACTGAATCTGAGTTAGCAAATACACCTATTAATCATCCTGCATTTGATCTTGAACAGGTTAGTCAACCGATTGAGAACTCTGAAACATTAGCTGTGCCCAACTCTGAAGAACACGGAGTCCAAACACTTACTGATAAGTGCAGCCATCCGATGAGTGAATCACCAGAGAACCAAATTATTATTCGAAAATCAGTAAGAACTCAAAGACCTTCTGTAAAATTGAAGGATTTTCAGGTATACTCTTCATGTCTCTATCCTATCAGTAACTATATCTCGTATCATGCTGTCTCCAACAAACATTTAAAATATCTCAGAAAACTAGATCAGAACACTGATCCAACTAAATTTGAAGATGCTATAAAATTGGATGTTTGGAGACAAGCCATGAAAGAGGAAATTGATGCATTAGATAGAAATCATACATGGACTTTAGCTCGTTTACCACCCAACAAGAAAGCTGTTGGATGTAAATGGATTTTCAAAACTAAATTTAACAGCGATGGCTCGATTGAACGACACAAGGCCAGGTTAGTTGCGAAGGGATTCACTCAAGTTCCAGGTATAGACTATCATGAAACATTTGCCCCTGTCGCTAAGATGAATACTATTCGAATTCTTATAAGTGTTGCAGTGAATAAGAACTGGCCGATGCACCAGATGGATGTGAAAAATGCGTTCTTACAAGGTGAGTTAGAAGAAGAAATTTACATGAAATTACCTGCTGGTCATGCATTACAACATTCGGGACTCGTCTGTAAGCTCCAAAAACCAATTTATGGTCTTAAACAATCTCCGCGTGCTTGGTACCATCGATTGTGTAAAGAATTGTTGAATCTTGGCTTTGTTAAAAGTGCAGCAGATTACACTCTGTTCATCTGCAAAAATCAGCAAGGTAAAGTCATTGTCTGTATTTATGTTGATGATTTGATTATCACTGGAAGCAACCCTGATGCTATTAGCTCCTTAAAGAATTCCCTGAAATCAAAGTTTGACATTAAAGATTTGGGCCGATTGAAATATTTTCTAGGAATTGAGATTGCCTACTCGGATAAAGGTGTATTCTTGTCCCAACGAAAGTATGTGCTTGACTTATTAAAGGAAACAAAGAAAATTGATGCTAAGCCTGTTAATTGTCCTACTGATTATGGCTCAAAATTCTCTGTTCATGATGGTGATCCGCTTGTCAACATTGACCAATTTCAGAGATTAGCTGGAAAGCTTATTTATCTGACCATAACTCGTCCTGATGTTACATATGCTGTAAGTTTAGTGAGTCAAGCAATGCATAGTCCAAAGACTAGCCATGTTGCTCTTACTGATCGTATTTTACACTACTTGAAAGCTACACCTAGCAAGGGTCTGCTCATTCAGCCAAACGGTCATCTCAATATCCAAGGATATACAGATGCTGACTGGGCCGGCTCCATTGATGATCGAAAATCAACAAGTGGTTTTTGCATTTTTGTAGGAGGCAACTTGGTTATGTGGAGGAGCAAGAAACAGAACGTGGTAGCCCGCTCCAGTGCCGAAGCCGAGTACAGAGCCATGGCCATGACTACCAGTGAACTCATATGGGTCAAATACCTCCTTCACGACCTTGGATTCCTCACTTCCGAAAGCATGGATCTGTTCTGTGACAACCAAGCGGCCATCCACATTGCGGCTAACCCCGTCTTTCATGAACGAACAAAACATATTGAAGTGGACTGCCATTTTATACGAGAAAAGATCCAGCAGAAGCTCATCAAAACTCCTTATGTCAACACTAAGTTACAGCTTGCTGATCTCTTTACCAAAGCCTTGCAACCTGCTCGATTTCACTTCATCTTGGACAAGTTAGGCTTGACTAACATCTACTCACCCCTAACTTGAGGGGGAGTGTTGGAGAGACACAAATCTGAAAGCTGCAGATGCTCACCATCTGCTGCATAATTATAATTTAGCAGATAATTAACCCATCACTTGCCCATCTCCTGCTGCAGCAACGGATACTTATGAGTGGAGTGCTACTGACTCCACATGGTTACCAACAATGTAATGTACTTAAGTCTTATTTATTAGTCCAGTAAGTTGTATTTAACTAGGATCCCTACGGAGTTGTAAGGCACAACTAAAAGCATCGACTATACATCAGACCCTCTTGACTCAAGCACATGGGAAGAGGTAATTGTTTGCGTCGAGTGGTTTCTCCATCAATGTCTGATGTCTTTCTCTATGGTGTTACCTGTGTCCGAAATTTCTCTCCGTCGACTTGTAAGCATATAAAATGTACCAGGTTTCTCCAAAAGAGACTTTGATAACTCCAGTCCAGTGCAAATCGATTTGGAGGCAGTTTAAAGCAGAAACCGAGTATGTCATTACTCAAGCTATTTCAGCCCAGGCATGCGACTTTTCTTTTATGTCGAAGTTCTATTGTTCGATTAAATCGGCAACCCCAGCAGGCTCTTACTGTAGGCCAGGGTCATTGATTGTGGCATCTCATTTTTCCCAGGAAGCTTACAAACAAAGTAACAACTGGTTACCTCCTCCATGGGCAATCGCAGCAATGGTTATTCTTGGGTTTAACGAATTCATTCTCCTCTTAAAGTAATTATTCCTACGCTGTTCTCTCTTCTTTACCTTTCTTTATTTACCCCGTTATCGTGAATCAACTTGTGTTATTTTATGGTTCAGGAATCCTGTTTACCTTCTGGGTCTGTTCGTCATATATCTACTTTCAAAAGCCTTATGGGTACAAATGGATATTGGTAGAGAATTTCGGCATGGCGCGGTGAGATTTCAGCCACATGAAATAGTCACTGTAATGTGAGGAACAAAACATGTGCATCACTAATGATTCTGGTTGTCTCACACGGCTCTGCTTTTGCAGCTGGTAGGAATCCTCTCAATCTCGTCGAAGTTTCTTCTGACGGTCAGAGGCTCAGGGAACCCAAACCCATCAAGACCCCCAAACTCATCAAGCTCCAAGGCCGCAGCTGCTATCTTCTCAGAGTTATAGGTCTCAAAGCCAACGGACGTCAACACCTAGCATGGTAACTGAATCCTCTGCATCTTCTACCTTGTCTTCGATGGATGACGGTGTTGAGTACTCGAGTCCGAATCTGGCCCATAGAAGAGGTACAGTAGCTGCAGAAACATAGTAGTCCTAAAGAAAACCTGCAACTTCTGTATCATATGTAGCAAATGGGAATCACAGACATTCCTTTTTGTTCTCCCGAGAGAGATGATGGTGAGAGCAAATTATATATGTAGTGTATTAACTATTAAGTTATATCGATAAAAAGCCGTAAATTTTAAGATATTGTGAGAATTCGTTATGTAGAGATTGTGTCGTATAGTTGTGACCAATTAATTTACCCGTTCTTGCCAAAGAGCATGTATTCTAATGGGACATAACGATCAAATAAGAGTCTGAAAATTCGAGGTGATGATATTATTCGAGTGTCTGGTTTTGATCCTCATGGTTGGGATAGGTTGTTCAACCGATTCCCGTGGGACAGGATGGACATTGGCAATGTTGTGATCGAGCTTCATTGGCTCAGGAGCAGCCTTCACTCGCTTTGTACACCACAGTGTAATTGTGAGACATACGAAGTTGCAATAGCATGTGTTGAGAATGTACGAGCATTTTGAATAAATTGGGTTTAGAACATTAACGATGGACTGGGAGAATGATCAGAACAAGAACGACCATATGCATCATGCATGTACCTATTGCACTAGACCATCTCAGCCCCTGTGCGAGCAATAACGAGACACTTAGTACCCAACCCGAACAATATTTTATACACTTATAAAAAATACACTCCATTCGCAAGTGGTAATTTCATAGTCTATCCGCCGATGAGCGGAGACTGTTCGGCAAGAAGGTAGAAAGTAAAAGAAAGAGGAATTTGGAAAATCAACCGTTTGGATTTTGACCTCTGGGCCTGTGAAAGTTTGAATTTATGCTCAAATTCAAGGTTTTGAAAAACGACCCGGAGGTCGACCCGGAAATGGGTCTGCCTTCAGTTCGACTCGTCGGATTGGTTATTCTACTGGTCCGACCGGTCATTTTTTTCCTTCATGTTTTAATGTAATTTCCTGATATATATATAAATATATTGGTAAATAAGTTATGTAGAGTAAAAAAAATTATATATATACAAATTTCTGGTCGAACCATCCATTTTTTGTTAAAATATTCAGTCCGACCAGAAATCCTCTGGTCGAACCAGAGTCCATGTTTTACCATCAAAATGACCCGGAATTGTGTCTGAATGCGGTCCGCCCGATCGGACCACATTTTATAAAACTATGCTCAAATTTGCTAGGTTTTAAAAAACAAGGTCTGACCGAGGGTCCGATCGGTTAGACTGCGAATCAGGCATAAATTCGAGTTTTTTGGATAAAAAATGGTGTTCGGTCTGACCAGACGAAATCCAATCAAACTGGATGATTTGCCCAGAAAATCTGGTCAGACCGAGCAGTTCAACGAGAAATTTTGTATATTTTATAATTTTTTTATTGTTAGTTTATATTTAATTATATATCCAAATATATTTCAAAAATTACATTAAAATATGAAGGAAAAAGTACTGACCCGACCAGTGGTTGGGCCGGTCAGATCAACTGACCCGTAAGTCAGCCCAATTTCAGGTCGACCTCCGGATCGTTTTTAAGAACCTGCAAATTTGATCTTTATTGGGCTTCGGTTAAGGCCCATTTTGAATTTAAACCCAACGCCATTTGGTTAAAATTACACTTTATTATTCGCAGTTTCACTTTTTTGGTTGGTTCCGAATAACACGACTAACACCCAAGTGACGCCCACTTAATCTCGGAGAAACTTCCTGAGAAATTTTAATGTTACTTTGTAGTTAATAACCAAGATCAACATCATTCTAAATTGTTAGATTTACATAATAAATATCTGGATTCATCGTGAAACGATCAAACATATTTTGATGTACAGACTATAACTTAAGAGTCGTTATATATCACTAATTAGGCTCTCATAATTTTTTTAATGGGCCAATAACTGATATATATATATATATATATATATATATATATATATATATATATATATACATTTAAATATATATATATATATATATATATATATATATATATTAAGCACATATTACTCTGCATTTAGCTAAACAATCTCGAATGTCGTTAACATATGGATCACCATAAGTTCATTTATCCAAATAGTTAATATGAATATTATAATAATAAGTTATCCATTATATTAGGAAATAAATTTCCAAACAATTTGACTATTTTAGACCAAACGCAATGCGGTAATCACAAGTTCTTTATTCTTTCGGAAAGGTAAATCCGCCACCTTTGACTTGCTACATCATTACGAAGAAGAAACAATTCCAAATGCTGTTCCGAAAGTTGAAAAACCAGACGAACTCTTGTTAGATCTGCTAATTTCGAGGATAAGCTTCAATAACAGAAGCCAAGGTGGGAATTTTGATGAAATTGTAGCGAGAGAATCCAGCTCCTTGCAGCAATTGAACCCAGTCATCTCGAGTCCTTTCCTTGGCGCCATGGCTAACCATCATCAGCAGATCGGTTGCCACTGTTGTGTGGTCCAATGGGTCGTTTCCGTACGGGTCCATGACCATTTCAATTATGATGACCTTCCCCGTCTCCTCAGGTATGGCCTTGCGACAGTTTGTAAGGATCCTGGTGCAGCTCTCGTCGTCCCAATTGTGCAGCACGAACTAGTTAAAAAAGAGCGTTATGTCATGACGGATATCGAGCGTTCAGTTATTGACAGGTGTAACTTTGAGTTAAAGTATTTGGCTTAAGAAAAATATAACCGGACAAATTAATGGTTAGGCTCGAAAAAGTTAAGAGTATACATTTCAGAGGAGTGTGTACGCACTCTGACGCTCCGAACATTGTATATACATATACATTCTAGAGGAGTGTGTACTGTAACTTGACCGTGTTAGGATTGTGAACCTTTTATTTTTAAATGATTATAATTAAATTTTTGGCCACTTAATAAAGATGGCACCAAAATTGTTTTGTTTATTTTAGTTGAAAATACCAATAAATTATATATATATATATATATATATATATATATATATATATATTCAAGAAAAACAATTTATTACAAAGAATATCAAGCAAGTAAATAATGATATAAAAGTTATCAAACAAACAAGCTTCACATAAACAATTATTTTAAAATAATTTTTAGATTCATGTATGTAAAAATATGCATATTTATTAAATGTATTTATTTATTACAAAGTGACCGAATTTTAGTGGTTATAATTTAAAAAAATATTAATTATTATCGTAGAAAAGTTATTAAATTTTTTATGGTCATCCTAAATCAATAATAGGATTTTTATATAATCAATTTACAAACGATCATGTATAAGAGTTTGAGACGAGACCTTTAGTGGATTAGGTGAAATGTTTATAACAACACCTCAACTAGTATGAATGTTTGGTCAAAACAAAATACCTTCATCATAACAGCATCCGCCCTAGGAACCGACATGAGCATGTCTCCAGCTATATGGGTGATCCCAGGATACTCCGGCGCAGCACTTACAACAAATGGAAGGTCAAAATTGGTCCCTTTAATATGAGGAAACTCCCTTACGATCTCACTCACAGTGGCCCCACTTCCTCCTCCGACATCAACCAACGACCCAACTCCTTTTAGTCCTTCCTTCAGGTAGCCAATCTTCAGGGCTTCCATGACAATCTTAGACATGCCAGTGAATGACTGGTGAAAGTCCGAAGAAAGTTCTGAATTCTCCGACATATAGTTCCAGAATGTTGACTGGCTCTTGGTGAAGAAGTCGGATCCATCCTTGATGTGGTCGTCCATGTGATGGAACATCGAGAGGAAGAGCTCGCTCCCATGCAACTTCGCCATGGGAGCGAGGCTTTTCCCCTGAACGGAACTCGACAGTAGCAACTCCGAGGCAGCAGTAAGGCCGTAGACGGTCGTACTGCCATCTTTAGGGCTTGCCGTGAAGATGCCTCGACGGACCAGTATCGTCAAAACCCTGGCAAGGCGGCTGGTGTCTGTTGAAGGGAGGTTAATGGCGTTGGCTATTTGTGTCAAGGACATTGGGCAGCCATGGGAGCTTATTATGTCAGGGACGCCAAGCTTGACGATGCATCGGAGAGCCATTGTGTCTACATATCCGAAAATGCATCCCCATACAGCAGCTTGCCCACTTACAATGTCCTTTGGGGTGGCCATTTTTATATGCCTTGAAGCTTTTTCGATGGATTGGGAAGGTTTGTGCTATTTATAGCGGTTAAATGAGGTGATGTTAGTTCCCATAAATGTTCGAGTTTAACAACTGTTCTCAAGTTAGAGTAATTATAAAACTTTTTTCATTATCTCTAATTCATGTTACTAAACCCAAAAAGTAGGGAGGGAAGTATTACTTGTAAGATGGAAAACGATCACGAGTGGTTAGCTTTCTTAGATATGGCGAATTAGGATTCAAAAATTTATTTCGACGAACGCTATGTCACACAAATTATTGGGTTTTTTTCTTCTGTAAAGATGTATTTTTTTTTACACTATTTTGTATCTGATCTACTTGCTTTTACTAATGGAAATTTGAACAAAGATGATTATATACAAAATTGTTACATTCTCAAAGACTAAAATTCAAGATGTGAATAATTCAGAACTATATTATTACTAATTATTTTATTCAAAAAAATGTGTGAATACACTAAGAACGAATATAGTTTTACGAGTTGATTTTGTTTCCATGGAATTATGCAGTTAATTGTTAGAGATAAAATTTTTAGAAACTCGAAAATTCAAAAAATTGATATTTATAATTATCCGCCAAGAAAGTTATTCAAATCCTAAAAAGAATGGATAGATTAAGAAAACACTTAATACTCCAAATAACTTCGACAAAAACCCTGTCAGGGTTCCCACATGTTTCCATGGGATTCCTAGTTATGCAGTTAGTTAAAAATGCATGCTTTCTAGAAATTCAATTTTTTTGACTTTTACACTGATAGTGATGCGGAGGAAGAGAAACTAAAATGGTAGAGGAAAACCACTCGAAAACGTTGAAAAAATAGTTTTACACTCTCAAAGCATAGATTTAAAAAAAATGGGAAATAAAAAAATAGTTTGAACCATTTAAAAAATTTATATGTAACGAATTTTCACTTCGTCCAAAAATAACAATATATCTCTTATTCTGATATCATAAAAATAATTTGCATGTCGAAACAATAACTTTAAATCAATAAATATCTGAATTTTTTCACTTACTAACCTATTGTGATGAAATTAAGACTCAATTTTTTATTAATAATTGATCGATTACCAGATATAAATACACGAAATAAAGAGTAATTACAAGAATTTATATCACGATTTACAGGGCAAACAATTACAGCTAGAGAGAGCAGAATTGGAAGGAATGCAATTGCGATTGTGATGTGAAGGGATCGTTGGGATTGAATTGGAAAGCATGATTGAGGCAATTGCAGCTTGGGTGATCTGAGTGTCTTGATTTGGTTTGATTGCAATCGTCAGTACTTTGATTCGATTGACCCACTTTCCAATTCAACTGATTGACTTTCCAACTCTATCAGATTGAGTATCAATTGGATCAATCTGATGAATTGGTCCATGATTCTAGCCTTGAGGATGTCACAAATATGCAACTTAGAGAGATGTTGTTCCAATAGCGCAGTGCCAATAACTTTTGTGAAAAGATCAGCTGGTTGTTGTTCTTGCACCCAGAATAATCGAAGTCACCAAAGGCAGAAATCTCCAAATGGCCAGTGTTAGTCATAAGAATTCCACGTCCAGGGCACCCCTTTAGATATTGAAGTATGCATTCAATAAGTTCGACGTGTTGAATACATGGGGCGTGCATTACTTGACTGATTAGACTTATAATGTAGGTAATATCAGGTCTGGTAATAGTGAGATATATAAGCTTACCCACGAGTTTTTAAAACTTGGGAATGTATGGATAGACCTCACCTTCGTGGTTTAAGACCTTGACATTGGGTTCGAGAGGAGTCTTATAGGGTTTTGATCATAATTTTTTTACTTCCTGAAGCAAATCAAGCACATACTTACGCTGATTGAGAACAATTTCCCTAGAGAAGTGAACAATTTCAACACCCAAAAAGTATTTCATTTTGGTTAAGTCCTTGATGTCAAAATGATTATGCAAATCAAGTTTAATTTGAGCAATAAGTACGGGATTACTACTAGTGATTAAAATGTCATCCACATAGACCAAGAGTACTAGTTTACCTTGAGATGATTTGTAGACGAATAAAGAGCAGTCAGTATGACACTTTTTGAAACCTAATTGAAGAAGCTCACCACTGAGATAGTTATACCAGGCACAAAGAGAATATTTTTGCCCATAGTTGTGTAACCTACATACCTTACCCGTGCCTTCGAGAAGATGACCAGAAAGGAGATGAGATATATTTCTTCATCAAGATGGCCTTGAAGGAATCCATTTTCATGTCTATATGCTCAATATTCCAACCTGAATTAATGGCAACAGAAAGAAGAAATCAAATGGTGTTCATCTTGGCTATGAGCGTAAAAGTTTAACTATAATCAATCTTAAGGATTCGAGTGAAATCTTTTGTCACAAGCCGAGCTTTATACCTCTCAATTATACTATCACTATTGTGTTTAACTTTAAAGATCCACTTGCAATTAATAAATTTTTTATGTTTAGGAAGATCGCAATACAGTCTAGGTATGGTTCCTTTTTAAAAGCATTGAGTTCATCAACCATAACATCTCACTAAGATTTTTGTTTTACAACTTCAAGAAAGATTTGTGGTTCACAATAATAATCAATTTTACTTAGAAAAGATTTGTGATTGACACTTAGTTGATCATAGTAAATGTGAGCCTCAATTGGATAGTATTCCTCGAAAGTTTGAAATTGGAAAGTCTACAATTAGGAATTTTGACTCAACTGGTCAGTATGAACTGGCTCAATTTTAGCTTGAGTTTGATTAGTTGTACTTTCCGATAGAGGGATTGAATTAACTAGGTCGTGATTGAGATTCTGTTGAAGATCGGTACCTTCCTCTTGACAATCATGCCTCAAATTAGAATTAGTGACATTTAGAATTGTGGCTTGCTCTGGGTCCATCAGTAATGAGGTAGAGTTCTCCAGGTTAATAGGAGGAACAATTCTGAGCTTGTGCCTGTCAAGTAGGCCTAAGATCAAGATGATTATAATGACAATAATTGGGTGAAATGGGCCAGGGAAGATAGTAGGGTATATGCAACTTTCTTGGCAAGGTAGTATGGTATATACTCTAGAAATTGAATATCCCTTGAGATGATGGTAACCTTGAGAGAGGGTAAGTAGCATTTGTTGCGCTTCTAGGTTGAGGAGTACGCCAAGAATAGGAAGCGCATTGAATGTTTGAATAGTTTATCTCAGTTCTATGCAGGGATTGGAACATACACACAATAACCAAAAGTTCTCAAGTATGATAAATCAAGCTTCTTTTGTAAAAAAAATTTCATGGGTGATTGATGATTAAGCAAAGTGCTAGGCAACCTATTGATTAAATGACAATCTGTAAGCACATCATCACTCTAAAAACCTCTTTTGACATTCATTTTAAATATGATAGACATAGTGACTTCTAGAAGATGCTTGTTTTTTCTTTTAGCCACACCATTTTATTGTGGTGCGTAAATGCAAGATGTTTGATACATAATTCTACCAATGGTTAAGAAATCTCTTAAATCCTTTTTGTATTCAGTATTGTTATCAGTACAAAGAAGTTTAATTTTGGCATTAAATTGAGTGCAGCCTAAGTTGTAGAATCCTTGAATTTTGAAAAAAACTTTACTCTTATGTCTAAGCAAATAAACCTAAGTTCCCCTACTGAGATGATTAATAAAAGTAACAAAGTAATTAAATCCATCAAATGATATCATAGGAGCAGTCCACACATCAAAATAAATTAATTCAAATGGCAAATTATAAGCAATATTAGAGAGTTTAAAAGGGGTCTGGGAGTGCTTAGCGAGGATATAACTTTCGCAGTGTTCATGGTCTTTCTCTAGATCGGGAAAGATTCTGGAAAGCGTTGAGTTGCAGGGATGGCCTAATCGATCATGCCATAGTGTTGATAACTTTGAAGCTACTTGTGTGGAATGGATTGTAAGATTGATCTTTAAATTGCATAATCTATTCTCCAAAGTCACTTCACCAATTAGCTTCAAAGTTTTGCAATCCTAAAATTGGACGAAATTCGCAGAAAAAATAACTCTGTAATTTAGATCTCTCGTAATCTTGCTGATATATAGCAAGTTACTAGAGATATTAGATACATACAAAGCATCAAGTTTCTGATTGAATAGTGTAATAGTGTCGTATCCTTTAATAGGAACATAAGATCCATTTGCCATGAGTATAGTTTGATTGTCAACATCACAAAAATGAGTGATACCTTCTTTCGAATCGGTCATGTGAGAATTCGTGCCAGAGTCAATTATCCATTGATTTTCAAATTTCTTATCAATCTTATAGGAATAACAAATAGATATCATACAGTTGAAAGTCTCACATTCATTACCTTCGTTGGATTTAGGTGGCCTTGATCATGATTCAGTATTTCCTTCCATGTGAAAGAAGATACACTTGGCAAGTTCTTCGATTGAGGTCGAAGAATTGGAATTACCACTGGGATTCGCGCTCAGATTTGTATTAGAATTGCTTGCGGTAGTAGTATGCATGACATTGAGTTTTCAGCATTGTTCCCGTCCCTCTTAACCTTCAGGTATAGATGTAGGATCCAACACCTGTCGATTATGTGTCTTGCCTTTTCGCAATGGTCACATTAATAATTCGGTTTTGTAGTAGTGGGTTTATCTAATTTGCTGGGATTAAATGTGTTCCCTGGTCTTGAGTTCATAAAATGCCTTGCAGCTAGAGCTGCGGGTTCTTGTGAAATGTAGAAGGCACTGGTCTTGATGGTGGAGTCTGGTTTTAGATAAGAAGTAAATACATTTTTTGAATTTCTTATTTCTGAATCCTTGAGCAAAGGGAGGTGAACATGGGGAGTTCAGCTGCAGTTAAGATCTGATCTCTGAGTACATCAAAGTTATGTCCTAATCCCATAAGAATCTTAAAAATTCTATCCCCCTCTTCATTTTTATTGATCTCAGCGAGGTTAGCAGTCGTAGGGTGAAGAGAGGTAAATTCCTCCCACATGGCTTTCAACCTATTAAGATATTCAACAAAAGGCTTTTCTCCTTTCTCAAGGTCAGCAAGTTTTGAGTGAATCCCAGAGTTTCTTTGAGCAAGTTGCATAGTTGAATAGCTTATGAAGATCAATTGAATAAGTAATCAGGACATTACCTGTTGATCATACATTCTCCACTCGGGATAGTATGATTCATTTGCACCTGGGACAAGAATATCCCAATTGATGAAGCTGATTCTCCCTCTGTCACAAAGAGCGATGAACAAAGCTTTAGACCCTGACATGTAATTCTTTCTATTGAAAGACACAGTCGTGATTTTAAGACTAGTGTTGCTATCAATTTCAGATACCTTCTTCATGAGGTTGATGCATGAATTGGGGGTGACGTGAGGGTTATTGACTTCAGTAGTATCTACTACAGAAGCTTCATGAGCCATAGTGAATTTCGAAAGGTTGATTTGTTTAGGATCACGAAGTTGGCTCTAATACCATGTGATAAAATTGACTCAATTTTTATTGATAATTAATCAATTACATGATATAAATACATGAATTAAGGAGTAATTACAGGGATTTACATCATGATTTACAGGTATAACAATTACAGCTAGAGAGAGCAGAATTAGAAGGAATGCGATTGCGATTGTGATGTGAAGGAGCCGTTGGAATTGAATTGAAAAGCATGATTGAGGCAATAGCAGCTTGGGTGATCTAGATGTCTTGATTTGGTTCGATTACAATCACCAATACTTAATTCGATTGACCCACTTCAATTGATTCACTTTTCAGTTCTATCAAATTGAGTATCAATTGGATTAATATGATGAATTGGTCCGTGATTCGAACCCTGCAACACATATCAATAAAATAAAGAAATATAGTAGATATTAAGATTTAGTAAAATTTTCTTCGAAGTTTATTTGAGATTATCTGGCAGTGCCTTTCAATTTTTTTTGTCTTGCAATTTTAGTAATGAATATAATTCAAGGATTGAATAATAGAATCGTATAAAAATGTACCCAATCCTAATTTCATGGACACGACTTCTGGATAGCTTAATCAAGTTGAACACGGAGCTTCAACTACCCAGAACCATCGAACGGGGATGCGTCTGACCTGTTTCTATTTCGAGTTGTCTAGATATGTATTTAAATTCAAACACTTCACCTATGATTTAGATAAATAAATATTGGAGAAATTTTTGCCTATCGTTTATAAAAAAAAAAAATTAGGCTCCCAACAAACTTCCCTTTTCTATGTTCTGTTCGTATAATTTTTTTTAAGTAATGTTTCTGTTTATTATCTCAGCCGCCTTTATTTACTGCCTCTAGGGTGACGCCACACTTCAAGAGAAAACGAGAAACAAGAGAATTCAAGTTTCTTTAGTTTAAATTCTTTCTTCTTATTCCACCGACAAAGTCCGTCGTCATGAATTATTTCTTCTCGTTACTACGGCAATCGGTCCACCGTCACGAACTTAGTCAAATATTCAAGCTTTCTAAAAATATATACGTCTGCGCATAGATGGTACTGCCCCCCATGAAGTTCGTAAGAAAATTTGTAGTTATTGGAACTCAGTAAGTCTCTATCGAAAAACCGATTTCAGACTGTCACATCGGAATTTGTTAATATTTGGCATGTTATAGTGAGGTATAACAATTTGATTTTATTAGCTCGTATCCACAACTCTTTTTAGACAAACATTATCAGCGAACTCTAAAACAAGTTTGGCCTGAAATAATTTTATGATTTTTTATTTTTGCAAAATTTTTTTAGGTGCGTAAGTTATAATAAAATATGCTGAAAAATTTGTATTAATTTGTGAAGAGAATCGATCTGATAGCAAGACATTATAAAAGTGATTTGATAATTTTTTAATGATAATCTGTATTTTATTCAGAACATAGCATTGCTAAGAATACCATGTAAAATGTACGTGGCAGGAGGAGAAGATGAAATAGGTGTTGTCCGAAGATGTAGTTGATCAAGCATTGCCTAATTGGAGAGCCGAAGACAGATTGATAAGCCAATGTTTTAAAAATCCGGAAAGTGGTTTGTTAGTCTTAACTGATTCAGTAAGCAAGTATAAATCACTTTCTAGATTTCGATCCAACTCTTTTTAACATTGTAACATATATTTATTTTGTATATAATTTCAAGCCTCAAAATAGTTTTATACTAAATTATTTAGTATATATTTAGACGAATTGAGGAGATAGCACGCTAATTTTTATTAAGAAAATTGAAGCCAGTAACTTTTCCAGTTTTACTCCTCTAAAAAATATAAGGGAAAATTAGGCTAAAGTCCCTGTCCTTTGGTCATTCAACCTTTTTAACCCTTGCTGTTTTAAAACTACTCATTCAGTCCCTACTATTCAAAACAACAGAGACTATTAGTCCCTCATTCCGACGCCGGAAATTTTTCCGACGAAAAACTTACTTGGTGTGACGATTTTGCCCCTCCCGTTGAAAACGTCTGAAGCCCAAAATTTTTGGTCAAAACTCGGCCCAAAACCCACCAAATACCCAATTAAATACCCACCAAATACCCAAATACCCAATTAAATACCCAAATAAATCCCTAAACCCCAAATCTCCAAATCCCTAAATCCCGAAATCCCCAATTCCCCATTTTCCTAATTTTCCAATTCCACCAAATCTCAACCCTCAAGCTTGCTGCCCACCCTCAAGGTTGTTGCCCACGAACCCTAATTTGCTGCGATGTTCAAGTGAGGTACTGGATTATAGGGAGAGGGAAAGTAGTCGGGGGCGTACCGGGTTTGCTGGGGAAGTGAGATTGGTGAAGTGCGTGAAGGTCGTGGCTGGGAGCAATGTCGTCGTCCAACAACAAAGGTGCTGTTGCTGATGAAGGGCCAAGGTATGGCAACATAAATTGTGCATGTAGTGTTCGAGCTGCGGTTAGGATCGTAGAGAGTGAGAAGAACAAAGGTCGTTTGTTCTATTGTTGTTCGAACAACACTTGCTCGCGCTGGCTTGGTTGGTGCACTGAACGTGAAGTTAATTCACGTTTTCGAATGCCCAGAGGAGAGGGAAAGCAAGATGACTCAAGGGCGTGCCTCGAAGATGTTATTGAAGAGATTAAGGTTGTGCAACAGCTTTTGAAACAGCAAAACAAGCTTGCTGCCCTTGGACATTCCTCTTTATTCACTAAGCTTGTAATTTTGCTTATTGTACTAAATGTGTTTGTTTGTAGTCAAGTGTTGTTTAGGAACTGAGTAGGAAGTTAGGTGTTATTTGTAACGTTTTCGTGCAATATACGATGGAAATGATGGAATTGAGATGCAAGTTTGGTGTTGTTCGTTGAATTATTGACTGTTACGAAAGTGCATTGTTATGTATTGTTGTGTAATATAGCAAATTTGGCCCCAAAAAAAGTGCAGCAGCCTTCTTTAAACCGAGTAAAACAAGAAAGTGCAGAAGTTGCAGCAATTGAACCCGTAAAAGTGCAGACAAAAGTTGATTCAACCATGAACCATTCAACCCAGAAACTTGCAGACTTAACAAACCAAAGAATTGCAGCACCTAAACTTGTAGACTTAACGAACCCAAAAATTGCAGCAAGATCGAAGTTGCTAATACTCAAAAATTGCAGCAAACTCAACCCAGAAATTGCATTAAACCCAGAAATTGCAGAAGTCTTAAACAACAAAACAAAGGACCTTGTCCAAGCAAGATGAAATTCCAGCAGTCTTAAACAACAAAACAAAGGACCTTGTCCAACAAAACATGAAATTGCAGAAGTTTCTTGGACAAAACAACTTTTTAACCAAGAAACATGCCACAAATTCATTACAGTTCCCATATAACTTCTAAACTACAACTACTTGTCCAACAAAACATGAAAACCCAGAAGTTTCTTGGACTACAGCTTCTCTAGCTGGATTCCCCTGCCTCTGCCTCTGCCTCTACCCCTTCTTGGTGCATACTTTTTGACAACTTGACCTATAGCCGGCACATCTTGGGATGGACCCTCTCCTTCTTGGTGCCTATGAGATGGACCCTCCCCTTCTTGAAGCTGCCTCTGAGATGGACCCTCTCCTACTATTGCAGGCTGTGCTGAAGCAGGCTGTGTAGAACTACTTGCTCCCTTCTTGTATTGCTTTCTCTTCCCTCCTCTTTGTCCAGTTGGTTGCTATTACAAAATTGTTAAGTGAATGAGTTGTTATAAATGTAAGTGGAATACATACTCCAGAAGGCAAGTTAGAAATATTTTACCATTGGTCTTTTGCCTTTTGCCTTGGTCTGTGCACCCATGCATGACCTTCTGTTGTGACCCAATACACCACAGTAAGCACACTTCATAGTATTGGATCTTGGGGCAGCTGGTTTCTCACCTTCTTGCCTCTTCCCATTCCCCAAAAATGATGTTCAAGATCATTACCTCTAAAGGTCTGGAAGAAATTAGCTGCAATGTGTTTCACACATCTCCTATGCCTAGCATTAGGAAAGAAGGCTTCTATTTGGTCACCAAGACCCTGAAACAACAAAGATGCAACTAAGTTAGTGGTTATTTTAACATCATTAATAACAAAAAAGAAAATAAATGTGGATTGAAGTACCTTTTGACCATCAGTCATTATGGTCAAGGCCTTCCCAGATGCATGAGAGCCAACAGCCGTGTACAACAGATGTATGAACCATTCCCAGTTAGCATTATTCTCCTTGTCCACAATAGCCCATGCAACTGGTAGAATCTTGCTATTGGCATCCCTAGAAACTGCAGCAAGAAGGGTACCACCAAATGGTCCCTTCAAGTGACATCCATCCAACCCTATAAATGGCCTACAACCATTAATAAACCCATCTTTTACTCCTCCAAGGCAAACAAATACTCTTCCAAACTTCAACTGATTTTCAGTGCTGGCTCTAGGCATACCATGTAGAACCACAACAGACCCCGGGTTGAGTTCTCTCAATTTCTCACAATAAACAGCCAACTTTGCATACTGCTCCACATGTGTCCCATACGTGTTTAACTTATGCATTGCTTTCGCCTTGTAAAGCTTCCAATCTGCAGGACTGCATCCACATTCCTTCAATGCAGCCTTCAATGTCTCATTGTCCAGATTTGGATTGGCAGCCAGAAGGTTCTCTATTTGTCTAGCAATCCACTTAGGAGTTGCCCAATAGCCTGACTTAACCTTCATACATGTATGAGTATCATTCAAGGTTTTCACCATAAACTTCTGCTGTCCACTTAAAACAGAAGTGTGCATCCTCCATGGGCAAGAACCAGAACAACCTACCGTAATCCGCTCACTATCATTCTTTATGAACCTCACCTTGTAACCACCTTTGACTGCATAATCTCGAATTGCATTTCTAACCTCAACCGCATTCCTAAACCAATGTCTCACCTCAAACTTAATCTCCTCTCCCACAATCGTACTAAATTCTTTCCCATCGTATTCATAGTTGGGGTCCATATTAATCACCTTTTTATCTCTTCTAGTCGCACCCCTATCAAGGTTAACTTCCTGGTCTGAGTCTGAGTCACTATCCCTAATTCTGGTATCCAGGGGATCTATTTCATCAAAATCAGAACTCAAATTACCTTCTTCCGGAGCACCATCTTCCTTCTGCATGTCGGCTTCCTTCTGCATGTCAGCTGGAACTTCATTCCCCACTTCCTTCTCCACTTCCTTTGCAACCTCATCATCATGCACCTCGCCATCGTCACGACGACGACCTTGGTTAACAACCTCATCGTCAGAAACTTCTTCCTCCGGCTCTGGGCTCAGTTCACTAAGTGTGGGCACATCAGGAACCCAAGATGGCACTCTATCAGACTCTGAATCTTCGTCCTCCCACTCGGGTATGTACGGAATGGTCGTAGGAACTGCACTATCGTCGCTTTCTTCCGTCGTCGGTGGTGATGGAACACGAAGAGGACCACGACGAGGGACGCCGTTGAATGATCGACCACGACGTGGAATGGCTGATTTGGGTGGTGGTGAACCAGGCTCGTCGTTCTCCATTGCTAATAAGCCCCAATTTTACCTCAACTCGGTGAGAAATTTTTTCGGATTAGGGTTCTTGAATAGGGAATTTCGGAAATTTGGGGGGCGGGAAGAATGAGAGAAAAGGAAGAGGGGTTTGGGTATTTTGGTGGGTATTTGGTGGGTATTTAATTGGGTATTTGGTGGGTTTTGGGCCGAGTTTTGACCGAAAATTTTGGGCTTCATACGTTTTCAACGGGAGGGGCAAAATCGTCACACCAAGTAAGTTTTTCGTCGGAAAAATTTCCGGCGTCGGAATGAGGGACTAATAGTCTCTGTTGTTTTGAATAGTAGGGACTGAATGAGTAGTTTTAAAACAGCAAGGGTTAAAAAGGTTGAATGACCAAAGGACAGGGACTTTAGCCTAATTTTCCCAAAATATAAAGTTTAGTATGGGCCTGAACTAAAGCCCAATTAAGATCGAACGTGAGCTTAAGTTAAAACTTCAGATCCAGGCCACAAACCACCGGCTAGATGCAAATCCAACCACGAATTTCATCGAACCAAATCTAATCAAAATTAAAAGTAATAAATTAATGATTTTTTTAATAGCAAACAAATTCACCATATTCATAACTAACAATTGAATAATCTTAACTAACCAGGAAGTTAAAATGTCTACTTACAAAAAAAATAATTAGTAAGAACAATGGTATATACAAATGACACACACCATCAAACTAGTATATTAATCAATTTGCTCTCACTTTTATATCTGCAATACATCTACTAGATCGAATAATCTGCATGGACCAAACTTGCCATCGTGTACTATACTTGCTATCAAACTAGAATGTAATCGAATCATTATCCCGATGGGCCTCAAGAAACATTCTACCGAATCTTATGGTTCCCTCACAGGTTCAAACCTTGGCCAACACCGAAACCTATCTTTTTTAATGAATGGCTCTGTGATTTTTATCACTTGGATGTGGCCACCTGATCCCTTGGCGACATTCTTCAGCCAGACCAATCTACGAGGACAGGCAACAGCCCTGTAACAAGCACATATTCCCGCTTTGAGTTCATAAATTACGAATTCTTTCAAGGTGAAATTGTAGCCAACCAAGGTCCTCGATTCATGCATCAGCAATACTAACTTCTCATCATAGAAGCTTTTGACCTTGATCGGCTCGGTTATGTTACCGTGTCTCATCGGCACCACGGGGCCTTCGATCCATTGCCGTCCCCCGTCGGGCGGTGCGGGTTCCGATAGTATCCAAATGCTGATCTGGCTGGCTGACGAGAAGTCGAGCAAGCTGAGCTGGCTTTCGAAGTCTAGCAATCTTATGTGTCTCGCCCATTTCTTGGTTGCCCTCCTGATTAAGCGCAGAAACTTTAGCTATGTCACATTATGACTTAAAAAGGCACGTTACATGAAATTCGAAAAGACTCCTCTCACGTCTCGTTTGATATATATAATCGGATCAACGAAATTTCAAAAATTCATAAAATTATAACAAATATGGCATAACATATAATACGCATTGTCACATTATGACTTGATAATGTACATGACATATAACATATATGTTTGACCTAATGTTACACCAAAAATGGTGAACATCGTCACGTTAAGTATTGACTACCTTCCATTTAGGAAAAGAAAACTTTGAATGCCATAAGATTTACTCACTCGGGAGGTGGTATAAGCCCGAACTGTTCTTCGTCGAAGTCGAAAGTGGCCAAGAATTCGAACACGTGATCTTTGTTAGAGCAAACCCAATAGAATTTTCCGTTGCAGTAGATTCCAGACGACATGAAACGTGACATTCTTGGTGCAATTCCTTTGCTCTTTCTCCATTTTTCTTCTCCAAGTGCGTAGACTGTTAGGATCGCACAACACCAACGCGGGAACAAAGTCGCAGCAAAAGAACACGGACACAAAGATATAACGTGGTTCGGCCTAATGCCTACGTCCACGGCGAGAAAGGAGAACTTTTATTGATGGGAACCGAGTCACAAAGTCTTAATACAACCCTAGTAACATGCCTTTATATAGGAGGCAACACTTGGGGTACAAGAAAACCTATCTAGGTCAAACTAGGAGTTCAAAACGAGTCCCGAGCTGATTAGGAGATTCTGTCACAGCAGCAGCACCCAGCGGACGCTGGCCTTCGCTTCTGGACCCCCCCAGCGTACGCTGGGATGCTAGCGGACGCTGGCCCTCGAATTCTCGCCACAACTCAACAATCTCCACCTTGGCGAGAAATCATCCCGTGCGAGAAATCATGAAGCTCCACCCGAACTTTAACA
This sequence comes from Hypericum perforatum, assembly GCA_012979155.1. Taxonomy (NCBI): domain Eukaryota; kingdom Viridiplantae; phylum Streptophyta; class Magnoliopsida; order Malpighiales; family Hypericaceae; genus Hypericum; species Hypericum perforatum. Next base: position 111,261 of record SOPF01027774.1, read on the forward strand.
AACTCCACCTTGACGAAGACTCCGTCCCATAAAGAACCATGAGAACTTGGCAACACTTGACTCGACTACCGACTCACTCCATCAACCGTAGATAACCGCCATCATCAATAAGACCATCTCAACTTTCTCGCGCACTTCGTTCAATCACTTGGAGCCAGCCCCAAAGCTCGAGCTTCCGAGCTTACTTGGCCTATTCCCTCCAGTCTCCATTGAACCCGAAATAGAGAGTCCCCTTGCAGAAGCAACCTTGCGACCAATAGACGTACCCTCTATTTTTCGGTCAGCCCCATGCTCCGCAATCTCGAACTGCTCTTCCGCCGAATTACCTTGCACCAAACCAACGCTATTCACAGCGTACAATGGGCAACCTTTTGTTCCACCTAGTAGAAACATCAACATGCTTCGAACACCAAAGTTCGGCCTTAAGTGAGATACCCGACTCGCGCGTGATGTCATCAATGGCTTTACATGCCCAATACCAAGCCAACCGGACATCTTTGACATGCACGTCCCTTTAGACAACCATAGCGGGGCCCAGCTAACAAAGCTTTTCTGAGACAACCTTGACTCTCTGCCAACCATGCCTCCACAAAGCGACCATAGCTTGCTATCCATGTCTCCGCGAATCCCAACTCTACTCAAACCATCCATGTCGAGCCTTTGCTCTCTCACGCGAACCAACTTCACATGACCTGAGCTGCTTGCCTCTCCCTCAGAACACAAGGATGTGACTGCATTTACAGCAGTGCGCCCTACTAACCTGTAGGAATTTCGAATATCTCTTTCACCCTTCATTACCACCACAGCATTCTTCTCCACCTTGATTAGACCACCTACTACCTTGTAGCCGTACCCGCCACAATCTAAGGCTCCTAATGAGATCAGATTCCTCTCCAACTTCGGAACATGCCTAACTCCACACAACTTTACCACGATACCATCCCATATCGTGATTCGGATATCTCCTATGCCGGCGATCTTAGCAGCGGAACCATCACCCATAGTCACCATCCCTGAATCAACGAACTCATACGTGTCGAACCACCCTTTCTTGGGCATCATGTGAAAGGAACAGGCGCTATCCAAAATCCAGGAATCTGAATACTTTGGACCTGACAAAATAGAAAGACAGTCCCCATCCGCCCAGTTCGAACCTGAGGCAACATTCATGGAACCCGACCCTCCTTCGCGATCCCGAGGTTTTCTTGGACAATCCTTCTTCAGGTGGCCCTTTTCACCACACTCATAGCAATTTCCCCTAAACTTCCTTGACCCCGACTTGGATCCCTTTCCATCTTTCCATCCTCGATCTCCATGGTTACCCCTCACAACCAGCGCTTCTGGGCGTTCATCTCCAGTTTTCCTCCTTTGATGAAACCCTAAAAGAGCACTTGTGATCTCCTCCAACTCCAGGGACTCTTTTCCCACTGTCAGAGTTGTAACTAAATTCTCGTAGGAACCTGGTAAGAAATTCAGGAGCAACAATGCATTATCTTCCTCCTTGAACTTCACATCAACCTTTCTCAAGTCGCTCACTAGCTGACTGAAACCGTTAATATGTTGGCTCAAATCTAAGCCCTCCTTCATCTTTAGCCCGTACAACCGTTGCTTAAGATAAAGCTTGTTCGACAAAGACTTAGACATATACCTTGCCTCCAATTTCTTCCATACCTCAGCTGGTGACTCCTCATCCATCACGTGATACATCACGTCGTCCACCAAGTACAAGCGAATTGTTGCCACCGCCTTGGCCTCCATCTCCTTCCACTCTTGGTCCCCCATCTTCTCGGGTTTCTTCTCCGAGAGCGCGACAACCATTCCTTGTTGCACGAGGAGATCCTTGACACGCCTTTGCCACAGCCCAAAATTCGACGAACCATCGAACTTCACAAGAGCAAACTTTGCGTCTTCCATCTTCCTCTCACCAAAAAGCTCTGATACCAGTTGTTAGGATCGCACAACACCAATGCGGGAACAAAGTCGCAGCAAAAGAATACGGACACAAGGATATAACGTGGTTTGGCCTAATGCCTACGTCTACGGCGAGAAAGGAGAACTTTTATTGATGGGAACCGAGTCACAAAGCCTTAATACAACCCAAGTAACATGCCTTTATATAGGAAGCAACACTTGGGGTACAAGAAAACCTATCTAGGTCAAACTAGGAGTCCAAAACGAGTCCCGAGCTGATTAGGAGATTCTGTCACAGCAGCAGCACCCAGCGGACGCTGGCCTTCGCTTCTGGACCCCCCTAGCGTACGCTGGGGTGCCAGCGGACGCTGGCCCTCGAATTCTTGCCACAACTCAACATAAACCTCGCCCAACACTCGATAGCCTTCATCACCATCATAATCCCTACTACTTCCACTTTCAGATGATCTCCTTCTTAAGGATAAATCGCTCCCACCTCCGGGAACGACTCTTACCGCCTTGAATTCCTTACCTTTAGGGCTATAACCGAACCCGGAAGCCAACACCGGCTCGTCGGATTCGAGCTCGTCGTGCTCCGAGCACGACGAACACTCGCAGCCGATAGGGTTTGCGAGTAAACTCTTGTTTCTTGGGAAACAAACGTACTCCTTTGTCATCAGGTTCAATACGGCAACTGGGTTTTAATTTGTCAACGGACGTGCACAAGAAGATCAGCCCATTGCAGCAACCGAGGACGTCCATCGCCGGCGACGACGCTCTGGTGGGGTGTCGAGGCAAGGTGAACTCCTTGTGAGCCCGCGTTTTGCCTTTGAAATTACTGACCAAGAAAGCGGTTCTTGATAAAGATCCATGGCCATCGGGGATGAGCATTATGTCGCCGGTTATTGACTCGTGTATAAACTCCTCCTCCTCCTCTTGGTCGGGTTCGACGTTGTTCAGATTCTCGAGGGATTCGAAGAAATTCTCGCTGGTGTAGTTGGGTGGTGGGTGGAGATTGAGGTTCTCAAGGTCTTCAAAGAAATCGCTCATTTTGGTGTGGAGTTGAAATACGGTGGAAATGTTATCAACAATTAAGCAACTGTACTAGTGAAATATAATGTACGTGCATGCAATTATTATGTCAATAGCATATAATAACTATCTCGCTTAATTTAAATTCGAATCTAGATTTGATCACTATGTTAAAAATGATATATATAATGAGTCAAATTGTTGAAATTTAATTATTTATCATTTTGACTATTGACTTTTAAATAAATAACATTTTACTAATTAAAAATAATCTAAATTCGAGTTACCATAATAATATTGTAAAACTTAACTATTAACTAATTGGTAACACAAAACTAAATAAAACAATCAATAATAAGACTCCCAACAGATAGTAATGGCATTGGGCTAGCAGAGAAATTTTATGATGGGCCTAAAGCAAAGCCCGTTGCATATCAAATAAAAATTAAAAAATCTTCGAAATACAAGAAAAGAGAGAGCCCAGCTTTGGTCCAGAACAATGACACCGAAACGACCGTTGTTTTCGTTTTCTTTTGGGTTGTTCTTTGTTTTTTCTTGTTCGGTTAGAGGATTCAAATATAATGTAGCAATGTTTTTAGAAACAGATCGAAGCAATCCGGTTTGCTCTCCAGCAATGCAAAGGTACCAATTAGGACTCAGTTGTCGTGGATTATTCGAATCGAAGCGATGAAGACGTTGATGCAACTGTGTGCTAGCCTCGAGTATATGTTGTGTTCGAAGCACTGCATAGCTTTGGCTAGCATTAAGGTCGGATTGTGACTCAGCCACACAGGTTTTGCGCAACGAGGCTGTTCTTGAACCGACGAAGCTTGATCGCAACATCGCCAATGTCCATCCTGCCTCGAGGGGATTCAGATGAACAAGCTATTTCAACCTCAAGGATTGAAGCCAAGCACTCGATGATAACCTTGCTCTTTTCATCTTCATCGTCTGTCGTCAAGAGCACGGGACCAACCACATCCTGTACACGGTCAGGTACAGCCAGTTTTGCGAAGTTGTGGAGTGTAAGCCCCTTTTGGGCGATGTTTAGTGAACATCTCCAGCAGTAGGATCCCGTAGCTGTAGATGTCCCCGTGAGTCGATACCTTGCTTACCATTCCATATTCTGTTCGTGTGATAAGAAAAACAGAAGTAAATGATCTTGTACGTAATATAGGATGCACCATATGTATATATATCAGCGTAAAAAGAAGTACCTGGTGCTGCATAACCGACGGTCCCTTTACAACCGATCGAGCTGGTTGAGTTGGATGGTACATTGTGATTTGCATCATCTGACAGAAATCTAGCCAACCCGAAATCCACTAAATGAGCTGTCATATCCATGTCCATCAGAATTGCCCGGTTTCAGGTCACAGTGGACCAGAGGCGGTCTGCACTCCTGGTGCAAGTATTGCAGTGCGTTAGCAATATAGATCCCAATGTTTAGCCTCTGAACAAGACTCAAGGTTCTTGGCTGATCCGGTTCATCATTCGTGTGCAGCCAACGGTCTAGACTCCCATTTGCAAATGTATTAATAAACAAGAGCTTTGAAGTCATTACCTCGGAAATCAATGCTGGAGCTGCAGTTATTACTTTCACAAGATTTTTATGCCTAATGTTTGAAAAGGCCTCACATTCTGCCATGAAGCTCTTGTTGGCTCCTTTTTGAAGAAGGGTCAACACCTTCACCGCGACGAGATGCCCACCATCACCAAGGATGCCTCTGTAAACGGTTCCGAAACTTCCTCTGCCGATCAAGTTTTTCGAGGAGAAACCATCGGTCGTTCTGAGCAGGTCTTCGTATGAAACCTGTGGGAATAATACAGGCACAAAAGTCGCCTCAGCTGGCTTGATACTCTTTCTTCTCCGCAATGGAAGCGTAATTATAAACAAGACCGTGAAGATCGCTACAGAAATTCCACCAGATACTAAGAGAACGAGTTCCAGCTTTTTCGAAGATGATTTTGGCTTGGCCAGTTTGCTGGTGGTGCACCTAGGCAAGTTCAAGGCAGCTACTCCATCGCACAGATTATTGTTCCCTTCGACTGTGACTCCGCTCGTATTCTGAAACACTCACTCGGAAGTAACCTCTCCTTGAAGATTGTTCAACGAAAGATCAAACTCGAACAACTGCAGATCCTCCAAGAGCTTTGGAATCTCGCCACTCAAATTGTTGTGCGAGAGATTGACAAACTGAAGTCCTCTCATGGAACTAAGAGAACTAGAATTGTCCCCTTGAAGAAGTTCCTTCAAGGAACAAACTTTCCAATACTATGCAGGAGCCTAGACTTGATGGAATCTCACCAGACAATCTGTTACTTGAGAGATCAAGAAATCCGAGATTTACCAACTTGCCAACTTCTGCAGGAACATGTCCTGCAAATCGGTTTCTAGAAAATCCGAACTCGATCGCCGCTGATAGATTACCAAACAATTCAGTTGGGATCATACCATTCAAGTTATTCTCGTAAAAGTACAAATGTCTAAGCCACTTCAGATACACAAAATTCGACGGGATCCTTCCCTCTAACATGTTGAAACTGAGGTACATTTCTGACGAGGAAGTAGCATTCCCAAGCGAGTAAGGAATACTCCCGGATAGATTATTTGCAGAAAGATTTGCCCGACCAAGTTCCTTAATTTACCAATTGCTTCGGGATCGTGCCTGGCAATAGATTATCGCCTAGTTGCAGCTGTTGCAGGTTGATGAGTTTTTCGATCTCCCTAGAAATGCTTCCTCTTAGTTGGTTACTTCCCATTGAAAGACCTCGAAGCAACTTCGAGAAGTTGCTTAATGTTTGAGGTACCTTTCCCCTTAGCTGGTTGTCCTGCATATACAAGTCCCTCAATATGGTGCTGTCTGAGGGGGGATCGAGGAACTCCCAAATCTTCAAAACCATCGCTTCTGCTATCACCAATGTTGTTGTCATAAATCAAAATCCGCTCCAGCTTGGCCGGGTTTCATAGAACAGGCACTTCCCCTGTGAAGTTATTCCCTGTAACCTCGACGTACGCAAGATTTGAAGCATTGAAAAGCGTCGTTGGAAGCGGATCTATAGAACTGTTTAGCGCAACCTGAAAGAGTGCCAACTGTAAAAGAGTTGGACCGATTTCTGAGGGAAGACAAGATGGCCAGTAAGTTGGTTTATAGTGAAAGAAAGCAAATGAAGTCTAGATAGATTAAAAATGGGTGGAGGGACATTTCCCTCTAGATTGTTTGCACCAAGTGCAAGAACTTGCAGCCTTTTCAGGTATCTTAAACCTTCTGGTATCTCCCACTCAATTTGTTCTCAACTCCCCACATCTCCTCAAGTTTAAAGAGATTACTTAACGAAGAGGGTAGGCTTCCGTCCAGCTCGTTCCTTTCGAACACAAGAGTTTGTAGCTGTGACAGTGATCCTAGTTCGGCTGGAATCTCGGACAACAGCTTGTTCCTGCCTAGATCAAGGAATTGCGTACTAGAGCAGTTTGATAGGCCGACAGGAATTTGACCAGTGAACGAATTATTTTCCAGAACCAATCTTAGCAGGCGGAACAAACGGCCTACCTCCTCAGGAATACCCTGACTCAGGATCTTGTTCTGCACGTTCAGAAACCTGAGGAAGCTCAGGTTTCCAATATATGGACTCAATGTTCCTGACAGCGCACAAGACTGGAGGTCCAGCTCGACGATCCTCTAGCGCCGGTGCCCGCAAGTAACTCATAGCCACTTACAGAAATGAGCTGAATCATTCCAGGAGCTTAGAGCACCGAAAGGATCGCCTGCCATTCGCGCTTTGAAGGCCACAAGCAAGAGCCTGTCGGTCTTGTTCCCGCATGCAGTTTCACAGGAACTGAGAGGGAACTTGAACTGGAAGTGAATGGTCTGCGTAAACAGGAACATCCACAGGGAACGTGAGATGATTCCGTTCAACTTCATCTTGTTGATAGGTCTTGAAATGCTAATGAGAACAACTTAAATGGTTCATATTTGGAATCGTATTTATCACCTGGAACAATTCTGAATGTTCCCGGACACGAGTTTAGGTGGTATAATAATTTTTAGTCTGTGGAAGAGTAAGAAGGAACTCTCTACTTTCTTTCGGAAGCCAACCAATCAGACCAAGTCTCTGCAGATAACCAACTCGTTTCAAACCGTTCATCCTCGGTATCCAATTACCACTCGACAACATTTTTTAAACCAAACTTCACAATCGGAGAGATCTGGTCCGACCAGGTGAACTAATCAGATTGACAATCATACCACAAATTTTATATGAAGAATATGATTATCAATTCGATGAGTTCAACCAATCGGACCAGCACTATGAAAATCTATTTTTAATTATGCTTATAAATAAAATACCAACTAATTCAACATAAGTTTTGAGTTTGTTAAGAACAAACTTGAACAAAGCAAGTTTATACTTGTATCAGTTGCATACGAAAATTCTAATAACATCAAAATCACTTGTGTTCGCAACAGCAACACTCAACTCTATTGTTTTCAAGAGCAGCAGCCCTGTGGTTTCATGACCTGGAACATTTGGGACAATTCAATTTTTGTTATTAAGAGCCAATCTTAGCCTAACTTAAATTGATGGATTGAACCCGTTGGAGAGCAAGAAAATTCCTGCTCAGAGGCATCAAAGTTCCTCCAGGCTCAAGCCAATTACAAACATTGACAGAGAACATGTAGAACGAACCAGACAGATGATACCAAGTAAATCCGACTGGTCACCAAAATTGTTCAGCGCCATCAGCTCGGGATCATCTTGTTGAGATATTCGGCGTGCTGCGGAATATACTCCATCAGCTCATCCTTAGTAACCCACACATAATCCTCGCACTTGGTAATGTTAAACTTGGTCGTCGCTATCACCTGGGACTTGAATATGAATTGCTGGAAGCGGAAAAGGCGAGAATTGCATCAAATGAGGACCAGAAGAGGTTAAAATGAGAAACATCATAGCACGAGAATCCATCTCAGCTACAACAAGTTTGTTGAACCTACCTTGAATCCGGAGCTGGGTTCATCTGGTTGAAAGACGATATGGCCCATGGGAGCATTTCCCACAAAATACGTGTGCGAAAGGTCCCCTATGATGGACTGTAAGGCAGACTCCGCACACTGAAAAGATTTTGGGGAATAGATGAGCAAAAAAGCCAGGAGCCAGAAACCATCAAGAAGGTTAAACATAGCACAACATAACATAAAATATAATGTAGCAGCTTGAACCTTTCGCAATGTCTTTTCGGACTCGTACATCTTTTCAGGAAAATGCCAAACAGGCTTCCCATCAGGAGAACCATGTGACCGTCCATACAAAATAAGGAACAGTCTTCTATCTAGGGCCCTCTGCAGTGACCTGTTCAAAACAAAGTTCAAAGACATACGTAATAATTTATAGGAAAATCATCTGGCAAGCATGATCAGTTCTACTAATCAGATGTACCAAATCCAAAGAAAAGGATAACGTAGTGTTTGTTGAGTTGCATTTCCGAAAACATGCTTCAAGCACGTAGGAAGAGATCACCCAGAAGAAGCTCATTCACATTCGCTCATGTTCTACAATTTTACAGCTTCCAAATGAAATCTATTGGGATAGCAGGGTAATTTCAAAGACCAGATAGCATCATTCGACACACTTAATTTGGTTGAGTCAAATACAGTTTAAAAGTCCATATCTAGACCAAAATTTTATGAACCACCACATAACACAGCAACATCATATTGTGCTAAGAAAGCTTAACAAAGAAAATGAATAGAAAAAGAAGTCCACACAATTAACAATAGAGACTTTCAGCAATATATCTGAAAGTGGTGAGATAACAAAGTGTCCGGCACAGTGTTATTAAATAGCGTTTCACGAGAACACAAAAAACCTTATATGAGAAATAGCGGATAGCGTAGTGGACAAATAGATGAAGCACCAGCAATACTAAGGCCAGGATGTTCTTTTCTCTTTTTAGTTGTTTGTCTAGTATATCTTGTAGACTCTCAACTCCTAAAGCCCTGTTAAGTATTAATAACTACATGCAGAGACCTAAATAGTGTATACGACATCTAAACATGTAAATAGACAATCGGATATTTCCTTAATATGTTTATATCCTTGTCAATCAAAATCTGTCAGTAACAACTACATGCAGAGACCTAAATAGTGTATACGACATCTAAACATGTAAATAGACAATCGGATATTTCCTTAATATGTTTATATCCTTGTCAATCAAAATCAATCATAATTTTACTTTATGATTAGTAGCCTAATAACAAAAACATCCTCTATTTACGATATTTCTGCTATAGCAGTTATACCGGTATAGCAGAAATCGGCGATATTGTCCCTCATAGCGAAATTGACATATGTATCGGCAACCCCAAATTCCAATATGCAATCGCGGTATGGTGCAGCTATACTGGTTATTCAATAACAATGGTTCGGCAGGACTTACTTCTTGTCATTTGTTTTATCAGCTTCTGTGATTCGGGGAGCAGGTTTGTATTCAATGTGGAAGTCACCTTTGCCCCTGGAATAATGCAAAAGAAAAGTATGAAACTCGTACATTCTCAAAGAGGGAAAACAAGTGCATCAATCTTTGTCAAAGCAATTACACTACAAGTTAGAACCTGAAAACGAAGTCAAAACCACCCATCCTCAATCAATCTTGTACACCTCACCTCTCCTTATTCCAAGATATCCAAATTCCGATACATTGTTCGCAAAAGTCAACAATGTCACACATGCATCCCTACTCCTCCATAACTCAAGGGGCACAAATGTTGCTGTACTTGCTGAGAGCTTTGGCTTTTGAGAGACAAATGATTCATTTATCTCCTCTCTTATCAAATAACATTCTATCACAGAAACAGTGAACCCCCACACCCGGATGGCCAACAACAAACCAGACTACGAAAGGTCCGATTTATCAACAATGCTACCCGAAAATCTTCATGTAGCCAAATCATATTCCGATCACTTCATATGGAGACAAACACGATGCCACAAGCCACAGCTGAGTAACACATAAATGAGATAAACTCAACCCAAAGTGCCAGAATCAACAAAGGAACTCACTTGGCATTAGACTTGTCCAAGAACTCATCTGGGTACCTGCGTCGGTACTGTTGCCGCCACCTAAACCTACAGCACGAACCAAAACAAAATAACACTAATCAATAGAAGCAACCAAACCCATTTCCAGAAACACAATAAAATGAGATAAAGCCAAGCACTTTTAAGCATTCCACCATCCAAATTCCACAGGAAATCCAATAAAAAGAAGAAGCAAAACACTAGAAGCAACCAAACTCATTTCCAGAATCACAACAAAACAACATAGTCGAGAACTTCAAGCAATCCACCATCTGAATTCCCCCATAAATCCAAAAAAAGAAGAAGCTAAACACTAGCAGCAACCAAACCCATTTCCAAAAACACAACAAAACAACGTGAAGTCACGTGCTTTAAACATTCCACCATCCAAATTCCTCCAGAAATCATAATTCCCCCCGAAATTCAAAAATAAAGAAGCTAAACACTAGAAGCAACCAAACCCATTTCGAGAAACACAACAAACCGGTATAAAGTCGAGCACTTTAAGGGCATTAAGCATTACACACAATAGAAACTGGAAAAAAGGAGGAACTCACGAGAACTCCTGGAAGGCGTAGACGACAGGGTCAATCTTGGGGATGACGACAGGCAACCGCTCGAAGAGGACGGAAGCCACGATCTTCTCCTCGGTGGGCTTAGCGCAAAACCCTCGAGCCAGGGGTTTAACAAGAAGAGAAGCCAAATATTTCTGCCTACTTAGCGAGGACATTGTGCTTTATTTTTCCTCTAAGCTACAGATATATCTATACACTGATCTTAAAATCTTGTTAGCGTCGATTGTTTTGCCCGATCGAGGAAGGAAACCGGAGACGGCTCCAAGTCGTGTCCGGGACGGCGAGGGGTTTTAGGAGTTGGGCGGTGAAAATGGATTTGGAGGAATCCACAAACTGGGCCTTTCTTCGGTAATTATCCGGTGGCCCACTGGGCTTTTTCACTCACTCTATGTGTTGGGCCTTGCAACGGCAGTACCAACTAATTAAAATGCGAATGCTATGAATTTTTTAAAAATTGGAAAGCTCTTTTCAAAGTAATAACATTACTACTTTCTTACTATTTTGGATGTTAAAAATTAATTTAATTTTGTTTAGGTGATCAGAAAACAATTAATTTATGTCTAGTAGGATTGTAGTCTTCTTTTCTTTTTTAATTCTTAGCATAAATTCCCTTTAAAAAAACAGTTGAGAATATGTAATGTAACCCGTCTAGATTTAATTAAATATCTAGACATCTTGAAAAATAATTTAAAAGAATGTCTATTATTCAAAAATCGTAGTTGTTTGAAACATAGATTATTTTTGATAAATTTTTAAATTTAGTCTATTGAACTTTGTTTTAGAAACTTTAAATTTAAATTTCTAATTTCTTAGAAAAATGTAAGATCTGTAATTATTTTACCGAACCTTATATTCCAGACATAGGTTAGTAAACCAAGTAGTGAAAGGGAGAGAAGTCAACCATGGAAACCGCCAACTTGCCATCCGGGACCAACGCAAAAGTCAACCCAGAAAAGCCTTTCCTCTTCCACCTTCCCGGCGTGGGCTGGGCTCTTCCGGGTCAGGACCGGTTCCCTCCAATTCCTAACCCGAGACCCATATGGCAGCTCAACGCTTTGGGGCTAATGGTGGTCCTGGTCTTGCTCCAATTCCTTCCCGCCACCCTTGGACCGCCAACGGAACTGGGTCCCCTTCCAACACGATATTTGCAGTGTAAGGTTTCCTTGTAGTGGTTAAAGATTCAGTCTTTTTTGTTTGTTTTTGTTTGATATTGAATTCGGGATGGCCTTCAAATCTGATAGACGATAGTATATTCCTTGAGCTATCACGTTCTTTTTATTGAAAATGGAAATGTATAGTTGGATCTTTTCAACAAAGTTTGAAGCTTTTTGTTTAGTTGGGTCTAAGAAAGTTTGAAGTTTCGTCTGTTGCATGGTTAAAACATGTAACGTGCTACCTTGTCCTCGACCTTTTTGTATATCTTGTTTGTTAGCACATAGTTAGACGAGCTCGAAGTCATGGACGTTCCGGGTAGCTGGTGGGGAAAATGGAGAGGATGGTTTCCTACATGTTGTTTCTTGGATGGAGGATTCTTTGGATTTGCAGGTGGTTGCTGTTCTCACGAATTCATCTGTCAAGAACCAGGTCTGTTGTTGTTGTTGTTGCTTTGATCCTCTCATAATTTCACAATATTCTCTCCATAATTATTAGCTATATACAATGGATATCGGGTCTTCAAGATGGCGATCTTCAATTAAGTTGCAGCTGCATGATTGCAATTATTGCATGACCTTCAATGTCCAATTGTTTACTCCTTGATTTTTATCCATCTGACATATATAACTTATGAGATGTTTCGAGCTTGAATCTTTGCTTTGTTGCATTTCAGCTATGCCAATGACATATATAACTTATGAGATGTGTTGAGCTCGAATATTTGCTTTGTTGCATTTCAGCTATCCCAGTCTGGTTTTCTTCCATTTATTTTTTTGCTGTGGGGATGAAGATAAGGTGCAGTTCTATAAGCTGAAGGTCTTGTTTCCGAATTGAAAACTTGAATGGGTAAGAGTACTTTCCTTAGCAGGTTGAGAGGGATCTCATGATCGATGCTAACTTGTTGATGCTTTGAACAAGAATTTGAAGTCCTATCTTTTGCAGTACCAAGAGTTCTTTGGTCTCTGGGAAAGTTTATGTACGTCACAGCAAATGTGATCATGGAGGTCGGTACAGCGTCCTTCAAAATCTGACATTGTTTCTGGTACACATAAGTTCTTAAGAGTTTTCCTTGAGTGAAATATTTATGTTTTAACGGAAATGGCTGGTGAAAAGATGAAGAGATGATGAAGCATTTTCAAGGGTTTATATACGGAAATGGCTACTCAACAAGTTTGAGCTTAGCTACTGCATATTAAGCAAGAAACAATTTGGATGGGACAATAAACAGAGATCAACAAAAACCTGGGACGAAGATTCAATGATATTTTGTTTCCAGTAGAGACAATTAGTCAGATAATGCACAGCTATGGATTCTTGTCACAGTCATTGATTCATTGTTTGATCAATTTGTCGATATATAGGTTGCTGAAAAGATGGTAACCTTGTCATCAACGACATCCTTATTCTCAAGATTGTTTCATTGCATGAAAAGGTTGACGAACTAATTTTGGGCTCAACTTTATGCTATTGCAGCTACTGAAGATTGCTCTGAAAGATTGGAAACCTGTGTGAATCTGGATGTCATCGATGCTATTCAGGGATCAGCTTCAAATCCACGGGTATCGAGATCCCCTTATGCTAGGAGTGCTTGTATGCTCGACTTAAATGGAATCTTAATTTTTAGATGTTGTTCTTTGTGAATCTGTAAACCAGCAGTTGCATTAGCAGTCCATCAAAATTTTCTTGAGCTTCCCTCATCTTGTCTGGTCAAGGAATCGGCCTCATCAGGCGACAAAGATGTGGTAATTTGCTGCGATGCATGGATTCTTTGCAGAAGTTCTAGCCTCAGTGCACACTTACCGGTCACTTTGGCAAACTAGAATGCCATTTTCCCAGCAGGTAACTGATGAGTTTTTCATGAACTCAATTGGACATCATTAATTTGCATCTTAGGATTACCATTCTTTAAAAAAATATATTGCCTTATTTCTCTAATTGCTACATATGTGTGGTGATGAGACTTATTTTCATGGTAATGATTGTGGTTTTCAACGAATATATTTCAGGCATTCCTAGTTTCTCCGTAGGTGGATCTAAATTTCACTGCAGAACTTAGAACCAATGAATTTAAATTCTATTGTCACTTAAACGAACTCTTGTTAATTTGCTATATCTAATTATAGTAGTTGCAGAAAAGATCAGTTTTTGGTTTATACCACTTGGTATAAAGGTCACCACCTGTCTAAAATAAGTTTGAGCTAGTTAAGATCTATGAAAGTGGAAAATACTCTAAAAACAAATACTTAAAATTGTTGTGTTGTCAAATTCTCAAACTTGATAAAAATTTCTTTATATCTACCCAAAATCTTAAGGTAGTGAGTAATTAAATCTTCCACATTAATAAATTAAGTCAATCTACCTATAACTTTAGATACCAAATTGTCTTAACACTCGATACCTAATTATAATAGTGCAAACTTTCATCGGTTGATCAATTACTTGTTAATCTTCCGGAAAATTGGTTGGTAGCAACGTAGCATCAGGACAATGCTATCATTAGACGAAGCTTCTTCCATCGAAATTTCCAACGTAATCCAATCATTTTTTGTCGCCGTAAGGACATGGCCGGCATGGGGTATTAAAGAAAGGTTCCGGCGAAGATTCTGCCACTTGTTTCTAACGTGATTATGGATTTATTTTATTTTCTCGAGAATCAAAAACAAGGAAAGAGATAATCATGAGATCAATGATCATGAATGATAGTTGTAGGTGGGATTTTATTTTAATATTGAAATTGAAATGGCTCGAGGACCAATGAAGCCAAATTGGTCTCCTCTTACAGATTCCGTGCTGAAGTTACATCATCCATTTGAACACAAATTAAATTAATGCCAACTTGCTGTAGTTGCCACATAAATAGATATAAAATTGGACTACGTCGGATCCGTATGGATGTTGAACCTTCAAAGTTTATTAGTGACACTCTACCATACGTTTTTCTTGTATTATTTTAACTCTTAACATACAAAATCCAATATTGTCGAACTTTATTTAAGATATCTCTTAATAATTTTTTTTTATTTGTAAGTTTCTTACCGTCTAGACTCGGCTCTAATGTGGTTCCTTGAGTTTTCTTAAATCATAAAGCAGATAGTGGAGTTTTCTAGTTCTCTAGTTTAGGGGTACCTTTCAATAATTTTTTCTATTTGTAAGATTCTTTATCATTTGAACACGGCTCTAGTTTAGTTCCTTGAGTTTTCTTAATCTCAAAGTAGTTGGTGGAATTTTTATATATTTTTTTAGTATATGTTATCGTATTTACAAATAACGATTAATTTCGGGTCGAAAATTGTGGAGATTGTGACTATCACATTGTTTAATAGGTCATGATGTGAACCTCGTGGAAGGGGGGTTAATGAGGATGTTCCTTCAGCTTGGAATTCGGATAAAAATATTATAAACAAAGATTACAAGATTGTTTTCACCAATCTAGAGGAGATTTTGCAGTAAAGTCCAAGCCAGCAAGATTGCCTTAAATTATGCAGCTACCATGTGACCTGAGCCGGATACTTCAAAGGCGCACATAAACAGCTGCCATTTGTTAAGAAAAGATGAATTTAACCAACAAACACTTAGATCAATCAGTGAAGAAATTTTTTTAGTTTAACTAGGTCTCGAGTTTGAGTTTTTGTTAGAAATTTTTTTGTCACGTTTTAAAGATCCTACCTGACTTGAACCTCAATTAGTCGGCCAAATAGGTCGGGTACGGATGGGGTAGGAAAAAAAAAGTAGAGATGAAAAAACAGTGTTGAAATGGGAAGGCCTGCAATCTCCAAACAAGTACAAGGTTGCAGCATTGTTGGCCTCTGGAGTTCATTCCAATTGCAGGTAGATGGAGAATTGGTCCAAACATAGTACAAACTGTTCAGGAAAGGACAACACTAAGTTCCAAACTGTCTGCTGTTCACCAAAGTTTGTTTTATACTTCCAACAACCAACCAACCAAACTGCCTCAGAAGAATCTGTTCTTGGCAAAATAGGAAATAGGAGCTTTGTTTTTCGCATTCCCTTCTAACTAGAAAAATGAAGGTGAAGATAAAGTGGAGCAAGCTGTACTCGTTCTCGTGCTTCCAGCCTCGCACGTCTGATCAGGCTTCTGATGAGCAGGAGCTCATCGGTCAGCCGGGGTTTTCGCGGGTGGTATTCTGCAATGAACCTCAGATACACAGGACACGGCCTTGGAAGTACAGCAAAAATTCCATATCCACCACCAAGTACAATATTGTTACTTTCCTTCCAATTGCACTCTTCGAGCAATTTCGCAGGGTCGCGAACCTATACTTTCTCTTGGCAGCAGCATTGTCTCTCACTTCATATGGCGCTGTGTTCAAACCCGTAAGTTTGATTGCTCCGTTGGTGCTCGTTGTCGGAGTCAGTATGCTTAAAGAGGCGTTCGAGGATTGGTACAGATTCTTACAGGTATGAAGTACTACTCTTCCAGCTTCCGTCTACTCGAGCCATCTGCTAGATTTTCCTGGCTAATTTGCGCTTCTTGAAACTGCAGGACCTGAATGTGAATGCTAGAAAAGTAAAGGTTCATGTCGGGAATGGTTTATTCTGGGACAAGTCCTGGAGAGAACTCTCAGTAGGGGACATTGTTAAAGTAGCTAAAAATGATTACTTTCCTAGTGATCTTCTCTTTATATCTTCTAGCTATGAGGATGGACTTTGTTATGTGGAAACTATGAATCTAGATGGAGAAACAAACCTGAAGATTAAAAGGTGCTTGGAGGACACTCTTCGCCTGAACGAGGATGGACACTTTCGCAATTTCAACGCCACTATCCGTTGCGAGGATCCCAACCCGAACCTCTATAGCTTTGTTGGGAACTTGGAGTTCGAGAACAGAACACATCCCTTAGGCCCTTGCCAAGTGCTTTTACGAGACTCGAAGCTTCGGAACACTGATCATGTTTATGGAGTGGTGATCTTTGCAGGGAAGGATACTAAAGTAGTCCAAAATTCCACAGGGTCTCCCTCTAAAAGAAGCCGGGTTGAGAAGAAGATGGATAGAGTCATCTACCTGCTTTTCTCAATTCTTGTTCTGATTTCGCTCATCACTTCTATCGGATCAGTGGTCATCCTGAAGTCGGGTATGGCTGACTGGTGGTACCTTCGTTTAAATTATCATTACGATGGTCCAAGCTTCAACCTGTCAAAGCCTCTTCTGTCAGGTGTTACACAGTTCATAAGAGCCGTAATTTTGTACGGCTACTTGATACCGATATCTCTCTATGTGTCCATAGAAATTGTGAAAGTTCTACAAGCTATGTTCATCAGTAAGGACCTGCAGATGTACGATGAGGTGAACAGGAAGTCAGTCCAAGCTCGCACCTCCAATTTGAACGAAGAACTTGGCCAAGTGCAGACCATTCTGACTGATAAAACCGGGACTCTGACCTGTAACCAGATGGAATTCACGAAATGCTCAATTGCAGGGATTTCGTACGGGGGTAACATTAACGAGGTCGATCTTGCTGCATCGAAACGGATAATTTATGATGCCCGGATGGACGAAACAGACATGGAAGATTCTGACATGACAAGCCATAGCTTCAGAATGGTCGATTTATCGATGTCTGCCTCAGACATAAGCATACAAAGGGCAGCTCTAGAGGGCCAAGAAGATGTAAACTACTTGAAAAAAGAATATTCCAACTACAATGTATCTGATACAAGGAAGAAATCTGCTATTAAGGGGTTCAATTTTTCAGATGAAAGATTGTTTAACAACCAATGGATCCATCGGTCAGACTTGTTCGAAGTAGCAATGTTCTTCAGAGTCATGGCCTTGTGTCACACTGGCATACCTATTCAGGATGTTCAAAGTGACAAGTTCAAGTACGAGGCCGAGTCACCCGAGGAAGTATCATTCCTGATTGCCTCCCAAGAGTTTGGATTTCAGTTTTCCGGACGAACACAATCTGTTATGGTCCTTCAGGAGTTTGATCCTTCTTATGAAAAAATCGTCAAGAGGTAAATAACATTTCTTTCCTCTCCAATCTGCCCGTGTTCTGCTGGTTCTGTAATTCATTGATACCTTCGTGATCTTAGGGAATATAAGCTGTTGAACTTGTTGGAGTTCAGTAGCTCCCGGAAACGAATGTCCGTGATTGTTAGCGACGAAGACGGTAGAATATATCTTCTGTGCAAAGGGGCAGACAGGTTGGTTATTCTCCTAGTTTTAACTGCTCAATTCTTCTCCATTCGCCTGAGATTTTCTGTTTTTCCCGATTTACAGCATCATTTTCGATAAACTTGCGGTCAATGGTAGGACATACCAAGAGGCAACAAACACACACCTTTCAAATTATGCAGAAGATGGCTTCAGGACACTCACATTTGCTTACAGAATGCTTGATCAGTCCGAGTATCTCCACTGGAACTCAATGTTCTCTAAAGCCAAGGCTATGATAGGGCCGGAAAGGGACGAACTGCTCGAAACCACGTCTGATCTAATCGAGAAAGACTTGATCTTGTTGGGAGTTGCTGCTGTTGAAGACAAATTGCAAGAAGGGGTCAGACCTATGTCGTTTCTCTAACAAACATAAACGATGAATATTCTTGTCTGATACTGTTGAACTTGCATCAGGTTCCAGAGTGCATAGATAAACTCGCACAGGCCGGGTTGAAAATCTGGCTGCTTACAGGTGACAAGAAAGAAACTGCGATAAATGTCGGGTTAGTTTAACAATTCTGAAGCCACTGTCCTTGATCCAAACTCGTTCATTCTTTGTTAAGTTTTTCTGCTTTCGAACTTTGCAGATTCGCTTGCAGCCTGCTGAGACAGGATATGACCCAGCTCCACTTGTGCCTGAGCAAAGAAGCTGAATCCAAAAACCTTCAACAGGTGAGATAGTTGCCTCCAGTGATCAACTAGTCCAAGTTTCGGTCCGGCTTTGTTAGTGATGCAGTTTATGTTTCTAGTATTCCAGGGCATGAAAAAAGAGATTTTGAGCCTGATCAAGAGCTCATACCGAACAATTTGCGAAGAAAAGGGCAGCAAACCCTCTGCATTGGTGGTAGATGGAAAAGCTTTGGAAATCGCATTGAAAGACGACATGAAGGACCATTTCTTACAATTGGCTGTCAACTGTTCTTCAGTTATATGTTGCAGATTATCCCCAAAACAGAAAGCCCTGGCAAGTATAGGTTCTTATGCTACGTCTCAGAACTCGCGAAAAAAAGAAATTTAACGACTTGCTGTTTTCGGATTTTGCACATCCAGGTTACTAGACTGGTGAAGAAATACACTGGAAAGAGCACGTTGGCAATCGGAGATGGGGCGAATGATGTTGGCATGATACAAGAAGCTGACATTGGAGTTGGTATCAGTGGCATGGAAGGAATGCAAGTAAAGCTCCTTGGTTTCACTAACTCCTATATTCATCTGCAAAAACATTGCTTTATATCTCATTTAATCCGTTACCTACAGGCTGTCATGGCGAGCGACTTCTCGTTGCCTCAGTTCCGATTCTTGGAGAGGTTACTAATCGTTCATGGGCACTGGTGTTACAAGAGAATCTCCAAAATGGTTCTTTACTTTGTTTATAAGAACATCGTGTTCGGCCTCACACTCTTCTACTACGAGCTGTACACGAACTTTTCGGGAGAGGTCTTGTATGACGATTGGTACATGGTGATGTTTAATGTTCTTTTGACGTCCTTTCCAGTCATCGGCTTGGGAGTTTTTGAGCAAGATGTTCCATCTGATGTATGCCTCCAGTTCCCTGCCCTGTACAAACAAGGCCAGAGGAACTTGTACTTCTCGTGGACCCGGATCGTCGGGTGGATGCTAAATGCGATGATTGCATCCGCTGTCATATTCACGTCCATCATATCCGTGCTCTCCCCATCGGCATTCAGACAAGACGGGAAGACAGCAGACATAATGCAGTTCGGCGCGATGATGTACACTTGTGTCATTTGGACAGTGAACTGCCAAATGGCACTGATCCTCAACCACTTCACATGGATCCAGCACCTCTTCATCTGGGGCAGCATCATCCTGTGGTACATTTTCCTGCTGACCTACGGATCCCTCCCACCCGCCTACTCGAACAAAGCGTTCCACGTGCTGCTCGAGTCCATCGGGCCGGTCCCGACCTACTGGCTGGTCACACTCCTTGTGGTGGTCACCTCATTGCTGCCTTACTCCATACACACAGCGGCACAGAGAATGTTTCGGCCTTCGGATGATCACGTGATCCAAGAGATGAAGCATTGCAAGAGGGATGAAACAGAGAAGAAGATGTGGGAAAGGGAGCAGTTCAATTCGCAGAGGATGACACAAGTTGGATTCTCTGCTAGAGTTGATGCAAGAATTGTGTCCTTCAGGCAAATGTTGCATCGTCAGGAAACCTGACTACTTTTGTATAGATCTTGGTTTGTTCTAGTTAGGTTCAGAATAGCACAATCCACAGCTTCTTTGTATTATTTGATTCTTTTGCACAATTTGGAATTGATACAACTTAATAAAGTAAGATAAGTTGAAAGTCCAATCTGAACAAAATATTTCAATTCATTATCCTAAATTTTGATTGAAAATAAAAATTTTGAAGAACCCTAGACAAAATATTATTAAAGCAGATTAATCGAATTTATATTACTTCTCACACGTTCTTACATATTACAATTTTCTCATTGCCATTTGGAAAAAAACACATTATAGGTCGTCTAGTATCTCACACATACTTTGTAAAAACCAAACATAAATTTCACTCTCACAAATAAATAGCATGGGAAAAAATGTGATTTATCTTAAACAATAATTCCAGTTTACTCTTATGATCTGAGTAGAGAGTTTGGGGTATTCATTTAGATAGATTTAATAGTATTCGATGTAATAAACCACTACTTAATTATTTGTAAACTCAACATTTTACCGGGAAAAATAAAATCAAGATCAATAACGATAGCAAAATTATATTTCCACATTGATCTTAATTGTACAAATGACATATTGAGCTAATAGATAATGTTTGTATCCGTGAACCCGTTGAACTTGAAAGAAAAAACAAGGACTCGATCGTCAGAAAATAGGAAATTTTGAACCAAGGCCTCAATAAAAAATTCTGAAAACTGCAAGACCTCTATTGATATTTTCCTCGGTAAGGTTTGTCCCCTGCTGCTCTTTCACTAAGCCAGCGCCTGTTTATTAACCAACGCGCAGTTGGTGCAGTGGTGCCAGGAGCTACACTTGGAAGGGCGAACTAAGGTTCGATCCCTCGCAACGGCATTGGGAGAGGTTTAAAACCTTAACCCCGGGACCCGCCTCGAACAGGATTAGTCGGTCCAGTTAAGAGCCCGATAAACGGGCTGGGCCGGATAACTGGGTATTCACCAAAAAAAATTAACAGTGGCGGAGCCACGTGAGAAGGAACAAGGAATGAGGGCAATTGCCCCCACTTAATATTTTATTTATTTGATAATTAGTATATTTTTTAATAGTAATATACATTTAAATTAAAAAAATATTAAAAATTTTAAAAATTGATCCCATTTCTTAAATTTTCTGGTTCGGCCGTTGTTCAAATACCTTGACGAAATAATATAGATTATATTCGGGTAAAGATTTTGAAAAACGAGTTCCATTTTCCCATTGGACGAGTTGGGTGAAATCTTGGGGACCCACAACAGGGTTGAATACGTCCCGTGGCTGTTCACTATCTGAGACCGAACTTGTAAAGATTCTGCAATAGTTTGATTGATTATTTTATTCTTTCTTTTTTAATTGCTGGAGATGGGTTCTTAGTGTCTTATCTGGGAGGAGTTAGTTTAACAAGGTTTCGAATTTAAGTAGCCGCGTCAAAATTAGTTTATCAAGGTTTCGAATTTAAGTAGCGGCGTTAAATTTGGTAAAATTTTCATTTTTATCAACTTAAATGTGAATTAATTAAAATAGTTCAATTGTTGAATCTACTGGTTACTTGACCGACGGAGCTGCAAACCACAACGTATTGTTCTCACTCGTGAATAGTTACGCACCTGATTCATCAAAGAATGCATGGATGCCTAGCGTCCACCATTATCACCAAAAAAATAATAATAATAAGTAATTTTGAAAAAAAAAAAGAGTCAGCAGATGATATGTCACTGCAAAGTTTGAAACTTTAGGTTGCTAGAGTTATTGGGTCGCCTTCATTTTTCTATAAAGGGTACCTGTTTTGTGGATGTTTGGATGGGTATGACTCATATTTCGATGTTTCTTATTAAAAATGTGTTTTGCATCAACATATATTGTGAGGATTAGGGTTAAGTTTTAAGAATTTTTATTACACGTCGTACAATGTTCATTGCAAGTTGATGTCTCTAGCTATGTATCGTATCGTCTAGGTTGCTCCTTGCTATCGGCTTCGTTAATTGGCTCGAGGATGTGGAATCAAGTTTCAAGAGAATTGTTAGCTTGTAATGATTCTTTACAAATGGGTTTCAAGAAATAGAATGTATGGACAGAAAAGAGAGAGAGTCCAATATGTTATGCTATACACAAGTATTCTTTTCAGGCAAAAATATATTAGTCTGAACATTGACAAAGTTAGTTGATTTTGAATTTTTTCTACTGGAATAGCTTAAAATTAAAAGGAGAAAAAAAAAGAAGAAAGTGGAAGCTACCTTCCAAAAAACAACAAAAGCAAGTAGCTAAACCGACCAAATTACCGAGGAAAGTTTCCAATAGTTTTTCCTTTCAGAACATAGTTTATTAGGCCAATGGAAA
The DNA here is from genome assembly GCA_012979155.1 of Hypericum perforatum. Taxonomy (NCBI): domain Eukaryota; kingdom Viridiplantae; phylum Streptophyta; class Magnoliopsida; order Malpighiales; family Hypericaceae; genus Hypericum; species Hypericum perforatum. The sequence goes on from SOPF01027774.1 coordinate 133,734, forward strand.
CACAGGTTAATGCACAAATATGCTTAAGACCTATGAAGAAATGGTGGATTTGAAGGACAGACTATATGGTATTACGTTTTTCTAATACTACTGCTTCGTGATCTCACGAGCCACATATTCTTTTCGGAGAAAAAACTAATTAATGGAATCATCTTTCCAATAATTATAAATATTAGCTAGATACAGTCAAGTATGTACTATAGCATACTTTCGAAAGTAAGTAACGGGAAAAAAATCAAGCCATGTTATTTAGGAAAAAGTTCACATTAGTATTTTGTGGTTTTACATTTTCACAATGAAGTCCCCTGTGGTTTGGAAAAAATTATCGGGCAAGTCTAAAGCAACTACCCACTGCCGATATTTGACGAGGCCGCTGAATCCGTGATCTCACCTAGTCCCATCCCCTGCGAAGGAGAGTTCGCCACCCCGATCAACACCGAGCTTGATACCTTGGGTCGACTGCTTACGCAGACTTTTGCCATTTGGATGTCGCTTTCACAACAGGATACCCAGTTGCAATAAGCAAGAGTGTGAATGAGCATTTGCGTCGCTACAGTGGGGGAACCACAATAAGACGGTGCGGATGATGGAGGCCTTCGCGAGGCACGGCGGTGACCAGAAATTGTCGGCACAATTTACTGCGTTAATCCAATCAATGGGGACCCAGGATGTTGAGCTTGGCGTCGATCGGGGTGGCAAACTCTTCTTCGCTGGAGATGGGACTGGACGAGGTCAGGGGTTCGACGGCGTCGTTGGAAAATTGGTGGCGTGTGCTTGGAGTGGGCAGCTGTCCTGAATTTACCCGGGAACTTTTTTGCAAATTACGGAGACCAAATTGCCAATTTAACACAATAGTGTATCTCGTTGTGAAAGCGTGAAACTACAAGTATTTATGTAGAATTTTCCGTTATGTTAATGGTAACTAGAATTGAGCCCGGTGGGATCTATAAAATATTGTTTTAAGTGAGACCTATAACGTTTCTTTTGACATTGTCTATGTTGTTCACAAGAAGAATTATTTAGTTGATCTTCGTTAAATTTCGTGTAGATAAACAGAAGAGTATTGTTAGATGCTAAATGTCTCAGTCAAGCCACAAGAACAACTAAATTAAAACTTATTAAGAAAAAAAGTTATTAGTCTATTTAATTTATTTGACTCGAATATGAAATATCTAAAATTAATATGGAACATAGAGAGTGTAATGGCATCTAACCAAGCCAAAATAGTGTTCCCATGTTAAACTAGACAGAGAGGTTGCATGGATAGATCGTATACATGTATATAGTCACTCAAAAGAGATTCATAAATCATAATTGGGGGACAGGACTAGTGGGCATCTGGTGGAAGAAAGAAACCACGGACTAAGCTAATCAGTTCAAGCAGCCTTTGTATTATTTTTCTCAAGAGGAAAATGGATGGTAAGCCCCATTTCTTCACTTTTTCTCACTCACCATCCCATCCATGGAGGCATCTTTTTTAATTTCTTTTGCTAAAAAATTATCAAGTCTGTATAAGATTTTAACTCACAAATGAATTAATATCTTTAATATTTGAACAAACTTTATTATTTATTCTTGTTTTGCTTGTTCTCTTATATGCCAATGCATGGCAATAATAGAGTATTTTGCTTAAACAAATATTTTAAGTTTTTTTATAGAAATCAAATATTATAATTTTGAGAACATGTTAATATTAAAACTTTAAGATTGTATTTCGTTTGAACTTAAATTAGCGACAACCACATATTTGAGAAATGAGAAAAGAAAGGTCACCACTAAGCAATGCAAATTTTGCTTAAGTCAATCTCATCATGACATTACCAAATGTTAGTTTTACTTTTTTGGGCCTCTAAAAATAACCAAGAGAGTCACCTTTAAAGTTTGTTAAATAGTAGTCTAAAAGGTTGGGTTACGACCAAAATAATGATTAAAGATATTCCCACCTTGTCCCCCCTTCACCACCCAAAATTGTTTTTGCACATTTTCTCCCATTTTCTAGTCCCTATATGACATATTCAGGGCGTCGCATGTGCACGTCACAATCTAAAAAATCCAAGAAAATCAACTTCCACTTATAAGCTTTATGGTAACAATTTTAGATGATAAACATGAGATCAATAAATTTTTATATTATTTTTTAATCAATTTAAATATTTAAGACAATGAATAAAAATACAATTTTCTTCCTTATAAATAATTTTAATTAGTTATGTGCTAATCTTTGCAGCCTCTCATTTACATATATACACACACATATAAAATAATAAATTTGTTATGCTGACACGTATAAAACAGCGTTAATCCTAATATTGTGTTGCACATATATACAATTTTCCTAGATTGTGATTTATGCGGGAAATTTTGTTCTCTAGCAAAAAACATATCGTGGTCGAAAAGACAATATAACCGCATTATTCTGCTGCCGGATGTCAAAATCTCCATGCGTTTGTATGTGATGAAACGATAGCTGTTCTAGAAAATAAGGGGTACGAAATTTACGTATATTTAAAATAAATTTTATTAATCACCATTAAGTATATTGCATACTTAAATCACAATGCTCCTACCAAGTTATGATATTATATTAACATTTTTATAAATAATACACAGTCTTACGTAGTGGGTGTGTAAAAAAAATAGGCTTGTACACAACTTCACGATAAAAAAAAATCGTAGAGTGTTGGAGAGTATCCCACATCGGAAGTTGCAAGTGGGATGAGTTGGTTTATAAGGTGGTAGGATCCACCTACTCACTACCTTAAGGTTTTGGGTAGGATATGGAAATTCCAATATGGTATCAGAGCCAATTTGCTCTAACAAATCCATGGGTCCATATGCTCGTACGACCCCGGTTTGAAAGCACGAGAGGCAGTGTTAGGCCCGTGCAAACTTCAGCCCGATAGGCTTCGTTTGAGGGGGCGTGTTGGAGAGTGTCCCACATCGGAAGTTGCAAGTGGGATTAGGCCCGTGCAAACTTCAGCCTGATAGGCTTTGTTTGAGGGGGCGTGTTGGAGAGTGTCCCACATCGGAAGTTGCAAGTGGGATGGGTTGGTTTATAAGGTGGTAGGATCCACCTACTCACTACCTTAAGGTTTTGGGTAGGATATGGAAATTCCAATATAGAGATTGATCGAATATATATAATAATAGAATATGAAGAGCTAGTGTACAATTAATAGAACGTAGGCGTATTCAGTCGTGGGACCAGATCTTATCGGATCCTAAGCCTTGTTCAGGATTATGAACATACTGTCGGTTTGAAGAAACAAAAAATTATTAGGCTAATCACTTTTAATTAGTGGATAATACGATTCGGAGACCCAAATAGATCTGCTAAAGGATAAAGGCACTAGCAATCAATGATGTTTATCTTCTAATTAAATTAGTTTCCTCCCATATAAACAGTGCGACAATTTAGGTTATTTGTTATTGTTTAATCGAGAACCTCTAGAATCTTTTGCAAAGACAATTGGGTAAAATATTTTTTTTAGAGAACGTTTTCATCATTGAAAAATTATACATAACTGTAATTTGAATTTATTGGTCTAACAAATATTATTGGAATTGTATTTAATTACAGTTCGATGAAGAGCTTCCAAGGTCAATGTGGATGCAAATGTTTTATAGAAGTATTTACATAAAGAGGATGAATTATATTTGATCAGATATCTTCCAAAGCGTATTAGTTTATTATCACTCGTCGATTACAAACAAACGCTGGGATACGTAAGGTGCCTACATTGTTATTAGTTTAATTGACGTGTGTTAAAATGTATTGCGATAATTATCACATTTTTTGAATTTTATATTTGGTGTAGTTGGACTTAGATACTAGATGATATTAGAGAAAATTCTGAAAAGGTAAATCGCTCATTGTACCGACACCTTCACAATGTAAAATGATCCTCATTTGCAACATTTTCCACAATTTTGACAAGAGTAACACCTAATTAATTTGTCCCTAAGCGGCGAGTAGGATGGATTTCTTTTTATTCTCTTGATTCATTCACCTAATTCAATTACATAGGTGACTTTGTTGGTTCTGTTCGAGTAGAAAATATGCATATCAGTCAGACTCTATCTTTAACATATTATATTTTAGACTTATTTGTTAGTTTGTTAGGATGAATTTTATTTTTTAATAATTTTTAGTGCTCCTTCACGATGTTTCGCTCATTTATATTTACAAAAGCTCCGTTAGGATACATTTTCATATTAGTCCAGCACAAAAATAATAATCAAGATTCTTGGGTTTCATTACTTTTCTTTAACCTGGTTGACCTTAACATGTAATCACATCAAAACCGATCAATCAATTGGTCCCTTGACTATTTTTCATCTTCGTACATATTGACTTCATAAAATTACTTTCATAATTTCGACCATGACAAAGTGTTTTCCAATCACGAGGAATGATCACATTTAGGTTCAGGTTAGGTCGTTAGTAAATAATTTGTACTCATCATCTTTAACTCTCTCTAACCGGTAACTTTTACTACTTTCTAGGCTAGACCGTTGGTTAAAGAAAAGTGGGTTTCTTTCTTGGGTAATTAATTTGGAACCGGCTATACTTGTATTGTTGGAGCTAATAGTAGTAAATTATGGTTTGAATATATATATATATATATATATATATATATATATATATAAAACTTGAGAAAAAGTACTTTTACAACACGGTTTGCACAACCATATAAATGTCACCTCATGTCTTATATTTTTCTATAGTAGTCTTCCTCAAAAACACAAAGTTCGGATTTAATACTGGACGAGACCACAGTTTAACCGTATGCCCTTAAACTCTTATGACCTGCCTTATAGCTTCAGGTCTCTGTGGGTAGAGAGTTCCCAAGGTACAATGCCCAATCACAAGTACAATAAGAAGCACTAATGCACTCCTTTCGAACCTTTGGTAGTATAGAACTTCAACTCTTATGTATATGAAAGATGTTATGATATAGAGAGTGAGAGGTGGAGAGCTCAAGGAAGAGTGTGAGCCAGTTTGGAGTGGAGGAGGAGAACTCCTTTTATAGAGATCCTAAGCCTCCAACATTCAACTCCACAATAACTATCGCCATTAACAAGGTGATTAAATGGGTAGTTACGAGACCATAAAATCCCATATTAACTTGGTGGTTACTCTCATTAATTTGGCTAGAAATTAAATTCAAATGTCATTAAGGAGAAGAAGGTTCTATAGCATGGCTTATCCCGGAGGAAGCCCAATAGATTTTGGATTGAAAATTGCTTCAACAGATCCGGCCCAACTCTAAAAAGATAAGACCCTAGACCTGGAATAATTCTCACAAATCCATAATCTAGTAACCTCTAACCATAACACTTTTTAGCCAATTTTCATTCACACTAAGAATTGGTTTTTCGCAAGTATTTTATATCGCTACAAACTCATTTAACGAACTTTACACCCAAAACCATTTGATGTGATCTCATAATACACTCAATTGTATTTGACCATCTCTTCTTTGGTTATAAACCAATTCTTCAACATTGTATTTGACCATCTCTTCCTTGATTATAAACCAATTCTTCAACATGTTTTTTTATTCAGGACTAACGTATACTTATATAATGATTTGTTTAATATATTAGTTTACTCAGTAAGATATAATATTCTTTGTTTTGATATAGTTATTTTGATATAATAGTCCTTGCTTTAATATAATTATTGTCCATTAAGATATAGTGATTCGTATATTGATATATAACTTTGAACATTTGTTATTTTAGACAATTATGATTAAATTGTTTATTTAGTTATAATAAAATATATTGAACAATTGTAATGAAATAATTCTTTTGAGTAAACGAATTTTGAAAAACTTGTTCAAAACCAAATTTTGTCCCAATCAATTCAATTGTGTAGTTACCCCAACGACATATTACGAATCAATGGGTAGCTAGATCAATTGTTAATGGCTTTATTTTATAACTAATATGTATTAAATTTGAACTTTTGGACTTCATATTATTTAATAATTAATGGATAATTTTTGCCACCATTCTAAGTATTCCATGAAACCTAAAAACTTCAATTATTTTGTCACTAAGTATTCCGACACTAGCATATCCTTTCCAAACAAATTAATTTCTTCTAGTATTCAATTTTTAGAAAGTGAGAAATTTTTCCCCCCTGAATCATTATCATTTCGGTTGAAAAGTAATTAGCCATTGTTTATCATACAACGACTAGTGGAGATGTAATCAATGCTAGTGTTTGAGCATAACAATCGACAAAATTGCACCGACATCGTAAGTTTGCCGACAAAACAAGACTGATTAGATTTGTGGGGGATTAATTTTTTTCTCGTCCTGACAAAATTTGCCCGTTTAATTGTCATTTCTATAACAAAGTAAGCACAATTTTCTATAAGCACATTTTTTAAAGATTAGTGAGTAGAATAAGAAAATGAGAATAGCGAATATATTATAATTTAAGTTCAAAAATGTAAAAAACAGTTTGTACGACGATGAACTTAAAAAATACTAACGACATCGTAATACAAATAATTTAATCTATCAATCACGAATGTGTAGTAATTATAAATATAAACGTCATTTTACGATCAACTTTCAGTTGGCCTGTTTGAATTCTCTATAAGCACATGTTGGTATTTGATACATTGAACAAACAAATTGAAAGAGAAAAATCAATAACACTGCAAGAAAGAAAAAATCCCAGATAATCTTGCCAACTGTTTGAACGCATATGGGCAGCAGAGGTTGACCAGATTGATCCATCAATCTTATCATCCGAAATGAAATATATAGCCATCTTGTGTGTCGATATAAATATACAAATATAAATCAACCTTAATATAGTCATTTAATTTAATTAAAAAAATAGAAGGGCGGGGAGCGCATGCATTTTCGCTGGTCTTCGTGTGTCTAGGCCTGACTGGTCGTTGCTATTCCCAACTGTCTTCTATTTTGTCCGGACCGTGCAGTTATTTATATCCATAGTAACTTCCCAAAATTTGATCCAGTAAATAAAAAGTAAAGCTGCTCTATACAAGTATGGTGAATTTGCTCATGATTGCTACTACAATTATTAAACATATGAGTATTTTTGCTCGATCAGAATTTAAATTCAAAACATATAATTGTGTTAAAGTTTAGTGGAATTTTTTTGCCGTTATTTATGATCACTTTTTATTCATATTTTATGTTGAAAATAATAAAAAGCATACGCAAGACCCTCCGACTTTCTAGCTTAACTTATAATCATTCCGGGACATAGGATACCGTCATGTATGTTTTCCTTTATAAAGAAACAACACTAATATTAATAGAGGTCTTCACTTACATTTCTCTCGGTATTTGGTGTTTCCAAACTCTTAGAAAGTAATTGAAATTTTGCTATATTCCCATAGTTGTATAAAATATTATGCCACTTTTCAATTAAATATGTAATCTTTTAATTTATTGATTGACTCCGCAAAAACTAACTTTGCACATCGACAATTTGTTTTTTAATAAAAAAAAATTAAATATAATTGTCCCCAAAATAATTTCTGGGTCAGTAAATATTTAGAATTACATTTCTTTCAATTTCAGTTAGTCAATGTTAGTTGTTGTACGCACGTCTCAAATGTCTCAATTACGACTATTTATGTGTTGGTTTGGTTTGCTTTCCTTTAAGAAAAAAATATCACTTTTGCCTAATTCTCCTCCCAAAATCTTAGACCAGTACTGATAACAAATAAGTCACAGATACGAACGTATTTTCTAGAAGGTAAGAGAAGAGATTAAAAAAAATTATTGAGACTCACTTTATCAACTAATTTAAACTTGAGTTGAGCGATCTCTTACAAAATATATTATTGTTGTTTGCGGTCGACAAAAAATCTATGGCTTTTCTTCTAGTAGGCCCCATGTCCTAAACTCTCTTATAGAAGTGTCACCAAATCAAATTTCCTTTGCTTATAAATTTGGTGCTCCCTCTAAATACAATTTCCCCCTCTCCCATTCCAACACTTTCCCCCTCATAGAACAACATCAATTTCATTCCACCTCTTTCTTTTTAAGCCAAACAAGTGACTAGCTAGCGCTTTGAAGTATATGCAAAATAACCCAATCGACCACACATTATAGTAAAACATCTATAAATCTATCTCTTATGTTGTAATAATCTCTAAATTGGTAAAAAAAAATATCGATTCAAAATTATACCAGTGTTAAACAAAGGGCAGAGGGACACGTGGACGAGGAGGATGAAGGAACATGGGAGGAAACAAAGTGCAGCTCCTTGTGCAGCTTGCAAGTTGCTAAGGAGGAGGTGTGCTCAGGATTGTGTGTTTGCTCCTTACTTCCCATCTGATGAGCCATACAAATTTGCTAATGTCCACAAGGTGTTTGGTGCTAGCAATGTCAACAAAATGCTACAGGTTTCTCTCTCCTCTTTTCTCTCCCTCTCTCTCTATCTCAATTTTTTTTTTCTTCTAATTTTAGTCTCCATATGTTAAGATTATTTTGATGACAAGATTTTATTCTAATTCTAATTTTTAATGGTCAAGCATTAAAACAATATAAATGCTAACGTAAATGCTAAGATATAAAACAAGTCATGTATATATGCTGATAATATGTTGTTAACTTGATAATTTGTACTAAAATGTTGTTTGTTTTCATTTTCATTAAATAACTTTGGCATCAATAGCCAGGAGTTCTAGTTTAAATAAAAATTTTAAATTTTAGCCATAAAAATTTAGAACGCTAATTTTATTCTTAGTAATAATATCGAACTCGATCCGAGATTTTATACATATCTCGAAACGATTTCCGTTTTTTTATCATCAGATCTTTGAGTTTGTTAAATGTATACAGTGGCGGCCGTTTATTAGTTCCTTTTTCTTTATTGGTTGGGCTAGATCATGATATTGCCTCTTGCATGTTTAATTATTCTCAGTGTAGGTCCATATGAAGTTTAATTTATTTTAATTTTCTATTATATATGCCAAACTGTAAAGTCAAGAAAATATCGGTTGAGGCAGTTGGTGCTTTATTACCTTTGCTGAACGATATTTATTTTCCTTTCTAAATTATTTTAAAATGTGATTTAGAATTTACAAAATTTTGTTCATGTTAAATGTTTGTTGCCTCTTATGTCCAACTAAGATGTGAGTTATTTGATTTAATAGATATGTAGATATCAGAACATAAACAAATGTTTTTCCTCGGATGAACGTTAGGCTTCCAACTACCAGGAATAAGTTTGTTGTTAAAGTCAATTTAGCACAGCATCGGACTTAATTCATTGTCCTCATTGAACGGTTAGTTGGGCAATCAAAAAACTTTTGACTTGATTTATAATGGGTTTATATAAGAACGAAAACACTATATTATTTTTAATGTGAAACTATAATATAAACATGCAACTCCCCCAACCAAGTTATGTTAATGTTTTTACTAACTTAGTTGTCAGTTGCGCATCTTGCTTTGTAAGGCGAAAGTTTTATTCAAAGAATCTCAAATTGAAAAAAAAAAATTGGTTGGTTCTGATTCGTAAATGTAAAAGTTACAAATGCTCATTGTTTTAAAATTTAGTGATTATAAAATTTTGATATGATATTTGAGTAAATGATCTCCACAATTATGCTCCTGATTTATAGTTGCCACTCCTTATTAAAGATAATGTAATGTATTTGTTGCGAATCAAACATTTAATAATTATAGGATATGTATTGACCGCTTCTATTTTCTACTGCATACGATATGAACGTGACTTTCCATGGATCTGTTCATGTATCACGTGTGTACTGAAATCATGTTTGGCCCAACTATTTATTTAATTTACCCCTAAAAGAAACTATACATATTTATTAGTGCGGTATTTTTTACTGGCTGGGGGTCCACGTCCATACCTGAACAATTACGTCTTAACAGTGTTGAGTGTCCATACCAAATATGGTGTATGTTTTAACCGAATTTATAAGCGTACAAATTGATATATGTTGAATATTTAAATTTGGTCACGTGACCTTATTATTGTAGAAATTCTGAAATTTTAAGTTTTAAGATTTGTGAATATGATGGGGTGTCCTTGATCCTATTAAAAAAAGCTTGTGAATAAGAAGAAAAGCGCTTAATTAAAAATCTTCCCCGGGTGAATAATTTCTCCACAATGTGGTGCATGCGTCAGCCAGAAAAAGTTGAAAAAAATTTAGAGATTAGGGAGACAGGATCAGACAGTATCCGTTGAAAATAACGGGGTTAACTCCTTGCCTAATTCTTGAAATAGCTGACATTAATATATTTTTGGCCTCTCTATCTCTCTCTTTATAAGAAGACAAATAGTATATACTATAGCAAACGGAAAGGTCTACTTGGATCAAGTGTCAATTTAATGATGCATTTTGACGTTATCATGACGACAAAACAAGCCAAGACATAAATATAAATTTATATTTTTATTATATTGGTGCCTATTGATTTATTGATCGAAATAAAACAATTAACGTCGATTTTCTCTCTAGGAACTTCCGATGCATCAAAGGAGAGATGCTGTGAGCAGCATGGTTTACGAAGCAAATGCAAGGATAAGGGACCCAGTGTATGGCTGTGTAGGGGCAATATCGTCTCTACAACAACAAATCGACGCCCTCCAGACCCAGTTGGCCCAGGCTCAGGCTGAGGTGGTCCACCTAAGAGTCCGACAATCCGTGACTTTCTCGAGCCGTGGGCTTAGCCTATCGAGCCCAAGTAGCAGCGGCTCACCAGGGTCCACCGGGCTCATAATGGGCTCATCCCAGGAGAAGCCCATGTTTGATATGGATATGATGGACCAGGCCAGCTCGGCCCACTCCATGTGGACATGCCAAGTCTTCCAACATGTCTCATGACAAAATAATCTCTCCAGTGGCTGTAGTTTAGTTACTATATATGAGGGTTTTCAACTATATTGTATAGAATGTAACTTAGTATATATAAAACTTGTGTAACAATATTAATATATGGAGGGTGGTTGAGGACTTTTATTTAAAGAATATTGATAAAATCTCAATACTGAAATTGACTAATTCACCCTTTCCCTTTCTCATCAACATACTTTAATTCAGATAACGAACTCAGAAACGCAACTTTACACATATAAAGTACACAATTTCAGGCAGGAAATAAAAAATCAGATCAAGGATTAGAAAAAGGGAAACTTCACTTTGGTACCCCGAGGTTCTGATTATTAATTAAAAATCCTTGGAAACAAGTTCACCGTTGAGGAGCTCTCTATAAGCAGCAACAGGCCAAGAGAAGCCCCTAAAGACCAACCCAGTAGCCAAAGGCACGTCAATGATGATCTCCTTCATGGTTGGCTTCTTCTCCCCTCTAATGGCGATCAGGTAACTCCTCCCGACCCATCCGATCCACCCGGCGATGTACAGGAACAAGATCCCCGGGGTGATGAACTCACCCCAGTGCCTCTGGTCCCCGCTTACGATGAGATGCGGCAGCCCGTCGGCCCCGCAGAGTAGCCCTTGCTTCCCGTAGTTGTCGAACCGCCTCGTGGTCTTCTCCATTGTCGCCTTGATGGCGAGGGCCGGCGCGCTGTCCGGAGCATATAGCTTGAGGGAGCTTTCGAGCTTCTTGAGCTGCTGCTTCTCGCGCTTGGCGAACTGCTTGGACTCCTTGCACGGGGTCAGACCCGAGATGTCGGCCATCGCGGGGAGCGGGGCGGAGAGGAGGATGGTGGACATGGCTAGAGCCGCGGAGAATGCCTGGAGGTCAGCCTTCGAAGGGCCAGAAGATGATGAGCATACCACAAGAGGAGCTCTTTGCCTTGTGGGACAAGAAAGCCTAGGCATCAACATAGGGTTTGAGAGGTTGGTTGGTATCGTAAGAGGCATCTTGTAAAGAAAATTGGGTCTCTTTTTTTTCTTCTTCCTCTTGAGGTTGGTTAACGGAAGATGGGTTTGAGATTTCGTGAGGAGAGAAGGGCTAGGGTTAGGGCTAAAGGATGATGCCTTGTGGTGGAAGGGAGGATAAGGAGAGTGGAAGATGGAGCTGAGGTGGAATGATGTGATTGGACAAAGTGGATGTCTGGTTGTTGTGAGGTTGAGGAGATCCTTTGTCTATCTCATCTTCAATGTGGATAACATATTTGCCACCATGGCTTCCACACTCCACAGTTGAGACAATTACATGTGTCCCACATGAGATATTTCTGATTTTCTTTGGGGCAAGTTCGGCTGAGCAGCCCAGCAAATATTAGTGTCATTATAAACAATGTTAATAGCTGCAACCAATTGAAATATAGTTATCAACATTGTTTTAAACTCGAGAGTTGATAGCTAATTTGATCGGTTATATCACTCAAAAATGGCTGGATTTGTTGATTAATGTTCAACTAATCAAACTTCAAAAAAATTTAAAAAAATGGAATATCAAATTTTGTTAAATTGAGAAGAAAATTAGTAATATGATTAAAAATGGATGAATTTGAAGAAGAAAATTAGCTTAAGAGACTGATCGAACTCAACTCTGAGAAACAGAATAGACCGCTCTCCAAGTCATTTTTAAAACATTGCTCATATAGATCAGGTCTCGCCCAGACAACAAATTTCCTCCTCGTTCCAAAATTTAATTAATGCGAGTGTTCGTCAACAACAAAGCACAAGTAAAAATTAGTGAAGCACTTAGAAAAGATGGTTATTTCAGTTTAATCAAGATTTCAAATTTTAAAAAACAGCTTATTTGGAGATGAGATATGGCAAATGTGATAAGAGATGTAGGAACTTGGAGGTTCTGTCATCCGAAGCACCCTTTTTTCTCTATTCATTCCATATGCATTATCTAACTAGAATTGAAAAGTCTATGAGAGAGACCACTCAATAAGTTCAAAGTTTAATTTCGGGCTAAACATGATGGTCACCAGAAACTACAAATATAAAGGGAAGATACCATACCAACCGAGTAACTTCTGTCTGCAGATTTTCACGACTCTCCTGCTGCAAAAACAAATTGCTGGGATTCGAGAACACCATGAATGAAGAAACACAAATCAGCACTTCAAATATGTATGCAGCTCTTTGGCTAGACCATGATGCAAAGAAAGGGTGCATGTAATCTGGATGTTCAATAAACGGTACTAGGATCAGAATCCATAGAATTACTGCAACCGCGGCATTAATTCATGAGAAAATTTATACAGTACACTCTGCCAAAACCAGTACATAAATATCGCTAATTTCTCCTCTCTTTTCCATTTTTTTCCCTTTTCTTTTTCCATTTTCTTGTTTTGAGATTGCTCTTTTTTTTCTTTTCTGGTGACAATAAGATCCCATCCATCACCTATTACAATTATAGTAAGTGCAGCAACATGCGCTTTGAAATCAGAACTTAAGTAGGCTTGGGCTGTGCTGGTCATGAACGTAGCACATACAGCAATTTTTACTCACGAGTGGTTCTCTTGTGCATGCCTTCTATGCTCCCTGCTTATCCTGTGTCCGTCGTCAACCGACTCGTGGTTGTGATTGGGTGCATAATCGTGCCGCTTCTTTCCCTCCGACAGAGGGCTGCTCCCAGCCTTTCTCTTTCGGTTGCTTGGCATGGGAGAAAAATCATCTAACATTTCCCCTTCTTCTGTATGGTCCACTTTAGAGACTCTTGATGGTTGCCCTCGAGAAAAAGCATGGTTGACATCACCAACTTCCCCATTATCCTTACCCAAATCTTGGTTGTCTGTCTTAGACAAGCTTTGCCTTCTCTCCGACTTGACCTTTTCACCCTCTGCCGGAAGTTCAATGTCTTCCAACTCCCTCTCAATAAGTTCATCCTCGTCCATGACATCCTTCTTGCGAGTTGTTTCGCCACGAGATTTCCTTCTCTTCTCTAGAATTGCCCTCACTTTGTCCTTGTCAATCATCTTCATAGCATCTTTCGGAGATTGACTAACTGGACCTTCTTTGAGATCCGCGTTCCGACCTGCTACACCACCGGTCTTACGTGATGCAGTATCATCCCTCCACTCCCCTGCTTCTGCACCTCCAGGTCGTCCACTAACACGTCCTTGATCTTCCCCAGCAGACCTTAATCGGTTGGGGGCTTCACTTGCATTTTCCTTATGGACCACATGGTCAGCATTTTGATTATCCTTTGTATCTGGCTCCATCTTGTGCTCGGTAACAACACTATCTGCCTCCCCATTTCCATTGTCAACAGATGGATGTTGAGACGTTCTAGTTTGAGGCCCATGACTATCTCCATGAGAGTGTTCAGTTGCTGAACGTGACAAAGTTTGCTTAGATAAATGTTCCTCATTCGTAGGAGCTTTACTTGGAGCTCTATGAGATGATGCACCCCCAGCACTTCCTTCTATCTCACTTCCTTGTGAAGGTGGCACTCTATTCTGCTCATACAGCTCCAACATTTGATTGCTTACCTCTGCAAAGATAAATGCGAGATTGATCCATTAGATTTTAAGATATTTTCCCCTATGCAAGCATACTTGCAAGCAATCACACACCAACAGCGAACCAGCAAACCCATCAGATGATCATACCAAACACATACCAGATTACTTGTTTATTACCTTGCCATATTATGGTTCAAAAATTTAAAGTACCAAAGACTACAAATGCACATCTCAGTATGGCCCAGCCTTGATGACATAGGCAATACAGATCCATATTATCAGCAAGTATAACTTCTAAATAAATCAAGGGGGATACCAACCCTCCAATTGGCGCGGGGTGACATCAAATTCTTGCCACCAGACCTTCTCACCATCTGATGGGAGCTTCACCTTAAGAAACTTGGCGGCAAGAAATATGGCCCCAGCTGCAATGTGGTGGGGTTTAAATTGCAGGCAGAGTGAAGTCCTCAGTCTGCAAGCCGCTTTCCAGCATGTGAAGAACAGAAAGACGAACGAGAGATTTTAAAAATGTCAAGAGAATAGACCCATTGCATACCCATCATTGACAAAGTTCCATGCAACCTGCGCAAGAGCATGTTGAGCAACCTTGAATTTCTTGATTGCATCAACCAATGGCTTGTATGGGTGATGAACATTCAGATCAAATCCTAACGTGGCCAGTACAAGCCTTTCCCCAAGTAGGATAAGTTCCTTCTGCTGCTCGTACACTTCCTGCAAATACAGAACAGATAAGATGACAACCGCAGATATCTAAACATGAAATAAACACAGAGACTCTGAATAAAATATTTACTCTTTAGCAGCGTGATTTACCAATGCTTAGGCTGTAGTGTGACGAGATAAAAGAATCTGAGCACGAGTATGACAACTAAAAGGCTGGACATTTCTGATAAAAGAAAAAAGATCTGCAAGATACCAACAATATATATTTGCCAAGCATTCAAGTTGGCAACATCACATCAGAAGATACACAACTGATGTGACATTTCGGGAAGTGAACATAAGGATAACTCTCGCGCATCAAGCGGAAAGTTATTTGAAGCGTTTTGTGCTCTAGTATGATTAGGATGATGTTTCCAGAAGACAACAATATATACTTCAAGCAAGTAGCAGACGTAAGAGAAACGATGGCAGCAATAAGCTGATTTGGTAAGAATGCATAACAAACTTAGGCTAAAGTAAACAGGTCTAGTCTTCTTTAAAAAGGGAGAAAATGATCTTCAAGGCACTAGCAAATATACACCTTCTGTTTTATTTTCTGAGCTGCATCAGGATCCTTTTTGTTTATAATCTCGTAGGATACAAGTATCACATCTTTCAGCGGACGAGGAGTCTCTTCGACCTTCCCAGCCAAGAACATACACACTGTTGCTATAGTCTGCAAAGCAAATTATAACTATTACTAGAGCAGATCAATCATAATCCACATTATCCTATTATCTTAAAGTGTACCCCTAGTGCATCCATGTTTCATATAGAGGCCCGCAGCTACAATGGAAAAGGACAACAACTAGTGGCCCCATAAGTTGAAGGAAGTCAATTAATAGCTTCCCAGAGCTAAAATTACACATTATGATCATCTAGGCACTCAATATAATTTCTTCTTTCTGGCATGATAGAAATGGAAAAGAAACTTGACATTCAAACAAAACTGAAAAGCATCACAAAACGGGATTGTAAATGAACTCACCCTTCTGTCATTCTTTGAATGTGATTGGCGAATGAAGAACCGGTGACAAAATATTATTGCTGTGGCTATGGTTATCTGGGGGCTGCATACAAACAGATCTGATCACCACCATTTCCATAAACAGGCAATAGTATTCTAGGTTGGGGGTGGGGTTGGTCATTATTGATCCTTTGAGAGAAAATGAAGACACTGACACATCGAATAAAACCAGTCCAGGGAAGCAGGACAAATGAAGACAGAGATGTTTGAGTATGTTGAACGAGAGAAACAGAAGCAAAGAAGCGTGACAATATTTCTAAATATCTAGCATATACAAATGACCTCATACTGACATGTGCCATGTTATGATAAGAGTATGACTGCATACAAGGAGCACAAACTAGCCTCCACCGAAGAAAATAGCTATAAACTCACACTTTCAGCCTCATGCCCAGATCTTGCAAAAATGTGCAATACGACTTCCGCAAATATGTCTCTTTCTTTAAGTCAATGCCATCTGTTCTTGAAGGAGAACTCTCTTCTATTTCTTTCCTGGAGAAGTACCAGCGCCCACCATCCTCTGGCCTCTCCTGAGAACTCCTGGAAGACCCTCTTTCAGAACCTCCAATATGCGAAGCTTCGCCGAGCATCATACTTGCCATATCTGCCCAAATCATAGTGATGACAATAAAATCCTGAGTAACCACAATATAGAAGAGTATTCTACAGTAACAGCAACCCTAGAAGTTCCAATACGAATAGTCACCAAAACTGCTAAAAGCAAATTCAGCACAAGCAAAGAAAACCAAAAGCAGGAACTACAGTAGAAGAGTATTCTACAGCAACCTAGAAGTAAGCCACGACGACTTTCCAATACGAATAATCACCAAAACTGCTAAAAAAGATTCTCTCATCAATTTAGACCCTTAACAACCCTAAAAAAATTTACCCAGAAAACCAACTAATGAACTAATCAGACAGTGCAAGCAACGACAACCAAGAGCAGTAACTACAGTTGAAGGCCCGTAGCTTCCCCCACATCCACACTAAAACCCAGTCTTTCTACCTCAAATTTCACCAACAATAAGCATTACATCAAAAGGACCCAATTTCAACCCAAAGCAGCCTTATCAATCGCAACTACATTGAAATCACCCGACCACAGAACCTATATCTTATCCCCCAGCTGTTATATCGAACACTAATTGCCCTAGAACAAAAACCCACCCAATCATTAACCAAAAGAACCACACCCTCCCCAATTCCCAATTCTCTCGACTAAAAACCCTAATTACACCCCAAAAAACAACAACCAATATCCCAATTCGACCCTTCCTCTAGGGTTAGGGCACTACGAGGGCGAAGGGTGAGCGAAACCATCCCACACCCAAAATAAGCGATAATTAGGGTTTCCCGCAAAGGGAAATCGAGAAACAACGATAAAAAAAGGGTTCTTTTTCCCGTACCTCAAGCCGAGATAGTAGAGAGCGAAGACGACGACGAAGCTCCCCCCACCCACAACCACCTCCTCCTCCTCCTCCTCCTCCTCCGATGGATAATTAATTCTCCGTCGATGTACGGATTCCGGCAGCAATTTTTTTCCCGTTTTATCTTTTTCTCTATTTATTTTTTTTTTAATCTCGCGTAGGCGGTGTGGTGGTGCTAGTGTGGGTTGTGTGCGGGTGTGTGTATGTATATTGGTTTAGGATTATTTAGAATTGGGTCCTCCAAGTCAACGATTCCGCCCGTTTACATTACAACAAATGTTGATTATTTCGGATTGGGATAAGTCCATATTAGTACCTACAGTTTGTGAGTTTTTGCAGATGGCATCCCTTATAAGATTAAAAAAAACAAAGAGTACTATTGACGTAGCAAATGAAAAATACGTTGACTAGGTTCGAGGGTATTCAAGCCTTTAATTGATGAACTCGAGAAGCCACAAAAATCTTTTTAATAAATTTTAAATCACAAACTCATCTTTGAAAAATTTGAAAATCATATAGTACTATTGTGGATTTTTCCTTTTGGATTTTATATGCAACAAAAATTACTTGAAAAAAACACCTTAAAAGGAAAATTAGGAAACTTTGATGTACAATGAGTTGTACTTCCTCTTTTATGAATAATTGTTTCGTAATTAATATATTTCCTATTGATTGTTTTGAAGTACAATGAGTACTTTCTCTTTTTTGAATAATTGATTCCGAATTAATTTGTTTTAAAATGATTGTTTTGAAGTTCCATGAGTACTTCCTGTTTTGCAGAACGTAAATAATTAATGATACAGAGCCTATTTGCAAACTGCAATAAACAGTTTATAGTCAGAGCCAATATTATGTGGTATATAATGACGTCATTTTATTTTAACTAAAAAATTCGAGTTTGATTCCCTAAGAATAAACAAATATTATGTTTATAAATTAATAGACTCTTTTAGTGTTTGGATCCAAGGTGATATAAACACAAAAAATTATATTTTGCATAATGAAATAAAGTAATTTCAAGGAAAATCAAAATTGAATACTAGTGTGTGTTTATATATATATATATATATATATATATATATATATATATATATATATTTACAGAGTCCTTTTTTGTCAAAATAAACGTTTGATGACTTTTATGAAATGCTTAACTATCCTGAAAGTTTTAAAAATAAATACTGGAAATCAAAAAAAAAATTATAAAAGAAATAGAAAATGTTGTTTCCATCTTTCTCTTTTTCTCTCTTTTATCTTCTCACCGTCTCTCTTCCTTTCTCCTCGCCATTCTTAACGTTTGCAGCATATCAACGATTGGTTTGATTGATCAATACAGTTTTCACTCGTATCATACTACACAATGCAGCAAAATTCTGTATGGAATTTTCACATTTTCTACTTCTTAAAAATATGAATTCAAGATATTTTATTGGTTGTATATTTTTTAAACTATAAATGGCTCATAATTTGGCACACTTCCCCCCTTTATCCTTCCTAACTGATGCAGTTATTTACTACTAAAGCATGAAAATTGACCAACCAAATTTGATTCAAGTAATATGAAACTAATATTAACTTCAAAAACTCTGGATTCAAGGAAAAAAAACATCATTAGTTATTACTCAGTGGGACGACTTCGCTATATATGTTTTTAATACCGACTAATTCCTACATTATCTATTACCTTGTTATTGAAAATCGTACTTAACATTAGAATCACATTTCAAGAATTTTTGTGACATTTGCCTTCAAACTGTATATAAGAACAAGGAGGATTTTAGTCCAAACGCTCGCGAGAGGAGGAAATTTGATTATTTGAGCGATTATCATTCTTTTACATCTGTAATGTTTCAAAATAAAATAGTTGAATCCAAATTTCTTCATAGCAGCTACTTAATAAACTCGGCTTCCAACTCGGAAGGATTATGATTTATGATCAATCTTTTTGGTTTACTACTAACTATATAAATATATTTATATTTATAATCGCTTTGAGTATATTTTAGTCAAAAAATAAACAATGAATTGTTGTTTATTTATAGTATCCAAGTAATTAAAAAAAATCAATAACATCATATTTGCTAGTTGCCATTTCATAGAAAATTTTCATAGTTTTTGGAATTTTTAACTAATCTTCAAACAGTTTATGACGATTTTTTTTGAAGTCTGGTTGTAGCGATTATCAAACAGAAAAATATATTTTATGAATTATTAAAAAAAATGATTTATCACTAGGCTTTTCACTAAAAATATTTGTTCTCTTCACAGGGAGATTATTAAATTCTAACCGTTTTGAATTTGGAACCAAATTTATTTATTCATTGAAGGGATAGGAATATTTTTTGATTAAGTAAATTTTATTCGTTTAAGATATTGAATTAGATAAATCGTGTTACAGGCAACTGGCAAGTCAAAACTCGATTTAGGGCTAGGGCGAATCTTTTACCAATTTCTCTGTCATGTACGAGGAAGAGGTAGCCGCACCAAATAAAAACATGTCAACCAAAAAATCCTCGTCCCCGGCGAGTTTAGATGATCTTCCCGATGAGCTACTATTCGAAGTACTTGCTAGGGTTCCGGTGACAACATCAAATTTTCCGGCAATGGAAGCCGCTCGTCTGAGAACAGTGTCGCAACGGTGTAACTCCATCATCTTATCACGTGACTATATTCCTCGTTTTATATCTCTCGGAGAAGAGAATGATCGTCCATGGGGTAACGGTGACGCGATCTTATTTTCGTACTTATCGAAGTCGGTTCCGATGTATTACATGCTACCCTCGCAGTGCAATGCCGCTGTTTTTGATGAGGCACTACTTTGTTTCAGCTATGTATCAGATGATCAATTTGTCGTAGCCGCATCAGAGGACTTGATCTTGCTTCGCACCCTCCCACGTCAGAAGAAGGGGCCGTTGGTCGTGTGCATTCCATTCCGTTCACAAAGAGATGGACATCTCTTCCCGATCCACCAGACGCGGGTCCGAATTTTGTGATTGTCTGTGAGCCCCAAGGACATCGATATAGAGTCGTGTCCACTGGCCACAGTGAATGTGAACATGTCTTTGTATCTGAGACGGGGGAATGGAAAAAGGTCCTCTTGACGATAGAGAACTTTATAAGCAACATCATATCGTTCCGTGGGAAACTATATTGGTGTGATTCTTCTCAGGACATTGTATCATATGACCCTTTCGAAGAGAGTTTAAGCTTCTTTCCCGTTCCGAATTACGAATCAGACGACTCAGAAGATGATGACTTATCTCTATTTGTAGTACATGGTTCGCTCAGGATGTTGAAGTTATAGTAGCGATAATCCGGATCGTGAAATATACTACATAAGCCTGCCTTTGGCTCTTCATCCCTATGGACATGTTGTCTACTTCAGAACATATCAAGGTTTGGCCTTCCATGATTTGTCACAAAGTTGCAGTAACTTGTCCAAAGTTTGGGTTAAAGAAGACATAGATCATTGTTATGATGCCTTTCTTCTAACTCGACCTTGGCGACCTAGCTCTGTTTGTTATGGTTCAACTCGGCAATGATTCTTTCGCTCCGAGAGGTGGGTGGGGAGCTCAACGGTAGGGGTGGAATAGTTTATTTTAAGATCGGGTTGGCCATTGTATGTAAGTGTCGGTTTTCTTTCGTTTCCTTATCTTTCTTTATGTTGTTTTCTATTAATAAAGCATTTACTTATAGAAAGAACTAGGTAATAATTCTTGTTGCCTTTATATCGTGTCACCTATGTGCGTTAATTGAGGAACTCGTTTCATTGGAGATACTTTAAAGTTTAAACAACACATGATGCATGAAAATGTTATTTCTAAAAACCCAAAATTGTAGTAAGTTATCGAGCTTTTCATGTACTTTTTATTGATAAGTGAGCTCTTGATATTCTTACTGAACGCTTTGTTTTCGATGTGATGATTTTTGCAACTAATTTGTTCGATAGCAGAGTAGATGGTAGCATAAGCTCTCATGTTTTTTAACTATGGGGATTTACTTGATATTTTTTTTTATGCGATGATTTTTGCCGCTTATTTGATGATCCATCATCTTTATATAATTTCTCCTATGACTAGATTACTCTTTGCACAAGAGAATTAGATTAATTGATAATAAAAAAATCTATAAAGAAATATCTCCATTTACTAGTGAAAAAGGGAGCTTACCAATGAAACAATTACACAGTTGTTATGTAGTCGATATATAATGTTTTCTTAAATCTTAACTGTAATGTCTTTTTTAGCACTGTCTTTCATACGAGGATTATTTATTATATTAAGATTCTCAAACATTATTTTCATGCATCATACGAAGGTAATATCAAACAACACAACATCTTTTAAGAGCTTATGCATGGATCTGTGATCTCTAAAAATCCAAACCTCGTTCGTTTATTGAGAACTTTGACCTTGCACGATACCAACAAAATTCAAGACAAGCTTAAAAAGCATATTTTGCCCAAGCAGATCAGCATGGCACCTCAGCATTCTAATCCTAATGCAGCTAAAACGAATAATGATTAAAAGCTTGCAAAACCTTAGACCTTGGATCATAATAAAGCCTGCCGATATGCTCGGCCATCAAGCTCAAGCGTGTCTGGCCTGGAAATCATTCATAAATGCAACCAACTTCTGGACACCCGCCAATGGCATAGCATTATATATGCTGGCCCTCATTCCGCCAACCGACCGATGGCCCTTTAGCTGAATCATCTTCTCCTTAGCAGCCTCCTTGATAAACTCGGGTTCCAACTCTGACTTTTCCAGCGTGAAAGGTACATTCATCAATGATCTCACCGACTTCTCCACAGGGGAGCGGTAGAATCCTCCGCTAGAGTCGATAGTATCATACAACAATGCAGCCTTCTCCTTGTTCTTCTTCTCCACCTCCCCCAGACCACCTTGCTCCAACAGGTCCTCGAAAACCAGCCCGCACATATAGATCCCGTAGCAAGGGGGCGTATTATAGAGAGAACCATTATCGGCATGGATCTTGTAATCCAGCATAACCGGAGTGATCCCCTGCGCGTAGCCAACCAAATCCTTCCTTACAATCACGATGGTCACCCCGGAGGGACCAACGTTCTTCTGCGCGCCAGCATAAATCAACCCGAACTTCGACACATCCACAGGCTTGGAGCAAAAATTGGAAGACATGTCAGCCACCAAAATGCCACCTTTCGGATCTGGGTAGGCCTTGAACTCCACCCCGTGGATCGTCTCGTTGGCACAGATGTGCAAGTACTTCGCCCCGGGAGTGAGTTCCAACTTGTCAAATGCAGGGATTTTAGTATACTTCTCTTCCTTCCCTAGATCACATCCAAAAAACAAAACATCATTTTAATCAACAAGCTACAAACTTTATTCAAGACTTCCATTACAAAACCAACCAAATCTAGCTCAAAACACATAATTCACCCCAAATTCTCAAGAAAATCCAAAAACCGGGATCGAAAAAGACATGTAAAGGTTGGATGTTGCATACTTCTGTACCTTCCTTAGAGGACAACCCAATAACAAAACACCACTCTAATCATCAAGCTACGAACTTTATTAAAAACTTCCATTTCAAAACCAAAAAAAAAAAACCAAATCTATCTCAAAACACATAATTCACCCCAGATTCTCAAGAAAATCAAACATCCAGATGAAAAAGACATGCAAAGGTGTGATTTTAGCACACTTCTCTTCCTTCCCTAGATCACATCCCAATAACAAAACACCACTCTAATCAACAAGCTACAAACTTTATTGAAGACTTCCATCTCAAAAACAACAAAATGTAGCTCAAAACACATAATTCACCACAGATTCTCAAGAAAATCCAAAAATCCGGATTGAAAAAGACATTGCAAAGGTGGGATTTTTGATAATAAAGACATAATTCACCCCAGAAAATCCAAAAACCCAGATGAAAAAGACGTAAAAGGTTCAAGCTACAAACTTTATTAACAAAACCAAAGAACCAACCAAACTAAGCTCAAAACAAAATAAAAATAAAAAAACATATGGATCTTTAAGACATACCAGACCAGATCACATTGGGGGACGCGTACTTCTTGGCCTCCTTGAAGGCCTTGTCGCTCCAGGACCCGGTGACAATGTAGTCAACGGGATCTTCGGAGGAGGAACAGAGGTTGAGGGGGACGGCGGCGAACTGGGTGGTGGCGCCGCCCTGGAGGAACATCACGTCATGGGTCTCCTCCGCTATTCCGAGCAGTGCACGGAGGTCAGACTCTGCCTTGTGGATGATGGACGTGAACTCCTTTCCACGGTGGCTCATCTCCATCACGCTCATCCCGGAGCCCTTGTAGTTGTAGAGCTCGGCCTGGGCCTTCTTTAGGACCCGGGTCGGGAGGGTAGCGGGACCCGCCGCGAAGTTGAAGACCCGACCATCGTCTTCGTCGTGATTGAGGTTGTGGGTTTGGGTTGTGGTTTGGTGGGTGGTGGCCCGGCACCGGAGGAGGCTGAAGGGGTTGGTACGTGCGAGGGGGAACCGGAGGGAAAGGGCCCTGTTGAGGGTGGTTTGGTCTGAAGGAACGAGGGTGTTGGGGGATCGGTACGGCGTCGTTCTTGGAGTTGTTGCCGCCGCCATTTCTACCTACGGTTGTTGGGAGAGAGAGAGAGAGAGAGAGAGAGAGAGAGAGAGAGAGAGAGAGAGAG